>JAVIAB010000139.1:95068671-95228671 GCA_032433765.1 Megaustenia siamemsis | reverse complement strand
GATGTTGGTGGAACCATCGGCTTGTGGATCGGACTGTCTCTGCTGGGCTTGTTGGAGGTCTTACATCTGGTCACTGAGTTGTTGATTTATGTTTTTAAAACATTACACTCTAAGGTGAAATAGTCAATAAGTAGAGGCCGTGTCAGTTGACTCTGGGAACTGGGAGAAGTTGATAGAAATTGAGTGTCGGGAGGATAAATGCTTAAAAAAATAAAACAATTAAAAATGTTAACGATTAGTGAAGAATATAACAGGCGTAGAGATGGTGGTGATGATGATTATGGTAGTGATGGTGATGAGAGAGAAAGAGAGAGCGAGAGAGAAAAAGAGAGAGAGAGATATAATCGGAGTTTTACAGCAACAACAGAAGTGTGTGAAACACACAACCAGTCATGACTCTGTGTTGTAGTATTTGTCGCGACAGATTTTTAGTAATAAAACAAAATAAAATCTTTCTGACTGATGAAACATAATTTGTAAATTACAGCCAAACACATTTGCTTTTCACACTAGCAAGATTGATAAATATAAGTTGTTAACGCCCCTAACATAAACAGAGAAAGATAACCCCAATAAAAATTGCTATTGGGTAATGAAGTGTTAGTGACGTCATTGCAAGAGGTCTCATCTTCACATGGTGGGGTGGCCAGTTCTCACTGTCTTTCCTTCCAGCATCTCTGGTGCTCATATGAGGCTGGGTGGACCCTGAAAGCATTTTTATGTGTGAACATTGTTTTCTTTCAATTGTTGCTGTCCATTCACTAACATAAAACCAATGAACCATTTTTCTTTAGGGATAATTTTCACTGTGGCCCATCTTCATTTAAGTTCAGCATTTGAAGATGACGTCAGTAGTGCTCTCTATCACTCACAAACACTGATTCCTTCAGCTAAAAAGAGTGCTGCGGTTGCTCCAGGAAGAAACACAATACCTCAAAAATCTGGAAAAAAATCACAACACTGGGCCTATACTAACATCACCTATCTAACGTAGGATTTAGATACTTGAATTGAAGAGCTGTATCTGATGAATTTCATGTCAGATCTAATTATTCTATTTATTAAAATATGCCCATTAAAAGTGGTGAACAATTTATGATAAAACAATAACTGAATGACATGGCCGCGACACCAACCAGCACAATGACTGAAAGTAGTGACTCATAGCTGACAGATCGGCAAAATTAGTGAACCAAAATTGATCAAGATCCTACTTCACCTTGAATAGCTAATCAAATAGAGAAAATCAGTTGAGTTTCTGGATGTGGGTCTCACTCGCTAACACTAATGAAGATATTGCAATGTAATTTGTAGAAGTGTGCGTTCATTGTATGAGAAATGTATCTGTACACGGTGTAGCCTGGCATGACCCTCGTTGATGATCTCTCACAATACGGCTGTTGTTCGTGAGTGTCAGTGTACATTACATGTAGGTTTACACTGGAGAGAAAGAATATAGAAGCAAAAACAACCATGCATCTAAAACAACGTTTCACTAATTTGACAAGAACAATCATGCATCTAAATAACTTTTCACTAATGCGACAAAAACAATCATGCATCTAAAACAACGTTTCACTAATGTGACAAGAACAATCACGCATCTAAAACAACGTTTCACTAATGTGTATGAGAGATAGATAGAGAGAGAGAGAGAGAGAGAGAGAGAGAGAAAGAGAGAAAGAGAGAGATAAAAAGTGTGAGAGAGAATGCGAGAGATTTTCTGTGTTTGTGAAGATGTGCATAATAGTACGAGACAAACTGTCCTCTACCTTGTAAGATTGACGTTTCCTAATTCATTTTACAATCTTCCATTTCATATCTTCCTCTTTTAGTATCTGACCATTTGATTTTGTTGTTCGTTTGTGAAGAAGAGGGCTATTCACAGTATCTTAATCATCCTACTAATTAATAATAAAAAAAAAGAAACACACGTCAACTTATTCTATCTGACTGTGCTCTAATATCGATGATTCGCATTCACAAAGCTGCACTGGTTTAATATATATAGCGCTGTGATATCCTCTATTTAACTCTGAAGTATACTTACTTTTTGCACACCTTATTTTAGTTTCCTTCAAAATGCTCTCAGCTTGTGCTATTCTACATTTCACCTTCATAAGACACTTTCCATGTGATGGTAACAATGTACCCAAGTATTTAAAACAATCTACTTTACCATTTGCATATATCTATTGTAAAAAAAAAGTAAAGTACCCCCGTCACGCCAAGTGGCGTATAGGGAAATATGGTGTTAGTGACCCTATATTTTACAGACCTTCAGCACATGATTTCCGGTACCCATTTAAGGCTGGGTGAACCCGGAAGCCGTCGGTGGGATCGAACCCTACCCTTGTCCGTGGTAGTCCAGTTCACTAACCACTGAGCTATCGCGGCTCCCTTATATCTATTGTACTTGGGTGAAATATTATTGTGGCCACCATTACTTATGTTTTAATTTCAGTAAAACTGAAACCCATTTTCTCACTTTCTGTATACATTGTATTGATTAACGTTTTTAAGTTCACTTTTGCTCTTTGGCATATTTACAGTATACTTGTGAAACAGGTGTCTTCTAAACGTCTTTATTATTGTTTCCTCATTGTAGCATGTGGAATAAAACCAGTCACATGACAATAGTACATAGATAATCAATGGCACACGTGTGATAAGACGGCTTTGGTTTGCTATATTACGTCGTTCCATAAAAACAGGTGTCACTACGGCTTTGGTTTGCTATATTACCTCGTCCCATACACACAGGTGGTACGACAGCTTTGGTTTGCTATATTACCTCGTCCCATACACACAGGTGCTACAACGGCTTTAGTTTGCTATATTACCTCGTCCCATAAAAACAGGTTGTACGACAGCTTTAGTTTTCTATATTACCTCGTCCCATACACACAGGTGCTACAACGGCTTTAGTTTGCTATATTACCTCGTCCCATAAAAACAGGTGGTACGGCGGCTTTAGTTTGCTATATTACCTCGTCCCATACACACAGGTGCTACGACGGCTTTAGTTTGCTATATTACCTCGTCCCATACACACAGGTGGTACGACAGCTTTAGTTTGCTATATTACCTCGTCCCATACACACAGGTGCTACGACGGCTTTAGTTTGCTATATTACCTCGTCCCATACACACAGGTGGTACGACAGCTTTAGTTTGCTATATTACCTCGTCCCATACACACAGGTGCTACGACGGCTTTAGTTTGCTATATTACCTCGTCCCATACACACAGGTGCTACGACGGCTTTAGTTTGCTATATTACCTCGTCCCATACACACAGGTGCTACGACGGCTTTAGTTTGCTATATTACCTCGTCCCATACACACAGGTGGTACGACAGCTTTAGTTTGGTATATTACCTCGTCCCATACACACAGGTGGTACGACAGCTTTGGTTTGCTATATTACCTCGTCCCATACACACAGGTGGTACGACAGCTTTGGTTTGCTATATTACCTCGTCCCATACACACAGGTGCTACGACAGCTTTAGTTTGGTATATTACCTCGTCCCATACACACAGGTGGTACGACAGCTTTGGTTTGCTATATTACCTCGTCCCATACACACAGGTGGTACGACGGCTTTGGTTTGCTATATTACCTCGTCCCATACACACAGGTGGTACGACGGCTTTGGTTTGCTATATTACCTCGTCCCATACACACAGGTGGTACGACAGCTTTGGTTTGCTATATTACCTCGTCCCATACAAACAGGTGGTACGACAGCTTTGGTTTGCTATATTACCTCGTCCCGTACACACAGGTGGTACGACGGCTTTAGTTTGCTATATTACCTCGTCCCATACACACAGGTGGTACGACAGCTTTGGTTTGCTATATTACCTCGTCCCATACACACAGGTGCTACGACGGCTTTAGTTTGCTATATTACCTCGTCCCATACACACAGGTGGTACGACAGCTTTAGTTTGGTATATTACCTCGTCCCATACACACAGGTGCTACGACAGCTTTGGTTTGCTATATTACCTCGTCCCATACAAACAGGTGGTACGACAGCTTTGGTTTGCTATATTACCTCGTCCCATACACACAGGTGCTACGACGGCTTTAGTTTGCTATATTACCTCGTCCCATACACACAGGTGGTACGACAGCTTTGGTTTGCTATATTACCTCGTCCCATACACACAGGTGGTACGACAGCTTTGGTTTGCTATATTACCTCGTCCCATACACACAGGTGTCACGACAGCTTTAGTTTGCTATATTACCTCGTCCCATACACACAGGTGGTACGACAGCTTTGGTTTGCTATATTACCTCGGTTTTCAAACACAGTTTGATCAACTCCAGGTCTTTGCTCATTTATAAGAAGGTTGATTGTGTGAGGTGAGTCAATGTTTATACATTTCAAAGCCCGGCTATGATACCACCACAAACCAGTGATTATTTAAACATTATAATGTGAGCACATGTTGATTTATACAAACACAAGGCACTGTTATTTATACTTTGTTTATCATGGTCAATTATTGACAGGCCTTGGAGGCTTCCTTAATCATGATAGATCAAGGATCCTATAATTTTCTCGTAAAATATTACGAGTATTTTAGTATTCATTCTTGGTCCTCGTCTTGTCCTCGGTCATAGTGGGGCGAATGATTGGAAGAATCACCCCCCCCCCCCCCCCTCTTTTCCCCCAATCATATAAGACTTCATGAACAGGGAAATATTTCATCAATATTTTTTGTGACATATTTATTGAAGTCTTTAACATTGTTCGTTCAGTAAATGAAGAATTATTTCAGAAAATTGTTAGTCTTATGTATTATTATAACATCTGGGGATTCATTCATAGGGTACCATCTCCACATTGACTACCATGGAGCGCCAGTTTACCCTGTCTCTTGCCTTGATAGTGCACGTTGTTGTAGGTTCATAACCCATCTTATGACGAGATCAATCTATTATAGTCTTGTCTGTCCCATATACCTTGTACCTTCCCCTCCAAGATGACCTTTAGCCGGGTATTTGTCTCTCCTGAAATTACACAATTTTCTTTTATATTGTTGGAATTGTTTTAAGTAGTTTTTTTTTGTTTTAGCTGATTCAGAACTTCACTGTTTGTCTTCTTTTCCTTTCCTCCAATTATTCCCATTTTTTAGAAATCCACATTTCAAAGGTTTCAATTTTGATTTGGGGATAAGTAAATTTATATTTCATAAAGTTTTAATCATAATTACATTCTAAAGAAGTTTCAATATAATGCAGTTATTGGCGGATGCTATGTATTTTTACTTTTCTTTACACACTTTTAACCACCACCTGGGATAACAAAATCAACATTAAATATATTTTTCAAACCTGATCTCGTATTTGTTTATTTTTGTTCGTAAATAACAGTTACGTGAGTTCACAACTATTTGGTCATTATATTGATTGTTGTCTTTCTATGTATTGTAATCAGATTTTGTTGGATTATCACTTTCATATCTATGCTGATCAGAGACAGAGAGAGAGAGAGAGACACACACACACACACACACACACACACACACACACACACACACACACACACACACACACACACACACACACACACACACACACACACACACACACACACACACACACACACACACACACACACACACACACACACACACACACACACACACACACACACACACACACACACACACACACACACACACACACACACACACACACACACAGAGGTCAGCACATTGAAATTCAAAAGACCATACTTTAGGAAATGTAATAATAGTTGAAGAGATATTGTAGGGTAAACAAATTGAACAACAGAAATCCCCAATGTAAAAGGACAAACAATGTAACATCAGATACAAGAAACAGAACTAAATAATACGCTAGCCCAACCAAAGCTCTGCTGTCAATTTTCAAACTTAATCATTAATTAAGAAAAACAAAGGGTACAGAGACCGTTACAATGAAAATTAGATGCCTCTGAAGTATTTTCAATGAGACAAGAAGAGACAGAATCAATAAGTCAATATTTGGTGAAGTGTTACTGTGATACCAATTTTGATTGCACTAAGAAAAGAAACAAAAATTGAACAATTTGATTATGTAAACGTTCGCCAGCATCCTCACCAAAGCTCACATTAAAGGGACAACAGAAAAATGCAGACATGTTGAGTTCAGTTCAGTCAAAGATCACCTTCATTGTACACCGGACAACTTCATGGTTCTAAAATCCCGTTTTCGGCACATTCACTTGTATGTAGCAAGTTCACCATACACTAACAAAAACGTTGCTCACCATACACTAACAAAAACATTGCTCACCATACACTAACAAAAACGTTGCTCACCATACACTAACAAAAACGTTGCTCACCATACACTAACAAAAACGTTGCTCACCATACACTAACAAAAACATTGCTCACCATACACTAACAAAAACGTTGCTCACCATACACTAACAAAAACATTGCTCACCATACACTAACAAAAACGTTGCTCACCATACACTAACAAAAACGTTGCTCACCATACACTAACAAAAACGTTGCTCACCATACACTAACAAAAACATTGCTCACCATACACTAACAAAAACGTTGCTCACCATACACTAACAAAAACGTTGCTCACCATACACTAACAAAAACGTTGCTCACCATACACTAACAAAAACGTTGCTCACCATACACTAACAAAAACGTTGCTCACCATACACTAACAAAAACATTGCTCACCATACACTAACAAAAACGTTGCTCACCATACACTAACAAAAACATTGCTCACCATACACGAACAAAAACATTGCTCACCATACACTAACAAAAACATTGCTCACCTTACACTAACAAAAACATTGCTCACCTTATACTAACAAAAACATTGCTCACCATACACTAACAAAAACATTGCTCACCTATTACTAACAAAAACATTGCTCACCTTATACTAACAAAAACATTGCTCACCATACACTAACAAAAACATTGCTCACCATACACTAACAAAAACATTGCTCATCATACACTAACAAAAACATTGCTCACCATACACTAACAAAAACATTGCTCACATTATACTAACAAAAACATTGCTCACCCTATACTAACAAAAACATTGCTCTCCTTATACTAACAAAAACATTGCTCACCATACACTAATAAAAATATTGCTCACCATACACTAACAAAAACATTGCTCACCATACACTAACAAAAACATTGCTCACCTTACACTAACAAAAACATTGCTCACCATACACTAACAAAAACATTGCTCACCTTACACTAACAAAAACATTGCTCACCATACACTAACAAAAACATTGCTCACCATACACTAACAAAATCATTGCTCACCTTATACTAACAAAAACATTGCTCACCTTATACTATCAAAAACATTGCTCACCTTACACTAACAAAAACATTGTTCACCATACACTAATAAAAACATTGCTCACCATACACTAACAAAAACATTGGTCACCTTACACTAACAAAAACATTGGTCACCTTACACTAACAAAAACATTGGTCACCTTACACTAACAAAAACATTGGTCACCTTACACTAACAAAAACATTGGTCACCTTACACTAACAAAAACATTGGTCACCTTACACTAACAAAAACATTGGTCACCTTACACTAACAAAAACATTGGTCACCTTACACTAACAAAAACATTGTTCACCATACACTAACAAAAACATTGCTCACCATACACTAACAAAAACATTGCTCACCATACACTAACAAAAACATTGCTCACCTTACACTAACAAAAACATTGTTCACCATACACTAACAAAAACATTGCTCACCCTATACTAACAAAAACATTGCTCACCATATACTAACAAAAACATTGCTCACCTTACACTAACAAAAACATTGTTCACCATACACTAACAAATACATTGCTCACCCTATACTAACAAAAACATTGCTCACCTTATACTAACAAAAACATTGTTCACCATACACTAACAAAAACATTGCTCACCTTACACTAACAAAAACATTGCTCACCATACACTAACAAAAACATTGCTCACCTTATACTAACAAAAACATTGCTCACCATACACTAGCAAAAACATTGCTCACCTATTACTAACAAAAACATTGCTCACCATTCACTAACAAAAACATTGCTCACCATACACTAACAAAAACATTGCTCACCTTACACTAACAAAAACATTGCTCACCATACACTAACAAAAACATTGCTCACCATATACTAACAGAAACATTGCTCACCATACACTAACAAAAACATTGTTCACCATACACTAACAAAAACATTGCTCACCATACACTAACAAAAACATTGCTCACCATACACTAACAAAAACATTGCTCACCATACACTAACAAAAACATTGCTCACCATACACTAACAAAAACATTGTTCACCATACACTAACAAAAACATTGTTCACCATACACTAACAAAAACATTGCTCACCATACACTAACAAAAACATTGTTCACCATACACTAACAAAAACATTGTTCATCATACACTAACAAAAACATTGCTCACCATATACTAACAGAAACATTGCTCACCATACACTAACAAAAACATTGCTCACCATATACTAACAGAAACATTGCTCACCATACACTAACAAAAACATTGCTCACCATACACTAACAAAAACATTGCTTACCATACACTAACAAAAACATTGTTCACCTTACACTAACAAAAACATTGCTCACCATATACTAACAGAAACAATGATAGTCATAAAGGTTAAAAAATACCATGATGCCGCTTTAATTAAAGTGGCATGTCTTCTGGCGTAACTGATCACGTTCAATCTCTGAAGTTGTTTACCAATTATGTTGTTGACTTTCTACCAAACCATTCGCTTAGGCTTGCCATTTATTTTCTCTCTTGTTTGCCTGTTTCTACTCATCCCTTATTTTTCTTCCAGCTGCCACAATATTTCATATCTACACGCTTCTACGTCGTCATTATTTACGTTTAGCTTCCTATGACAGGAAACAGCATGAGAGACAAAATCAGAAATGAAGAACTGACTAAAAGGCTAGGAATAGCTCCCACCATAGAATATATAAAGAAACAACAGATAAAATTGTTTGGCCACGTGACACGGGAGAGTGATTAAAACACAACACAACGAGCCTTCAATAAACGTTGCAAGAATACCAGACCCACGGGCCAACCACGAAAAAGATAGATCGATGGAATATTAGAAACCCTAGGAAACATAACAGCAGCAGAAGCGAACAGATGAACAAAAGACAGCAAATTATATATTCCCTCGTCACTGAAAGGCAAATGAGGAAGGAAAGAAGAAAGAGAAGCTTCCTATGACATTCTCAACTCGCTTCTGTGTAAACCCACATATCTGTAATCGTCCAACTCTTTTCCTATTATCTGCGACGATTACGTCAACACTAAATCCAAATGCCATTAATTAACTATTATTTTCTTTTCTCCCTTGTCAAATTTACATACACGTTTCTTTTTTTCCTTGGAGCGCTGACTCCTTGACTGTGCGTTCAGCATACTTCATGTTAACTCTTAGCGATCAAGACTGTACCATCAGAATACCTCATGTTAACTCTTAACGATCATAACTGTGCCAGCAGCATATTTCATGTTAACTCTTAACAATCAAGACTGTGCCATCAGCAAACCTCATATTGTTCAAATTATGACCACAGGTTAATAATTCAGGTAAATCCTTTAATAATCCCAGTATAATCTCAGTGCAAATTAAATTAATCTGGTTATGTTACAAAATTTTTACCAGTAACTTGTTTTATTTGTTGAAACATAAAAAGCAAGAATACTTTGTGTGGACACTTAACCCAGAAGGAAAATAACCATCTTTTAAAGTCTACACAGATCACCCATTGATGTCATGTATTTTTCCCAAAACTAAAATATGGTCTTGTGTTCTTTCGCCCTGGTAGAGTGACCGATGTGAATAGAACCATATTTGTTACCGCTAATTAAAAGAACACAAAATACGTTTAGAAACGTGCGTGAATTGACGTCACTCTCATGGACTATACCAATTTCCCTCAGAAGGATTCCGATGTTCTTGTAAAATACTAAGTCGCTGTCTTCATTTAGGAATGGCAACTTTTTTCACCGCCAATAACTTGCAATTTTCGCTCCAGGCTGAAGTAAATTCTTTTCATTTATTTAATCTGAACACAAGCACAATTGAGAAAACTTCTTGGAAGTCTCTGATCAAGTCACTCAATTCATTCTGGTTCAAACAGTCACTCCGTGAAGTTGTTTGGAAATGACTGCCCCATTTTCTTCACCTTATGCTATATTAAACATTCACTCCGTGAAGTTGTTTGGAAATGACTGCCCCATTTTCTTCACCTTATGCTATATTAAACATTCACTCCGTGAAGTTGTTTGGAAATCACTGCCCCCATTTTTTCCACCTTGTGCGATATCAAACACGCAAGAGTCATTCCATGAGAGCTGTAGTAGTTCGCAGAAAGGTGGTACGGGAACAAGATCCGAGTGAGGACTAAGTCTCCCGGCTAAAGGTAGATCGGAGTAAGACCGCTTGACACGATAATTTCCCTTGATGTCTACGATATTAACAATGCAAGAATAACAGACATGGAAGTGGCTTTTTGGTTCCCACCAAACTATTGGTATTTCAAATTTCAGGAAGTTCCTAGTGCAAATTCCCCGTACAAGTTTTACATACTTTATGAGGCGCATATCTTGATCTCCAAGTTTGACACCAAAATAAACTATACAAGCTTTTTTTTACAAAGGCTGAAATAGGTTTTATACTTGCTTTCAGTGTGCCCCACAAATATAGCAAAATATGTCAGCATAATTCAAGAGCTCTGTTAAACAAGAACATGAAATGATAGAGTGGGAAGATACACATACATTGTATATATGCAACCACAACAACGAAACTAGAGCTAATGCGGTCTATCCAATGTCATTTTCGGAATCAGAGAACCACACAGGAGCAAATCTAAAAACCAAGACACCAAGAACACACAAATGGATGACCTTTGTTTCATGATTCTCGCGCATTTTCGATGCTTTTATTCAGCTTTATATTTGGTACGTTCGGTGAAAGAGAACGGAGCCAAGAAGGGCATTCTCAGGGTTGACTTTACTTTGTTTAGAATGAAAGGCAAGCTATTGTTGAAAAGCTCCGCCACAACCCGGCAGTGGTCAATATGGGACGTTGACTTGTCTAATGAAAATATCGTGAACTACTTTAGTAACATCGAGACAATCACCCAAACCAGACATTAAAAGGTTTCCTCTCCATAGAAAATTGGGACATAAACGAGAACCCTCGACTAGTAGTGAACGGCCTCCTGGGATGCGTTAAATTCGATGGTAGCACTGTATTTACTCTATTTCACAATATACTTCTAAATTTCTGTACAAAGCCATAAATCAGATATAAGCTGCATCTTTTCAATATCGTCACCTGTGCTGATAAATAAATAGCGTAGCGCGTGCACGTTAACAAACATTTGTTCTGCTTGCTTTAGTTTGCAACTCTTCGATGATGACTGTCGAGGTAATGTACACTATTTTTTTTCCTTGTGTCCGTGAATAATGTGACTGTCACTGCCGTCACTGTAGAACATTGCTGGGCTAGTCAAGTTAGTCATAGTTTTATTTTTAGTGGATAGAACATTTCAAGGCCTCAAACATTTGTTGAGTTTGGATCTATGGCGTGTTCATCTGGGCTACAAGATAGTAAAAGAACTGACTGATTTGTTGTGAGAGCACATATAGTGGGGACTTTAAAGCTTGACATGAGGAAAATAGTAAATGTTGTCTATGATTGTTTATAATGTAGGTTGTCTATGATTTCTTATAGTGAAAGTTGTCCATTAGTGATTATAATGAAGGCTGACTATGATTGCTTATAGTGAAGACTGTCTATGTTCGCTTATAGTGAAGGTGTCTATGCTTGCTTTAAGCGAAGGCTTCTATGATTACTTATAGGGAAGGCTGTCTATGATTGTTTATAGTGAAGAATGTCTATGTTTGCTTATAGTGAAGGTGCCTATGCTTGCTTTTAGTGAAGACTTCTATGATTGCTTATAGTGAATGCTGTGTATGATTGCTTGCAACTATGCCCTCCATTATTATCTTCAAAGGCTATTAGGTAATGTAAAATATTTTTTCTTCTTGTTTTATGTTCTTTATTTAAAAAATTCTCTGGATTTAAGTTCTCGTAAATGTGACATTTTTTTCCAGCCACTAAATTGTGGGTATTTTTTTGTAACACTTTATTCAAAAGCACTGATGCATTTTGCAGAAGATAAGTATTGATTTTCCATGTTTCACGGCTGTAATGCTGCTATGCAACATATAAGACGACCTACAGGAACACTTAAATAGTCTTAACAGCATAGGAATTCAATACAACATGAAAATGAACATCAACAAGTCTGAAGTTATGAACATCGCTAATAACAAACAGAAAATCAACACAACTTTAGACGACAGACAATTAAAACAAGTGGAGACATTTAAATTCCTAGGAAGTCTAGTAATAAAGCAACAATTCACATGCAGCAGAAATAGACTCAAGACGCAACAAAGCTTGTTGAGTCATTGGGCAACTATCACTACTGTTGTCGAACAAAGAAATGACACCTGAGGCACATCGGGTACTCTACAGCACAATCATCACCGCAATGGTGCGTTACCAATGCCAGTCCTAGACTGTACATTCAAGAACAATAAGAAACATAACCTCTACTGAGATGAAATGAGGTTAGACGAATGGCAGGAAACAGCCTGAGAGACAAGATCAGAAATGAAGAACTGAGAAAGAAAATAGGAATGATTACCACCATATAACACATAAAGAAACAACCGACACAGTAGTTTGGCAATGTGGACAGACCAAAACACAACTCAAATAGCCTCCGATAAACGTTACAATAACACAAGACTTAAGGGCCGACCACAAAAAAGAGTAATTATGGAATGTTAGAAAAACTAGAAATATAACAGAAGTATAAGCCAAGAAAAGAGAAAACTATATCTCCCCTCGACGCTGAAAGGCAAAAGAGGAAGGAAAGAAGAAGAAGGTTTTGTAAGTTTGCCAAAGGAAAACACAGGATCTGGAAAAAACTAGGTTTTGTAACTGTATCAGTTCCTTGTCATATATTGAACAGATGTTTCCATTTTTTTATATCTATGTTCGGCCTTTATTTGATCCTCCTTGATAGTTATTTTCATCGTTTATTATCACTGAGCAATGATATCCCAAAAATGTCTACTAAATCCAATACTTGTCTATTAATACGTATATCAGATTTGATATGCTCCATACGGCAGGGAAAAACATGTGCTTCCTCCATATCTTAGGTAGTGAAATAACAACTATGACCTGAACATCTAATTGCGAGTGTGCATGGCGTGCAACCTTTCTAGACTTTAGAACGGAGCGGCTACACTGCAGGCGGGGCATTCATATCTGCTCAGTGCATGTTCCAGCAACCAACAATGTGATCATCCTGATTGTTCAAACTGTTCTATTGTTAGTGTTGCGTTCTGTTAAAATTGCTCGTTTTCACGTTCATATTATCTCATTGAACGTGTGGCATTCTGAATAAATGGCACGCAGCTCAAAATGGATACTTCCGGGTCGACTTAACGGCTGTCGCGAGCAGCATTATCTCCATACGCCACGCGCAAATTCCCGTTAGACTTCATGATCTGTGAGCGTGCCCCAAGAATCTCTGTCCCGACACACGAAGAAAGTCTTTGACTTCGGTGAAACACTCGATCCGACAGCGGTCCAGCTGGTGACAAATTTGCAGTCGAATACAGATAACACATCACTTCCCAGGGCAAAGCCAGGACCTAGTATCGTTCCACTACACTTAACGGTCAGTCGCCTACAGTAATATCTCACCGCGCGGGAACCATGCTGATTTTGTGGTCAGGTGAACGGGACCGGGTTATTGCTATCCCCACAAACGAAATTCAAAACCAGAAAGATCCACTTGAGACAAAACAGCAGTAAAAAATCTACTAGTCCTGAACTGATTCTATTAAGCGGCCATCTTGCCGCCGCACCAACCGGAAGGGCGATCTTTATGCTCTAGCCTAAGAGACAGCCCCATTAACCCCCCCCCCTCCCCCCCCACCCCTCCCCCAACATATATAATAAAGGCAATTTGTAATAGTTCACATGTTATGGTAAGTCTTACTGTAAAGAACACGTGGTCTTGCCGTCTCTGAATTCAAAATGAAGATGATCAGTTTGCTTAGCTGTGTACTAAATTTCTTTGTGTGAACTTCCCTGTTGGTGACATAGTTTCATTCAGTCTGAGATGCACAGGATTCGTCGATGTCGTCTCATGTGGGTATGTTTTATCTTTACTCCAAATCTGCAGACTGAAAAAAATTCGACAAGCCTACATATATATGTCGACAATGAACACAACATAGGACCCGCTATAGCTCAGTGGTTAGGGAACTGGACTACTAAAGACAAGAGGTAGGGTTCGAACCCAACCGACGGCTTCCGGGTTCACCCAGCCTTAAATGGGTACCGGATTTTTTTCTTGGAAAGAAAAGCGGCACGGGCGTAATACCGACCACATAACCCCAAAAATCATGTGCTGAAGTTCTGTACAATTTATGTCACTAACACCATATTCCCTATACGCCACTTGGCGTGACGGTGCTTTTTCCTTTTTTTTTTTTTAATAAACACAACATGAATTCGCAACAATAACAATAATTCGCAACAATAAACACAACATGAATTTTAAGTTGTCTCAATAGATGCAACAATAGAGTAGTGGTTACTTTCGTACAAGTCTAGGCCAGCGGTTCTCTATTTAAGGTCTTTGGGCACACATGGTTACCGAGCTAGGTTCAACGGAATACCATGGACCTTTGAAGAAATGGCATAATCTTTTGCAGTAAAACAGAAATAAAGAATAAATGAAAGGGGAAAGGAAGGAAGAAATGAAGAAAGGAAGGAAGGAAGGAAGGAAGGAAGGAAAGAAGGAAGGAAAAGGGAAGGAAGGAAGGAAGGAATTAAGGAAAGAATTTAGGAAGGATTGAACAAAATATGAGTATCTCTTGAGTGAAACTTCACTTTATTCACTTCGAATACAGTTAAGCGATTCTCAAATGGGTTCCGAAAAAAAGAGGATGTGCTGACGCTCTATTCACACAATACAGTTAGCAGAAAAGACGGCAGAAAACAATCAAAATGTGTACATAGCTTTCATTGACCAAGAAAATGCATTTGACTGAGTAAACACAGAACAACTATGGGAGTACTAACAACATACGGAATAAGCCAACATCTAACCAACCTAATTAAAAGGCTCTACATCAACAGCAAGATGTCAAGAACAGCCGATACAACAACTGAAATAAAGACCCGAATCGCATTGGCGTCAAGCGCCTTTAACACGCTCTCACATGTTTGGATTTCAACGACAGTAATCACACTAAACTCAAAATCTTTCTCTCCTGTGTGATTCAAGTATTAACATATGGGCGCGATAGCTGGAAATAAAATCTGGAAAACAGCAACTCTAGACAAATATTAAACGCTTTCAAGAACAAATGCCTTCGAAGACTGATAAACATCCGTTGGTCCGGCTTCAAACCAATTACAGAAATAAGACACAAAAATAAACAGGACTATGTATCCAATTACGTTAAAAAGTGACGTTGGAAATACCTTGACAACGTTCTCAGAATGGAGGTTAGAAGGCTACCTAACCAGGCACTTATATGGAGACCAGAAGATACAAGAAAACGAGGAAGACCGAAAGAAAGCCTGCGTAGAACCATCATCAAAAAAAGCGCAGACGTGAGGTTGAGAAACAAGCAAGAACTCAAACAGGTAGCAGCTGACTGTCAGAAATAGACAACTATGACTTCTGCCCCATGCGCCATGTTCGGCCCAAAAAGAAAATCAATCCACACACAAAATAATAATAAAAAATCAACAGCAGTTGTACAGTCAGAAAGGCAACAAGCTACTCAGACCACTTCGAAGTTAGATCAGGTGTAAGACAGGGCTATCTCCCTTAGCATGTATTACATACATGGACTACATTTATAAGTTAGCCACCCAATCGGGGATAGAAGCTAATCAATCAGGGAAAGATGAGATTAACGAATTTATCTTTGCAGACGGTCAGGCACTAATACATGGAAACATAGAAGACCTATAAGAACATTTTAATAGACTTAATACAACATGAAAATCAACATCAACAAAACAGAAGTCATGAATATCGCAAAAGAGAAACTTTAACAGAACATCAATAACGATGCACGGCAGACAACTAAAACAAGTAGAGGAATTTAGATATCTAGGAAGTTTAGTGACGAATGACAACTCACAAGCAGCAGAAATACATTCAAGATACATCAAAGCTTGTCAAATAATTGGACAGCTAACACCACTAGTGTCCATCAAGGAAATAACTCTAGAGACAAAACGGACAATCTCAACACAATATTCATCCCAAAGTTGAGTTACCAATGCCGGTCTTGGACCCCAGATGCAAGAACAATAAGAAAATAACCTCTGTTGAGATGAAATGTCTTAGACTAATGATAGGAAACAACTTGAGAGATGAGATCAGAAATGAAGAACTGAGAAAAATGCTAGGAATAACCCCCGCCATGGAATAATAAAGAAACAACAGATAAACATTAAATGGTTTGGCCAAGTGATAAGGCAGACAGATCAAAACACAGCACAACGAACCTTCAAAAAACGTCGCGAGAACACCAGATCCAGGGGGTCAGCCACGAACAAAATGGATTGATGGAATATTAGAAACATTAGCAAACATAACAGCTGCAGATGCCAACAGAAAAGTAAAAGACCGCAAAATTATCTCCCCTCGACGCTGAAAGGAAAATGAGGAAAGAAAGAAGAAGAAGATGCCAGAAATAGAGCAAAAGACCGCACATTATATATCCCCTCGACGCAAATGAGGAATGAAGAAGAAGAAGAAGGAGACAGCGAAAAAAAAACATGTTGCCTCTAAGAATAAAGAAGAAGTGAATGTCACTAAAAAGCATACCTTTTTTAAAACCAAAAGTAATGTTTCGCGATAGTAGCGAAATAGTAACAGAAAAAACAAACTTGTGCTGGTGGGCACTGGTTCCCAGACTATACCACTTCTATAAACTCTAATATTTCTTTCTTCTTCTTCTTTCCTTCCCCATTTGCCTTTCAACGTCCAGAGGAGATTTAATTTGCGGTCTTTTGCTCTTCTGTTCGCCTCTGCTGCTGTTATGTTTCCTAGTACTTCTAATATTCCATCGATCCATCTTTCTCGTGGTCGACCCTTGGGTCTGGTATTCTCATAACGTTTATTGAGGGCTCGTTGTGTTGTGTTTTGATTACTCTGCCTTGTCAGGTGGGCAAACCATTTTATCTGTTGTTTCTTTATATATTCTATGGCGGGGACTATTCTTAGCTTTTTTCCCAGTTCTTCATTTCTGATCAGACTGTTTCCTGTCATTCGCCTAACACATTTAATCTCAGTAGAGGTTATTTCTTCTTATTGTTCTTGCATCTAGGGTCCAGGACTGGCATTGGTAGCACAACGTTACGATGTAGATTATATTGTATAGTGCCCGTTTTGCCTCTAGAGTTATTGTATATATATACTATATTACAAGACCACATACTCATACATACCCACACACACATGCACTTATCTATCTATCTATCTATCTATCTATCTATCTATCTATCTATCTATCTATCTATCTATCTATCTATCTATCTATCTATCTATCTATCTATCTATCTATCTATCTATCTATCTATCTATCTATCTATCTATCTATCTATCTATCTATCTATCTATCTATCTATCTATCTATCTATCTATCTATCTATCTATCTATCTATCTATCTATCTATCTATCTATCTATCTATCTATCTATCTATCTATCTATCTATCTATCTATCTATCTATCTATCTATCTATCTATCTATCTATCTATGTATCTATGTATCTATCTATCTATCTATCTATCTATCTATCTATCTATCTATCTATCTATCTATCTATCTATCTATCTATCTATCTATCTATCTATCTATCTATCTATCTATCTATCTATCTATCTATCTATCTATCTATCTATCTATCTATCTATCTATCTATCTATCTATCTATCTATCTATCTATCTATCTATCTATCTATCTATCTATCTATCTATCTATCTATCTATCTATCTATCTATCTGTCTGTCTGTCTGTCTGTCTGTCTGTCTGTCTGTCTGTCTATTGTCCTTTCGAGCCGAAGACGGCACATAGGGCAGAACCACAATCTCAAAAACAGTAACCTTGCGTGCCAAAATGGCACGTATTGCAGAGATCACTGCTTCTAAAATCTATGGCTCTGTTTCCATAACAATACTTTTTACAATAACCGCTTGTCAAGCCATCAATCATCCTCCTTAGTCGCCTCTTACAACATGCCTGGAAGGTCACAGTGTCACTATTCTTTACTTCCCACATAATGAGGCATCGGTAACACACGGGAAACATATACCCATGCAAACTCGAAGCCTGTCCCTTACTTGATGTTATCTTTCCATTTCTTTCTCCGCTTAACTCTCTTTCACTGCCCTGACCTTCCACATTTCCCTGCAGAATGATGTCTGATTGGCTAGACAATCGAGATACGTGATCCAACCATTTCATTTTACGTTTCTTCACACTAGCCATATGACCATCATGTACTCCGGCTACTTGTACCTTTTTGCTAAACTTTTCATTCAAGAGCTGCATCAACTCCTGCTCTGCCGCAGATATTGACCGTCAATCTTCCTTAACGTACTTTGTGAGTCCGTCACCAAGACTGCGAGATCCACGTTCTGTGTAACCAACCATGTTATCGCGGCCGAGCTGCTGCTATCTCCATTCTCATGCTAGACACCGTAATGCTACTATATCCAGTTACCCGGGCCCCTTCGCCATTAAACGTTAAATATTCATCATCTAAACCCCATCCTCTGCGCAGTCCGGTCCTCGGGATACAGAACTATCCGCCTGGATGGTCTGAGGTGATGACAGTTTTTCTATGGATTCCCTCATTACGACGTCATAGCTCAGTAGGCTCAGTTGCGACACTCCCTCATTACGACGTCGTAGCTCAGTAGGCTCAGTTGCGACACTCCCTCATTACGACGTCGTAGCTCAGTAGGCTCAGTTGCGACACTCCCTCATTACGACGTCGTAGCTCAGTAGGCTCAGTTGCGACACTACCTCATTACGACGTCGTAGCTCAGTAGGCTCAGTTGCGACACTCCCTCATTACGACGTCGTAGCTCAGTAGGCTCAGTTGCGACACTACCTCATTACGACGTCGTAGCTCAGTAGGCTCAGTTGCGACACTCCCTCATTACGACGTCGTAGCTCAGTAGGCTCAGTTGCGACACTCCCTCATTACGACGTCGTAGCTCAGTAGGCTCAGTTGCGACACTCCCTCATTACGACGTCGTAGCTCAGTAGGCTCAGTTGCGACACTCCCTCATTACGACGTCGTAGCTCAGTAGGCTCAGTTGCGACACTCCCTCATTACGACGTCGTAGCTCAGTAGGCTCAGTTGCGACACTCCCTCATTACGACGTCGTAGCTCAGTAGGCTCCGTCGCGACACTCCCTCATTACGACGTCGTAGCTCAGTAGGCTCCGTCGCGACACTCCCTCATTACGACGTCGTAGCTCAGTAGGCTCCGTCGCGACACTCCCTCATTACGACGTCGTAGCTCAGTTGGCTCCGTCGCGACACTCCCTCATTACGACGTCGTAGCTCAGTAGGCTCCGTCGCGACACTCCCTCATTACGACGTCGTAGCTCAGTAGGCTCAGTCGCGACACTCCCTCATTACGACGTCGTAGCTCAGTAGGCTCAGTTGCGACACTCCCTCATTACGACGTCGTAGCTCAGTAGGCTCAGTCGCGACACTCCCTCATTACGACGTCGTAGCTCAGTAGGCTCAGTCGCGACACTCCCTCATTACGACGTCGTAGCTCAGTAGGCTCAGTCGCGACACTCCCTCATTACGACGTCGTAGCTCAGTAGGCTCAGTCGCGACACTCCCTCATTACGACGTCGTAGCTCAGTAGGCTCAGTTGCGACACTCCCTCATTACGACGTCGTAGCTCAGTAGGCTCAGTCGCGACACTCCCTCATTACGACGTCGTAGCTCAGTAGGCTCAGTCGCGACACTCCCTCATTACGACGTCGTAGCTCAGTAGGCTCAGTCGCGACACTCCCTCATTACGACGTCGTCCAGAATCTTCTTCGCATGAATGCATGCCCCTGGTCGTATCCTATTCTTCGAGTGTGGTGCATTATATTTTTTACCAGATTCAGACGACCAGGACCTGAGCATACGGGTGTTACATTATAATCCAGGTAGTACGATCGTCATTGCAGATGACAGAATGACATATCCACGATCATGATAGAGCAAGATATTGAAGGCAGCCGCAAGGAAATTAGGATCAGAAAACCACTTGGTGCAATAACATTAGTGCACTCATTAACCCAAACAAGGCTTTTATCATGTGGTGTTCGCTGAATAACAGAATAATTAAGGACACCCACTTAGTCATAAACTGCAATGGTTTAACCATCGTGAGGAGCCCGACTATTAAGTTATTTGAAACTAATAGTTAATAATAAAGAAAACAATCTTTATTATCAAAATCATGGCCAGAGCAAACCTCCTGCAATCTTTAGTATTAAAATCATAGCCCGGGCAAATCTCCTGCAATCTTTACTATCAAATTCATAGCCAGGTCGAACCTCATGCAATCTTTACTATCAAAATCATAGCCAGAGCGGTCCACCTGCAATCTTTATTATCAAAATCATAGCCAGGACAAATCTCCTGCGATCTTTACTGTCTAATTCATTGCCAGGTCGAACCTCATACGATCTTTACTATAGTTATTCGTGTTGGCTTTAGTGCTATCTGTACTGGATTATATTTTTGATTTTCTCACTCTCTCGTCAACACAGATCGCGAGGTTGGAAAGGGTTGAGAGCGAGGGACTAAGGACAGGGTGCATGAATTCACCAGAGGTGCAACTATTTAGATCCATATAATGTTTAACGTCCAAAAATGTATTGAGCTAGTTAGTTTAGTTAAATCGATGGATCATCTTCCTTGCACATCGGACATGTCCATATGTGCTCAGATCTCCTCTCCAGTATGTCTCTCGGTGCGTGGTGACTGATCACACCAGTTCTGTGTTGATTTGCTATTCGTCTGTTAGTTACTACTCACCGCTCTTTTCTGGGATTCCAAGTTTTGACCTGAGTTCGAGCAGTCTGAACATGATTGTAGATTCATGATCATTCAATGAGTCATCAGAGCGCCCTGCCTCCGTAAGGGCATTCAGAATGTCAGCCCGGTTCATTGCACGTCCGCCATCCACGACAACTGTTCCAGTCAAGTTGTCAGCTCGTTCGTTTCATCTCGCACTAGAGTGTCCGTGAACGAAGATGAAACAGATCCCAATCAGTCATGAGGGTTTCAGTGACGCCAACCACTACCCTCGTGCCCAGCCTATTTAAATTTTCCTGAGTATAATTATCGAGTCACACCAAAGAGCACATTTGAGTAAAAGGTTGTGTTTCTAGCCAACTTCAGCTACTTGGAGCTGTAAACGTGATAATCTGATGTAATGTATTGAGCTAATTCGAGCTGCAGACATGCTAATCTCCCTAAATGTATTAACCTATTTATGACTGTCCAGGATACAATGTGAGTTCTGCTGATTTAATTGATTATATAATTAAAAAATAAGAAAGAAAAGTCTCAATCATGTGTCTTTTCTTTTATTCTAGACATCTAATTCTTTAGAGGAGGACGGAAAACGATCCACACAGGACGATGAAGAAAATGTCGAGTTCAAAAGCAACTCATCAAAGCGAAATGCAAAAAGCATCTTCACAGACTATTTGGAGAAATGCACTATGACAGGTGTTCCTTTCATCAGAGATTCAGAGAACTTTTATATCAGGACTGGCTGGTCGCTTCTGCTGTTGGTTTCCTTTGTTTGGATGGTGGTTCATTTAGGCTTGTAAGTATGGTCTCATTTTGATATTTTGTGCAATCGATAATGCTGTTGCATACCCCAGGTTAGCTCAACTAGCTATAACTGACTGATGTTTCTCAATTTGTGCAGCAATTGGTTATAACTGACAGACGTTTCTCCACTAGCAGGAACTAGATAAAGGTGTCAGATGTTTATGTTTCCTAACAAGCTGGATCAAGTCAAAATTCACAAATATTTCCCGACTTCCAGGAACTGGCTTCAGCTGTCAGATGTTTCCCCAGCGACAAAGAACTACTTATAAACCAAAATATGTTTTTGCCCACTTACATGAGTACGATAAAGTAGTCATTTGTTTCGCAATTTGCACAAACTAACCATAATTGATAGACATCGCCTCACAAGCAGGAACTGACAAAAATTGAGAATCGTTTCCCTACCAGCAGGATCTTGCTATAACCAACATCCCCCCCCCCCCCCCACTGGCTATAACTAACATCTGTTGACCCATGGTTGTAACTAACATCTACTTCACCGCGGCTGTAACTAACATCTGTTTCCCCATGGCTATAACCAACATCTGTTTCCCTATGGCTATAACCAACATCTGTTTCCCCATGGCTATAACCAACATCTGTTTCCCCATGGCTATAACCAACATCTGTTTCCCCATGGCTATAACCAACATCTGTTTCCCCATGGCTATAACCAACATCTGTTTCCCCATGGCTATAACCAACATCTGTTTCCCCATGGCTATAACCAACATCTGTTTCCCCATGGCTATAACCAACATCTGTTTCCCCATGGCGATAACTAACATTTGTTTCCCCATGGCTATAACCAACATCTGTTTCCCCATGGCTATAACTAACATTTGTTTCCCCATGGTTATAACTAACATCTATTTCCCCATGGTCATAACTAACATCTGTTTCCCCATGGCGATAACTAACATCTATTTTCTCATGGCTATAACTAACATCTATTTCCCCATGGATATAACTAACATCTATTTTCTCATGGCTGTAACTAACATCTGTTTCCCCATGGCTGTAACTAACATCTGTTTCCCCATGGCTATAACCAACATCTGTTTCCCCATGGCGATAACTAACATTTGTTTCCCCATGGCTATAACTAACATCTATTTCCCCATGGTCATAACTAACATCTGTTTCCCCATGGCGATAACTAACATCTATTTTCTCATGGCTATAACTAACATCTATTTCCCCATGGATATAACTAACATCTATTTTCTCATGGCTATAACTAACATCTGTTTCCCCATGGCTGTAACTAACATCTGTTTCCCCATGGCTATAACTAACAGCTGTTCCTCCATGGCTGTAACTAACATCCGTTTCTCCACTAGCCATAACTTGCAGTTGTTTCTTCACTTGCAGAAACTAGTTGTAACTGTTAGAAGTTTTCCCACTTTCATCTGTTAGATCGTCATAAACGTCTGTGGTCTGTTATAATCGTTAAACACTGGTATAGACTTTAACCAATTAAATTTAACTAATTCTTTGTTTGCTTGTGAATTATTACTGTCAGCCTGTTACAAACGTATGTCAGTGTATGGGCAACATTGTACATTTGGTAACATTGGTAAGCTACTGTGCAGCGCCGATATAATGATTTTGCAAGAAACTCTTCTTGGTGACAGGGCAGTAGGTACTCCTGGCTTTCATTGTTTCTACAATAGGTGACACCTTGGGCAGGCCATCCTTGTGCGCAACAATATGGTGGCAGCTGATGTTGATATGGCTTCATGGGACAGTGCAGAATTGCAGGTACATGGGGGTTAGGGTGCAGACCCCAGTTCATTTCGTAATTGTAAATGTGTATGCCTGTAATGGGAAGGTGAACACACAACAATGACAGAATCTCTTCGAGTTGGATGAAGAGAACGTCATTTTCTGCGGAGACTTTAATGCTAGAGGCAACCAGTGGGGTAACGCCATAACCAACAAGCAGGGAGAAGACCTAGAGAACGCACTAGCGTCAGTCGATTTAGTGTGCTTGAATGATGGAAGGGCAACAAGAATGGCCACTCGAACAGGGGACTCTGATAGTGTCATAGACCTGGCACTGGTGTCTTCCACCTTCGCACCGGTTTGTAGGTGGAGTGCACTGGGGTTCAAGAGACAAACGTCCAAGCAATAGCAGAAAGCCAGAAAGAACGGAAGAACACAACCTGAGCTCTTGAAGCGTCTGAAAGAAGAGGTCGACCAAACAATGAATCACTTTAAACTATGTGCTACGCATGCTAAAGATGCCAAATGGGATGACGTCTGTAGAAAAGTGTGCTTAGAAAAATCGCTATCCACATTCTGGCGCATTCATCAGAGCATGAATGGCACAACATGACACAGAGGCATACCAGACTTTCAGAGCACAGGCCGGATATGGCACAAATCTGATGAGAACAAAGGGAAGGCCCTGCTTGCCCGCTACATTGAGCAGACGGACCAAAGAAATGAGGCTGTAAGAATGAGGATACGGGGATCGCTGTCAAAATTGTGTAAGGATGTAGTCCTGGAAGAAGATCTCACAATTACAACCAATACCATTCTGACAACACTTAAAAGGTCACACAACACTGCTCCTGGTCCAGATGGTGTTCGGTACGATGACATAGGCGATTTAACTGACGACGACTTGATAAAACTGGCTAATGAGTTTAATGCCAGTATTCGGAGTGGCCAGATTAAGGAGGAGTGGCTACACAGCTACTTACTACCGCTACCGAAGCCTAACAAGGACCATTCTCAGATCAGTGCCTACAGAATCATCACAATGCAGAACACTGCGGACAAGCTGCTGGAGAAAATAGTTGTCCGTGTCCTCACCTGTTACCTTGAACAGAAACGCACATTCCCACCCAGACTCGGAGGTTATAGATATAACAAAGAGACATGGCTCAATGCGGCAGTCTTTGCCTATGACGTCTTCGTAGGCTTTCACAGACGAGAGGAGACATGTGCTGCTGCTATAGATCTGGAGGATGTATACAAAAGGGTACCATTTGAATATCTCATGTATATGCTCCTCAAACTGGCGGTGCACCCCTTCCTCATTAGATAGATCGCTACTGCACTGTTTCAGACGAAGGTGATACTCAGATGTGGAAGTTGGTCTTCCGAGCCAACATCCATTTGTCCAGGGCTGCCACAAGGCTCAACATTGTCACCAGTTCTATTTAACGTGTACACAATAACGATCACGGTACAACAGCTGGATGGGAGGGGAAGAACTATGACTTTTGCTGATGATATTCTGGTATATCGACAGTGAAGAGACAGACGGGGAATCACCTCCACAATGCAAGACGAACTCGATCGCATTTCTTCCTGGTGTGGGGTTTCAGGTGCCTTGGTTAATCCTAATAAAGCATCAGTTTCATGGTTCTCCCTTAACAATCAGATCGTTAATACGACCACAACGGTAGTACGAATGGGAGCTGATGAGGTGACCAGGGACAAGTTGATGACATACCTCAGAGTTAAGTTTGATCGCAGCCTGTGTTTTCGGGACCTCGTCAACCATGTGATAGCAAAATCCCTCAAATTATTAGCCGCCTTGAAGGTCATGGCAGCTGCCAACATCGAGCAGAGGCTACTTACTCTTCTGTTCCAGGGATTAGTCCTCGCACCAATCGAGTATGCCCTGGCAATTCTTACTGTCAGTACGACTCAAATTGATAGGCTGGAGAAAATACAAAATGAAGCCATGCGCATTATCATGGGATGTACAAAGGACACTTCCTGTGTAGCTATGAGGTATCTTCTTGACTTTCCAACCATGGATGACAGAATCAAGATCTGGAGAGCACGAGCATACATGAAGATTAGTACAGATAAAGAGCATCCATTGCACCACGTGCTCAGCACAGGGAAGGGTTCCAGGCTAAAAAGAGGCAAATCATAGGTGGGCCGAGCAGAAGATGTCATCAAACAGGTTTGTGGACTTACCAATATCAGCGTTGGTGAGGAGTGGATACCGGTGCCTACGTCATTCAAGTAGACTTTCTCGTGTATTGTCACACTCGACAGGAAAAGTAGGGAACAGAACCCGGTCGTGGTTAATGCTGAGGTCAACGGTCTCATCTGCGATAACACAGATGAGGAAGATGCAGTCATCTATCTATACAGACGGATCTGTAAGACGACACCAAAGAAGTGCATGGGCATTTACAGCACGCTCGGCAGGCAGAATAGTCAAAGAAGACAGTGGTGCATACGTAATGACCACGAGTAGCATGACAATGGAGGTGATGGCAGTGACCAGGGCATTCAAATGGTTAGAGTCAGAAGACTACACCCACGCATGTATACTGAGTGATTCGATGAGCATGATAAAAAAAGTGGAAGCAGGCTCTGTACGCATGCAATGGGTAGAGTCATTGCAGAAATCCAAAATACGTAAGGTCACCTTTGTCTATGTCCCTGGACATACGGGAGTACGGGAAAATGAAAAAGCGGACAGGTTGGCTAGCTGCGCTGTCGTTGAGGACGGGCAACCAATGGATCGGGCGGACATCATCAATGCATTCCGAGATGTGGGAAGAGCACAGGACTTCTTACAAACACAGATCCACGCCACTTCTTCGGATGATGGAAATGGGAGTTAAGATGGGCACAGCCAGAAATGAGGAGGAACAATATTCCAACATAAAAGAATACACAAAGCTACATGGATGTCACCAGATCATAGAACGGAAAACCAAATTGATCACATATGTATTAATAATAAGTTTAAGTCATCCTTACAGGATGTAAAAGTATATAGAGGGGCAGATATAGCTTCTGATCATCATCTTCTGTTAGCCAAACTTAAAATTAAATTAAAAAGGTATACTACAACGAATAAGGGCAGAAAGTATTTCAATGTAGGGTTTCTTAAAGAACAAGGAATTAAAGATAAATTCGCAGTCACAATATCAAACAAATACCAAGTCCTCCAACAACTAGAAAATACAATAAATATAGAAGATCATTGGAAACAGGTAAAAAATATATGGAAAGAGACATGCGAAGAAACACTGGGGAAAAGAGAACGCCAGAATAAGGCATGGATGACAGCAGAGACCCTGGATAAAATTAAAGAAAGAAAGAACAAGAAAGCAGACATAAATAAAAGCAAAACAAGAAGTAATAAAGCCAAGACACAGGAAGCTTACACAGAGGTGAACAAAGAAGTGAGAAGATGCATTAAAAGGGATAAGAGGAAATATATAGATGAATTAGCTAAAGAGGCAGAAGAAGCAGCAAATAAAGGGAATATGAAAGAACTGTACAACAGCACAAAGAAATTAGGTGGAAAATACAAACAGATCAACACCTTTATCAAAGATAAGAAAGGAAATCTGCTTAGTAATATAAGGGAACAAATGGAGAGATGGAAGGAGCACTTTGAAGAACTTTTGAACAGACCCGGCTCAAATAATCCTCCAGATATACTACCAGCAGAAGAAGAATTACACGTTAACTGCGGAAAACCAAGCAAAGAAGAAATAATGAAAGCCATCAAACTATTAAAAGATGGTAAAGCCACAGGACCAGATGAAATTCCTTCGGAAGCCATCAAAGCAGATATTATCACCTCTACCAAGATGTTACATAATCTATTGGATAAAATTTGGGAGAGGGAAGAAATACCTAAAGACTGGAGAGAAGGTTATATGATCAAACTACCAAAGAAAGGAAGTTTACAGGAGTGCACAAATTATAGGGGAATTATGCTACTATCAGTGCCAGGAAAAATATTAGGCAGAATCATTCTGGAGAGACTAAAAGAGGCTATAGAGAAACACTTGAGAGATGAACAAGCAGGTTTTAGGAAGAACAGATCATGTGCTGATCAAATAACTACTCTACGTATAATAGTTGAACAAAGTTTAGAACTAAAATCCCCACTTTATATTGGATTCATAGATTACGAAAAGGCATTTGATAGTTTAGACAGAAGAATGCTTTGGAAGTTGCTGAGTCATTATGGAATCCCCATAAAGTTTATTAACCTGATAAAAACAATGTATGAAGGAACAAAATGTAGTGTGGTGCATGAAGGACAGCTTACAGAAGCATTTGAAATAAGAACAGGAGTAAGGCAAGGATGCCTTCTGTCTCCATTTCTCTTTCTACTGGCCATAGATTGGATTATGAAAATAACTCAAAACAACAGAAATGGGATCCAGTGGTCACTGACCAAACAACTTGATGATTTAGACTTTGCTGATGACATAGCTCTCCTATCACACAGCCACCAACAGATGCAAGATAAAATGAGTATATTAGATGAGAGATCACAACAGCTAGGACTAAAGATTAATAGAGATAAGACCAACATTATGAGAATTAATGCAGTTGGCAATAACCAAATAAAACTAGGAGAAATACCTCTACTAGACGTACAATCTTATATATATCTGGGCAGTAATATAGATAAAGAGGGAGGAACAGAAAACGATACCAAAATAAGGATATCAAAAGCAAGAGGAGCTTTCATTGCACTGGGAAACATATGGAAATCCAAAGAAATTAGGCTAAATACAAAAATACAAATTTTCAACTCCAATGTTAAGTCGGTTCTATTATATGGCTGTGAAACATGGAGAATAACAAAATTGACAATCACGAAGGTACAGACTTTCATTAATGGATGCTTGCGCAGAATAAAGGGATGGAAATGGCAGGACAAAGTCACTAACGTGGAATTATGGAAATGTACTGGTCAAATACCAGTGGATAAAGAAATACAGCGAAGACGATGGCGATGGATAGGACACACACTACGGAAACCAACTGAGAGTATTACACAACAGGCCCTTTTTTGGAATCCCCAGGGGAAAAGACAAAGAGGAAGACCAAGGAATTCTTGGAGAAGACAGATTGAAGCAGAGATGAAGATGATGGGGAAGACATGGAATGATCTTAAAAGAATTGCAAAAAACAGAACGACTTGGAAAGTGTTTGTTGAAGACCTATGCTCCACTGGGAGCTAAAAAGGTAGAAGAAGAAGAAGAACCATAATTGATAGACATCGCCTCACAAGCAGGAACTGACAAAAATTGAGAATCGTTTCCCTACCAGCAGGATCTTGCTATAACCAACATCCCCCCCCCCCCCACTGGCTATAACTAACATCTGTTGACCCATGGTTGTAACTAACATCTACTTCACCGCGGCTGTAACTAACATCTGTTTCCCCATGGCTATAACCAACATCTGTTTCCCTATGGCTATAACCAACATCTGTTTCCCCATGGCTATAACCAACATCTGTTTCCCCATGGCTATAACCAACATCTGTTTCCCCATGGCTATAACCAACATCTGTTTCCCCATGGCTATAACCAACATCTGTTTCCCCATGGCTATAACCAACATCTGTTTCCCCATGGCTATAACCAACATCTGTTTCCCCATGGCTATAACCAACATCTGTTTCCCCATGGCGATAACTAACATTTGTTTCCCCATGGCTATAACCAACATCTGTTTCCCCATGGCTATAACTAACATTTGTTTCCCCATGGCTATAACTAACATCTATTTCCCCATGGTCATAACTAACATCTGTTTCCCCATGGCGATAACTAACATCTATTTTCTCATGGCTATAACTAACATCTATTTCCCCATGGATATAACTAACATCTATTTTCTCATGGCTATAACTAACATCTGTTTCCCCATGGCTGTAACTAACATCTGTTTCCCCATGGCTATAACCAACATCTGTTTCCCCATGGCGATAACTAACATTTGTTTCCCCATGGCTATAACTAACATCTATTTCCCCATGGTCATAACTAACATCTGTTTCCCCATGGCGATAACTAACATCTATTTTCTCATGGCTATAACTAACATCTATTTCCCCATGGATATAACTAACATCTATTTTCTCATGGCTATAACTAACATCTGTTTCCCCATGGCTGTAACTAACATCTGTTTCCCCATGGCTATAACTAACAGCTGTTCCTCCATGGCTGTAACTAACATCCGTTTCTCCACTAGCCATAACTTGCAGTTGTTTCTTCACTTGCAGAAACTAGTTGTAACTGTTAGAAGTTTTCCCACTTTCATCTGTTAGATCGTCATAAACGTCTGTGGTCTGTTATAATCGTTAAACACTGGTATAGACTTTAACCAATTAAATTTAACTAATTCTTTGTTTGCTTGTGAATTATTACTGTCAGCCTGTTACAAACGTATGTCAGTGTATGGGCAACATTGTACATTTGGTAACATTGGTAAGCTACTGTGCAGCGCCGATATAATGATTTTGCAAGAAACTCTTCTTGGTGACAGGGCAGTAGGTACTCCTGGCTTTCATTGTTTCTACAATAGGTGACACCTTGGGCAGGCCATCCTTGTGCGCAACAATATGGTGGCAGCTGATGTTGATATGGCTTCATGGGACAGTGCAGAATTGCAGGTACATGGGGGTTAGGGTGCAGACCCCAGTTCATTTCGTAATTGTAAATGTGTATGCCTGTAATGGGAAGGTGAACACACAACAATGACAGAATCTCTTCGAGTTGGATGAAGAGAACGTCATTTTCTGCGGAGACTTTAATGCTAGAGGCAACCAGTGGGGTAACGCCATAACCAACAAGCAGGGAGAAGACCTAGAGAACGCACTAGCGTCAGTCGATTTAGTGTGCTTGAATGATGGAAGGGCAACAAGAATGGCCACTCGAACAGGGGACTCTGATAGTGTCATAGACCTGGCACTGGTGTCTTCCACCTTCGCACCGGTTTGTAGGTGGAGTGCACTGGGGTTCAAGAGACAAACGTCCAAGCAATAGCAGAAAGCCAGAAAGAACGGAAGAACACAACCTGAGCTCTTGAAGCGTCTGAAAGAAGAGGTCGACCAAACAATGAATCACTTTAAACTATGTGCTACGCATGCTAAAGATGCCAAATGGGATGACGTCTGTAGAAAAGTGTGCTTAGAAAAATCGCTATCCACATTCTGGCGCATTCATCAGAGCATGAATGGCACAACATGACACAGAGGCATACCAGACTTTCAGAGCACAGGCCGGATATGGCACAAATCTGATGAGAACAAAGGGAAGGCCCTGCTTGCCCGCTACATTGAGCAGACGGACCAAAGAAATGAGGCTGTAAGAATGAGGATACGGGGATCGCTGTCAAAATTGTGTAAGGATGTAGTCCTGGAAGAAGATCTCACAATTACAACCAATACCATTCTGACAACACTTAAAAGGTCACACAACACTGCTCCTGGTCCAGATGGTGTTCGGTACGATGACATAGGCGATTTAACTGACGACGACTTGATAAAACTGGCTAATGAGTTTAATGCCAGTATTCGGAGTGGCCAGATTAAGGAGGAGTGGCTACACAGCTACTTACTACCGCTACCGAAGCCTAACAAGGACCATTCTCAGATCAGTGCCTACAGAATCATCACAATGCAGAACACTGCGGACAAGCTGCTGGAGAAAATAGTTGTCCGTGTCCTCACCTGTTACCTTGAACAGAAACGCACATTCCCACCCAGACTCGGAGGTTATAGATATAACAAAGAGACATGGCTCAATGCGGCAGTCTTTGCCTATGACGTCTTCGTAGGCTTTCACAGACGAGAGGAGACATGTGCTGCTGCTATAGATCTGGAGGATGTATACAAAAGGGTACCATTTGAATATCTCATGTATATGCTCCTCAAACTGGCGGTGCACCCCTTCCTCATTAGATAGATCGCTACTGCACTGTTTCAGACGAAGGTGATACTCAGATGTGGAAGTTGGTCTTCCGAGCCAACATCCATTTGTCCAGGGCTGCCACAAGGCTCAACATTGTCACCAGTTCTATTTAACGTGTACACAATAACGATCACGGTACAACAGCTGGATGGGAGGGGAAGAACTATGACTTTTGCTGATGATATTCTGGTATATCGACAGTGAAGAGACAGACGGGGAATCACCTCCACAATGCAAGACGAACTCGATCGCATTTCTTCCTGGTGTGGGGTTTCAGGTGCCTTGGTTAATCCTAATAAAGCATCAGTTTCATGGTTCTCCCTTAACAATCAGATCGTTAATACGACCACAACGGTAGTACGAATGGGAGCTGATGAGGTGACCAGGGACAAGTTGATGACATACCTCAGAGTTAAGTTTGATCGCAGCCTGTGTTTTCGGGACCTCGTCAACCATGTGATAGCAAAATCCCTCAAATTATTAGCCGCCTTGAAGGTCATGGCAGCTGCCAACATCGAGCAGAGGCTACTTACTCTTCTGTTCCAGGGATTAGTCCTCGCACCAATCGAGTATGCCCTGGCAATTCTTACTGTCAGTACGACTCAAATTGATAGGCTGGAGAAAATACAAAATGAAGCCATGCGCATTATCATGGGATGTACAAAGGACACTTCCTGTGTAGCTATGAGGTATCTTCTTGACTTTCCAACCATGGATGACAGAATCAAGATCTGGAGAGCACGAGCATACATGAAGATTAGTACAGATAAAGAGCATCCATTGCACCACGTGCTCAGCACAGGGAAGGGTTCCAGGCTAAAAAGAGGCAAATCATAGGTGGGCCGAGCAGAAGATGTCATCAAACAGGTTTGTGGACTTACCAATATCAGCGTTGGTGAGGAGTGGATACCGGTGCCTACGTCATTCAAGTAGACTTTCTCGTGTATTGTCACACTCGACAGGAAAAGTAGGGAACAGAACCCGGTCGTGGTTAATGCTGAGGTCAACGGTCTCATCTGCGATAACACAGATGAGGAAGATGCAGTCATCTATCTATACAGACGGATCTGTAAGACGACACCAAAGAAGTGCATGGGCATTTACAGCACGCTCGGCAGGCAGAATAGTCAAAGAAGACAGTGGTGCATACGTAATGACCACGAGTAGCATGACAATGGAGGTGATGGCAGTGACCAGGGCATTCAAATGGTTAGAGTCAGAAGACTACACCCACGCATGTATACTGAGTGATTCGATGAGCATGATAAAAAAAGTGGAAGCAGGCTCTGTACGCATGCAATGGGTAGAGTCATTGCAGAAATCCAAAATACGTAAGGTCACCTTTGTCTATGTCCCTGGACATACGGGAGTACGGGAAAATGAAAAAGCGGACAGGTTGGCTAGCTGCGCTGTCGTTGAGGACGGGCAACCAATGGATCGGGCGGACATCATCAATGCATTCCGAGATGTGGGAAGAGCACAGGACTTCTTACAAACACAGATCCACGCCACTTCTTCGGATGATGGAAATGGGAGTTAAGATGGGCACAGCCAGAAATGAGAAACTTAGTGGCCGTGTAAGAAGACTTATCAACCAACATAGAACTGGAGTCGTCAGTCGCTGGACACTGCGGGACTTGCTGAGGAGTGGATCTGAGCACCTATGGACATGTTCGGAGTGCAATGATGATGACCCGCAAATAACTCAATAACTCAATACATTCATGAAAGTTGAAACACTGAAGAACGATGTCTCTCCACCAGCATCCCAGTTCATTGGAAGTAAAAGGAGTCAAGAAGCTGCTACAATGGGAGCAGCTGTGCTTGGATGTACAGGGAGAAGGGAGTATACTTTTAAAAACTGACGTAGTTTAGAGCTCATTGTATTGTAGAAATAAGATTCTCGGTCCCTTGAAGGACCCTTGTAAAAAGTAAATTTGGCGCTAATGTGAACAATGTCAGGTTTAACAAGGCTCACCATTGCTGTTCATAAAAGGTTTTCCTACTGTGGTCAGCTGTTTCAATAGAGAAATGTCAAGTAGTCTACAATAGCACAGCAGCTCACAAACATACAGACAAGAGGATTGTTAAAAGGGGATTGGCACAACAGCTCACAAACGTCCAGATATGAGGATGGTTAAAAGGGGATTGGCACAACAGCACACAAACGTCCAGATAAGAGGATTGTTAAAAGGGGATTGCCACAACAGCTCACAAACATGAGGATTGTTAAAAGGGGATTGGTACAACAGCTCACAAACGTCCAGATATGAGGATTGTTAAAAGGGGATTGGCACAGCAGTACACAAACATGAGGATTGTTAAAAGGGGATTGGCACAGCAGTACACAAACATGAGGATTGTTAAAAGTGGATTGGCACAACAGCTCACAAACATACAAACATGAGGATTGTTAAAAGGGGATTGCCACAACAGTACACAAACATGAGGATGGTTAAAAGGGGATTGGCACAACAGCTCACAAACGTCCAAACATAAGGATTGTTAAAAGGGGATTGGCACAGCAGTACACAAACATGAGGATTGTTAAAAGGGGATTGGCACAGCAGTACACAAACATGAGGATTGTTAAAAGGGGATTGGCACAACAGCTCACAAACATACAAACATGAGGATTGTTAAAAGGGGATTGGCACAACAGTACACAAACATGAGGATTATTAAAAGGGGATTGGCACAACAGCTCACAAACGTCCAAACATGAGGATTGTTAAAAGGGGATTGGCACAACAGCTCACAAACATACAGACATGAGGATTGTTAAAAGGGGATTGGCACAACAGCTCAAAAACATACAGACATGAGGATTGTTAAAAGGGGATTGGCACAACAGCTCACAAACATACATACATGAGGATTGTTAAAAGGGGATTGGCAAAGCAGCTCACAAACATACAGACTTGAGGATTGTTAAAAGGGGATTGGCACATCAGCTCACAAACATGAGGATTGTTAAAAGGGGATTGGCACAACAGCTAACAAACATACAAACATGAGGATTGTTAAAAGGGGATTGGCACAACAGTACACAACATGAGGATTGTTAAAAGAGGATTGGCACAACAGCTCACAAACATACAGACATGAGGATTGTTAAAAGGGGATTGGCACAGCAGTACATAAACATGAGGATTGTTAAAAGGGGATTGGCACAGCAGTACACAAACATGAGGATTGTTAAAAGGGGATTGGCACAACAGTACACAAACATGAGGATTGTTAAAAGTGGATTGGCACAGCAGTACACAAACATGAGGATGGTTAAAAGGGGATTGGCACAACAGTAAACAAACATGAGGATTGTTAAAAGTGGATTGGCACAACAGCTCACAAACATACAGACATGAGGATTGTTAAAAGGGGATTGGCACAGCAGTACACAAACATGAGGATTGTTAAAAATGGATTGGCACAGCAGTACACAAACATGAGGATTGTTAAAAGGGTATTGGCACAACAGCTCACAAACATACAGACATGAGGATTGTTAAAAGGGGATTGGCAAAGCAGCTCACAAACATACAGACATGAGGATTGTTAAAAGGGGATTGGCAAAGCAGCTCACAAACATACAGACATGAGGATTGTTAAAAGGGGATTGGCACAGCAGCTCACAAACGTCCAGATATGAGGATTGTTAAAAGGGGATTGGCACAACAGCTCACAAACGTCCAGATATGAGGATTGTTAAAAGGGGGTTGGCACAACAGCTAAAACATACAGACATAGTGATTGTTAAAAGGGGATTGGCACAACAGCTCACAAACATACAGACATGAGGATTGTTAAAAGGGGATTGGCAAAGCAGCTCACAAACATACAGACATGAGGATTGTTAAAAGGGGGTTGGCACAGCAGCTCACAAACGTCCAGATATGAGGATTGTTAAAAGGGGATTGGCACAACAGCTCACAAACGTCCAGATATGAGGATTGTTAAAAGGGGATTGGCACAACAGCTAAAGCATACAGACATAGTGATTGGGAAAAGGGGATTGGCACAGCAGCTCACAAACATACAGACATGAGGATTGTTAAAAGGGGATTGGCACAGCAGCTCACAAACATACAGACATGAGGTTTGTTAAAAGAGGATTGGCACAACAGCTCACAAACATACAGACATGAGGACTGTTAAAAGGGATTGGCACAACAGCTCACAAACGTCTAGATATGAGGATTGTTAAAAGGGGATTGGCACAACAGCTCACAAACGTCCAGATATGAGGATTGTTAAAAGGGGATTGTCACAACAGCTCACAAACATACAGACATGAGGATTGTTAAAAGGGGATTGTCACAACAGCTCACAAACATACAGACATGAGGATTGTTAAATGGGGATTGGCACAACAGTTCACAAACATACAGACATAGGGATTGGCAAAAGGGGATTGACACAGCAGCTCACAAACATATAGACACAGGGATTGACAAAAGGGGATTGACACAGCAGCTCACAAACATCCAGACATAACTATTGGCATAAGGAGATTCGGTATTGATGAATAATGCCATAAGATACTTCATATAAGATAATTCATTCATTCATTGAGTTCCATCTCTGCATCGAAGGTTCCCTACAATGGAGCGGCGTTCCTTTCTGTCTTGCTTTGATGGTGCAGGTTGTCACAGGCTGACTTGTCATTCTTTATCATGTTACTCGTCTATGTTAGTCTTGGTATGCCTCTGCCTCATTTACCTTGTATTGTATTTTTCCGTTCCAAGATTACCATTAGTAGGCTGCTGTGTCTTTTAGCATGCCCCAAAAAAAATCATTTGTCTTTGAATTGAGTTCAGTAGTCCTTTTTGCGTTTTTAGTTGTTGTAAGACTTCATCATTTCTTTTCTTTTCTTTCCATCCATTTCTCCCTATTCTTCTATAAATTCACATTTCAGAGGCTTCAATTTTGTTCTGTTTCCTTGTCTAATGCTCATGTTTCTGCACTAATGTTGAGAAAATATAACATTTTATAATTCCTAGTTTTAGCCCTGATGTTATTTGTCTTGATGTTAATATATTTTTTCACGGCATTAAAATTGCTATTTGTCATTTCTATTCCTTTTTCAATTTTAGTTTTAAATTGTCCATCACTAGTTATAGTATGTTCAAGGTTGTTGTAACTCTGAACTGTCTCCAGATTTATTCCTTCAACTTTGATATCCACAGTAGATTTTAAGTGTTATCTGTGATCATAAGATCAAAGTTTTAGTATTTTTTATATTTATGTCTAATCAATACTTTTTGCTTGTCATGTTTATTTCATTAAGTAAATGTAGATCTTCAGAATAATTTTCTACTAGTGATACAGTACCATCAGCGTATCTCAGGTAATTGATTACCTTTCCATTAATGTTTAGGTCTGCCATGTCTGTGATGTTTTTAAAGATTTCCTCAGTGTATAGATTGAATAAGCTTGATGATAGGATGTGTCCTTATCTTACTCCTCTCTTTATATCTACAGGTGTAGAGTTCTATTATTACAAAAACAATTTTTTAACATTTATTTTAAATGTTTCTGTATGTGTATTATACATTTTATTCTATGTTGTGTCTTTTGTGTTCTGTGAGAAAGGCCTTCATGAAGGTAGGAAATACAAATTTATGTTGATAACTAGTCAACCTGTTGTTACATTATTGTTGTCAAACAGTTTGATTGAATTGTATTTGGAGTTCAACACACATGCTAAAGTGGTGTACACGTTTAAATCACTGCCATTCCCTGCAGTTACAATATGCAACGCCAACCAAATCCGTGCTTCCAAGGTACGTACACTCATCACCATCATGTGTCGCCAACATTAGTAGCATCGAGAGATATCATTCCTTCAAATTCATTGTTCTGTTTCTGTTGTTTTGTCAATCACTCTGTTTTATTATCCCTAAATGTTCACTTGTATTGTCATAGGATCATATTCTAACTGTTTTCCCTGTTGTAAACAAATGTTTCCAGCATTTCAGCATGAATGAAATGAAAACTAAAGAAATTAGTTATAGGGGGGAGGGTCCTTATTTTACAATACGGTCTATATCTTGTTGCTGTGTTTTATTGTCTTCAAAACGGATCAATGCTCGAACAAAGTGACTGAAGACTCAATATCTGAATGCTGGAATAAGTCATACAATTATGTTTTTTTTTCGGTTTAAGTGAAGTAATTGAATACAGTTAACACGAACTACAAAATGTCTTGTTTTCCTAAAAAAATATATAATTTGCATAAAATCAACAACTATCACCTCAAAGTTACAAGAAAAGTCAACATGAAATTTTCAAAAGTACCATACTAATGCACCAGGAAAAGAGATGCGACAAAAAAATCAATGTCGCAGTAATTTTACGCTCCCGGTGTTAAAACTTAAAATGTGCTTCTAGGGTATATATGCTCCGCTGGAATTGAAACGTTGAAGAAGAATAATATTGAAATCATCCTTGTTGGTTACGAAGATGAATGTAAGTCATAAACATGCAATTTCCTACTACAGTTGAACATTTTTGTAAAAATATAAGAAACTGAGAGCAATAGAAAGGATAATAGTACTGTACAAAATCTCATAATCATAAAAGGTAATAATGTATTTTAGTAATAAAACGGTATAATTTATATTCTCTAGGGAGCATTATATATATATACTAGCGACAACCTTAAAATAGCTATCATTAGAATGGGGCGCGCGCTCATTGTCGAATTACTCTGTTGGTTCGTTGCAAGAGCACGTTTTCCGCGTCAGTCAGTCAAGTTGCGACTTTCTAAGTGAATGAAAAAGGTGAGTTTTGGCTGACATTTGTCTGGTTTGGTTGAGTTTTCCAGTCTATACTAGCAGGTTCGGCAACATTTGTGCAACCTGGCAATGAACAACCTGTGCCAAATGTCTTCACCTTCAGCTGTAGTTCTAGTTGAGCTTGGACAAGCCAAAGTCAAGCATGTTGTAAAAGACGATTTAGTAGGTTGCGGTATGAGCCTTCGTCGATATTACGGATTCGTGCACGAACTCAAGCTATCGTCAGTGCTTTCGCTAGTGTGTTGCGGACTACTTATGAACGTGTTGAGGAGGGGATCTGAGCAACCTATGGAGTTATCTGTTGTGTAATGAGGATGATCTCTCGACCAAACTAATGTGAAGAAAACTGTCGGAGATAGCGGAGATAGGGAGAAGCCGAGAATAGTAATTGTAATACATAGTAGCCCTGCGCACACAGCTCTTGTCTGTCACGCAAAACATAATATGATATCAGAATAATATAAACATATCTTATAGCTTGTTTCATAACTCGTGCCCAACCTTTAAAATCGATAGCTTTTTAACCGCTTGTTGTAAGCTGTTAAAAATTTTCATGTAAAGTTATAATGATTAGAACCCAACTGGGAATTAATTTCATAAAAAAAAATATTTGGTTATTATTGTTGCTTATTTGATTTATATAAATTTATAACGACCCATTGATGTAGTCAAAACTTAATGTTTACAGTATTTTAAGTTAAAAATAGCGAGTAAAAATCCATACACGGTAAAATTGACGTGTTTGCACGCTTTCGCCGTGGTTTTTTTTGACACAATTAGACATTTGAGAAATTGTGTGTTCCATTTCCGTTCATTCAGAGGTGGAGACGTGAAATTCGCAAAATGTTGGGTATGAATGAAACTGTTACAATAAGAAAATTAAAAGTTTCGCTGAAAAAGAACAACAGTATTGAAATATCAAAGTCTACATTATGGAGGAATGTGAGAGCTGCAGGCTTTACATTCAGAAAGTATTCCAATGGACGAAACATCATCTGTGAGAAGCCACATATAGTAGTCATGAGAAGCAAGTACTTACGTGAAGTAAAAGAGGTGCGCAAGCAAGGTTATGATATTGTGTACTTGGATGAAACATGGATCAATGCTCACCACACTAACCAAAGGGAATGGCAGTCATCAGATGGAAAGATTAAGAGATTAATACCTAGCAGCAAAGGACAGCGCTTGATAATTGCTCATGCAGGTAGTCGACAACATGGACTAATACAGAATGCAGAGCTCATTTTTCTTTCAAAATCCATAGACAATCGGGATTATCACTCTGAGATGAATGGTCACATATTTAGACATTGGAATGAAAATTCTGTTCTCCCATCACTAGATCGACCATCTTGCCTAATAATGGACAATGCAGCGTACCACAACATTGTTGCACTTGAAGATAAAGTCCCGACGTCATCCAGTACAAAAGATGCTATTAAGATATGGCTCACAAAGGAGCACATACAATTTAATAACATGTACTTAAAACCTGAATTACTATCTCTAGTAAAGCAAAAACAAAGGACAAAGATTTTTCAAATAGATAAGATTATCCAAGAGCACGGTCATATAAGTTTGAGGCTGCCACCTTACCATGCTCATTTAAATCCAATAGAACTAATCTGGGCAAAATTAAAAGGACAAGTGGCAGATGAAAATACAACATTCAAAATATGCGATGTAAAGACTCTTGCTAATCTCGCTTTATTAAATATAGACAAAGATTATTGGGCTAAATGTGAAGACCACGTCTTAAAACAGGAAGAAGAATATTGGAAAAATGATGGTTTGTGGAATGTTGAACCCCAAACAGTAATTAATCTTTTAGACTCGTCTGATTCAGAATGAAAGTATATAGCCCCCACAATGTTGGCCCCTATATTACCTTAAATTAGTTCAACAAACGGTCCTTATCAGGAGCACACAACTATGAAAATTGGACATACAGGTATACCTTGATATTATCGTCCGTCCTCGAACTGAGAAGACAATAATTCTCCTGGTGTTTTGTCTTATTAGGTTATTTCCCCATTACGGCCACGCCTTTACCTAGTGAAAATTAATCATAGACCAGCAACTACGGTAATTTCTATTATTTAGGGTTCACAATTTACAATTTTGACAAACATCAAAGAAATTCGCCGCTTTAAGAAAACTGCAGCTGCAAGATATTTGTTAAATATACATTTAAAGGGTCTTTTGCATTCTAATAACATTTGGAAAATTTCAACAGTTTTTAACAAACGGTTACTGAACAATAGCGTTTTGAAGTTGGGCAAGTGGTTTGAAACGAGCTATAGGTGGCGTTCAAAGAATTTGGCACAAACACCGTTCATTAAAAGAGTGCTTGTAGACGCGGAGGGCTTGGTAGCCTAGTTGGGAAAACCACCTGACTGGGCTACCGACGTTAGGACAAACCGTGTTCCATTCCCGCAGGAAGCAGTGTGATTTGTACTCGTGGTTTAAAAAAAAAATGCCCCCGCGGTCTGCCCAGAGACTGGCAGAAATGGGTACCAGGGTATTAATATGGGAAGATGAGGAATGCCGTATGGCATAGTGAGTTTCGATGCTTGAAGCGAGACTATTCAGAAGTGTTTGGAGACTTCTGGAGCACATATGGGTGAAAACTCGCGTGCTAAGACGTTGATTCAAGTCTCGTACTTGACCTTGGCATTTACCTTTTGTAGACGCATATTTGATAGAACTGATAAAGACCAGAAGTTTTTATATTTATTTTTATTGTGTATGAAGGTAGAGAGCAACTGTAGTATCGATTTCTTGAAGCAAATATTTAATTAAATGTAGCAACCTTGTGTATGTTCATGTCTGACTACAGGAAATCACGTGCAAGTCTGCATCTAAAAAATATAACCGCGGCAACATTTGCACACAGTTGGTAACAACAGACAATAAAACTAGTTGGGTTCAACACTCTAGCTCATATGGATACACACATAATACACGCAACGCCACACATATATTCACGCACATATTAATCATGCAGGCATAACTAATTTTATTGAAATACTTCTTAGATCATCTACTTATCTAAATACATCTATACACTTATCTAAATAGATCTATATACATAGCTAAATAGATCTATATGCTTAACTAAATACATCTATATATATTTATCTAAATACGAATATATACTTATCTAAATAGATCTATTATATATGGATGTGAATCATGGACAATAGGACAACAAAATCACTTGAGTCTGTAGAAATGTGGTTTTATGAAGAATGTTGAGAAAACCATGGATAGCTAAGAAAAGTAATGACAATGTTCTGAAAGAGGTCAAAGCAAAAAGAGAGCTAAGTTCCAATATTAAGAAAAAAAAAATCATTTTATGGCCATGTAATGAAAAGAGAACAACTGGAATATATTGTAACAACTGGAAAAATTGAGGGACTAAGAGATAGAGGTAAGCAAAGAGAAACAAATACCAGACAGCATAAGAGAATGGTTTGGCAGAAGATCAACAACAGAAATGATAAATAACTGTGAGATCGAAAGTTGTGGTGAGACATGATCACCTACGCCAGCAGGCCCGGAACATGATGATTATAAAATACATCTACATACTTATCTAAATGCAACTATGTACTTATCTAAATGCATTTATGTGCTTATCTAAATACATCTATCTATCTATTGACCTTTCGAGCCGTAGCCGGCCCATAGGGAGTAGACCAAGATACTCCTTCTCTTATCTGAATAATACATCTATACACTTATCTAAATACATCTATATACTTATCTTAATACATCTATACACTTATCTAAATACATCTATATACTTATCTTAACACATCTATACACTTATCTAAATACATCTATATACTTATCTTAATACATCTATATACTTATCTAAATACATCGATACACTTATCTAAATACATCTATAATAATATAAAATAATAACAAAATTGAACAGAAAATTGAACCTTTGAAATGTGGATCTATTGAAGAATAGGAAGAATTGGATGGAAAGCAAAGAAAACAAACGACGAAGTCTTACAACTAACAATGAAAAGAGAACTACTAAACACAATTCAAAAAAGACAAATTAGATTTTGGGGGCATGTTAAACAACACAGCTGTCTACTAAAAGTAATATTGGAAGGGAAAATACAATGTAAGAGAGACAGACCAAGACTAACATGGACGAGTAACATCTAAAGGATGACAAGTCAACCTATGACAACCTGAACTATCAAAGCAAGAAACAGAGCGGAATGGCACTCCATTGTAGCCAACCATCGATACGGAGAAGGCACTCAACAATGAAATCATTCAGCAGTTTTCTCCGATATGAGCCATATCCAAATAAACTATTCAGTGTTTTATTCAATAGTTGTAATCCACATGTGATTGTTTATTGACCTAACAAGCTAGTCATTGATCTATCTTTATTCGTCTCCGACCTTCTTGCTATTTCTCTATCGAACCAGTTTTTGATACATTGAATGTAAGAGATAGAGGTAAGCAAAGAGAAAAAACACCAGACAGCTTAAGAGAATGGCTTGGCAGAAGGTCAACAACAGAAATGATATTTAACTGTGAGATCGAAAGTTGTGGAGAGACATGATCACCAACGCCAGCAGGTCCGATACATGATGATGATAAAATACATCTACATACTTATCTAAATGCATCTATATACTTATCTAAATACATCTATATACTTATCTAAATACATCTATTAACTCATCTAAATACATTTATACACCTATCTAAATACATCTATCTGTCTATTGACAATTCGAGCCGTAGCCGGCCCGTACTGCGTAGACCAAGATACTCCTTCTCTTATCTGAATAATACATCTATATACTTATCTAAATACATTTATATACTTATCTAAATACATCTATATACTTATCTAAATACACCTATATGCTTATCTAAATACATCTAGACACTTATCTAAATGCATCTAGATACTTATCTAAATACGTCTAGACACTTATCTAAACACATCTAGACACTTATCTAAATACATCTATATACTTATCTAAATACATCTATATACTTATCTAAATACATCTATATATTTATATAAATACATCTATATACTTATCTCAATACATCTATACACTTATCTAAATGCATCTGTACACGTATCTAAATACATCTATAAACTTATCTAAATACATCTACTTATCTAAATACAGCTATATACTTATCTAAATACATCAATATACTTATCTAAATACATCCAGACCCTTATCTAAATACATCTAGACACTTATCTAAACATATCTAGACACTTATTTAAATACATCTATATACTTCTCTAAATACATCTATATATTTATCTAAATACATCTATATACCTATCTTAATACATCTATACACTTATCTAAATACATCTGTACACGTATTTAAATACATCTATATACTTATCTAAATACATCTATATACTTATCTAAATACATATAGACACTTATCTAAATACATCTATATACTTATCTAAATACATCTATATACTTATCTAAATACATCTGGACACTTATCTAAATACATCTAGACAATTATCTAATTACATCTAGACACTTTTATAAATACATCTATATACGTATCTAAATACGTCTAGACTCTTATCTAAACACATCTAGACACGTATCTAAACACATCTAGACACTTATCTAAATACATCTATATACTTCTCTAAATACATCTATATGTTTATCTAAATACATCTATATACCTATCTTAATACATCTATACACTTATCTAAATACATCTGTACACGTATTTAAATACATTGGTTATTGGTTATGGAAGGCCTCGGAATCACAGCAAACGAATTAAAATCCATAATTGCTCAACCGCCTGTGCCAGTGGAATCATCCGAATAACTAACTCATCTCCCAAACAAAGAAAGGTAACTGTAGTCCCCATCGTAGCAGTCTCAGCACACGCCAAAAGACATAAGGCGAAACCGCGCAGAAAGTGAACATAGCCAACTGTTCCCTGTCATACGATATCATCATTCATCGTAAACAAGCGGGATATCGAAGCAGGATCAAAACGGATGAGACACACAGCTCACGGTGTGCACAGAGCACTTAACTCAGTAGCTCCTGCAACAAACCGGACTTGGAATATGAGGAAACTGCAAGAAGGAACACTTTTCAGATATAGCCTTCAATGGTTCCTGCCGCCTATCCACCATATACCATGGGAGTTCACGTCCTCCCGAAAATGATGATCGTCATAGCACTTGATGATGTTAGGCCATCATTGATGACTCCAATTCCAAACATATAGACACACAGAGGTGGTAAGTTATCATTTCCAATCCAACAGAAGCCACATGACCTGTAGTTAGTAAAACGACAGAGAGAATATGATTTTGTGACCTTCACTGATTCACTCTTAGATGTGAATGTGTAGTTTACACAAGAGGAGAAGTTTTCAACTACAGTGATCCCATTTAAGGCAATTCTGGGATAGCAAGGCAAGTCTCCTTTATAGCAGCAGAACTTGATGTTCTCCGCTCCCTTCTTGTAGCTGCCGCCACACGATTCTGATGTCTCATTAACTTGGACATCATTCAAGAACAATGCCAGATTAACATTCCATAGATATGGCTCTGCTGCTGAAATGCTTGGTGCAACAGTTGTATCAATCATACTGGAGGCTCCTGGTCTGTGGTCATTAATATCACAGACGGCACATGATGTTGTTATATTCAGTGTTTCTTTCTGGGGTGTAAATATGTGGCACACATGGAGAGTGGTTTGTGGTCACAGTAATCCCATTAAAGACAATTCTAGGGTAGCATGGCATAGCTGTTTCAGAACATCACAATCCTGTGATGTTTTCTGTGTTCGCTATAAAGCTGCTGCTGCTACACAATCCTGACCAATTATAGGTGTGGACATTATACACTTGCAATGACAAAACTGCTTTGTTTACATCATAAACCTCTGGAAGCGAATCATTTATGGGACTAATAGTACAATTTATTCTTCCATCGGGGATATCTTCATTGAATCCCCAAAAAAAAGGTCTTTGGTTAAAAAGCACATATGCTTTTGAGTTAAACACAAAATGAGCCCACTTCATAGATTCAAAATGATCCTTGCCAATGCCATCCGTTTGCACAAGTTAGGTCCTTAGCTACCAAACGTCCGAAACGAAGCCATCGAATTAACGACTTTATCTACAGTGAAGATTAACGAACTGTGAACAAACATTTATGTTCAAACCCTTGAAAACATTTTCAAAAAATCTGGCAACTCGCTGCAATAACATATATCGTGTTGTTCAATGTAAACATTGCTTAGTCCATAGCTCGAATATAAATAAGCTGCCATTTTGGTGCGTTCCATGACGTCATCTATCTTTTAAATACATATATATATACTTATCTAAATACATCTATATACTTATCTAAATACATATAGACCCTTATCTAAATACATCTATATACTTATCTAAATACATCTGGACACTTATCTAAATACATCTAGACAATTATCTAAATACATCTAGACACTTATATAAATACATCTATATACGTATCTAAATACGTCTAGACTCTTATCTAAACACATCTAGACACTTATCTAAATACATCTATATACTTATCTAAATACATCTATATACTTATCTAAATACATCTTGACACTTATCTAAATACATCTAGACACTTATCTAAATACATCTAGACACTTATCTAAATACATCTAGACACTTATCTAAATACATCTAGACACTTATCTAAATACATCTAGACACTTATCTAAATACATCTAGACACTTATCTAAATACATCTAGACACTTATCTAAATACACCTACCCACGCACCTTTGAGCAGGCCAACAATATAGGCGTCATCTAAGAAACCTTGACGGTTGTAATGAGTCGTTGTCTCTGCGGTAAAACCGGTGAACTTGAAAGAATTGTCAACCAGCGTAAGACATTGGAAAATGATACGTCAGATGGAGGGACATGAAGAGCAACAAATAAATAAACGGCACTGCATCATTCGAGGAAGAAATGATGTTAAAATCAGAAGACAAAATGAGCAAGAGAAAGGAGATGAAGCCTGGAAGCACAAATTCGTCTCGTTTATTCCGTGGTCAGATATGCCAATCGTATATTGAAAGATTCAATCACGTGATATGCTGCTCAGTAAAACAACCTCCAGCATAAAAAAAGTAAAGTAAAGTGCCCCCCTCACGCCAAGTAGCGTATAGGGAATATGGTGTTAGTGACCATAAATTTTACAGACCTTCGGCACATGATTTTTGGGGTAATGTGGTCGGTATTAGGCCCGTGCCGCTTTACTTTCTCAGAAAAAAAACCGGTACCCATTAAAGGCTGGGTGAACCCGGAAGCCGTCGGTTGGGATCGAACCCTGCCTCTTGTCCTTTGTAGTCCAGTTCACTAACCACTGAGCTATCGCGGCTCCCACCTCCAGCATAAGGCACTAACACATTCGTTTTATCAAACTACTGACAAATGATTGTTTGCTGTCAACCCTCTGTTTAACAAAAGAAGACAAGAATTTCTACTCATCAAAGTGACGATAGATTTATGATTTTATCGTTAGCTGTGTTTATATATCCTACAATATACAAATATTTTGATTACAATGTTCAAAATAATGACATGTTATCTGTCTCTCTTTCTCATTTCACTTCCTTTTATACCTGCTCGGGTGTCGAGGGAGATACACAGTTCTAGTTCTTGCCTTCCTGACATCCTCATTTATTGTCATTGATGTAGTAGCGTTTCTCACATGTTTTCTACCATATTACTCATTGGTTACCACTGGTCCTTCTTCCATCCCCTCCTTCTTTATTTGTTGTGTAGGGTGCATCTAATGTTACATGTAGATATTGATTCTTCAGTTATTCCTGTCAAACGCTAATGGATATCGTTGGGATCTGTTGCCTAAATTAAATTGAATAATACGTAAGCTAGACCATGTCAAGCAATATTCAGTAGTTATTCTTGAAGAACTAAATATATAAAATATGTAAAGACGCATGGTTTTATGAAGGGAAATACATTATAAAACATCTTAGAATTCGTAACACATACAATGAAAATATAAGAGCAACTTAGGTGCATTTTATATATAGAAAGTAACATTGATTAATAATATTTGCTGTATAATTTAAATTCACATATTTTAGAGGATTTTATATGTTGAAAAACATGTAACACGCTTTCAATCTTTTTTTAAAAAAAGGTATGTTTTTTTTTTTTTTAAATACAGCTATCCAAGTCTTCGAAGGGTTTGAAGAATGCAGTTGAATTTATGAGCGGAAAGCAATTTGGCAGCGTTTCAAAAATAGGTCTAATCGATATAAACAACGCTACTGGCAGGTTGTTGAAATATTTCTATTTTTGATATTACAGTGTGACATGTTTTAATTTGATGTTGATGATGCAATGTGACATAATTTAATGTTGCATGGCAAGTCTTAATTTGATGTTGACCTGGTGTGTCATAAGTTGCTGTTGCTTGGCAAGACTTAATTTAATGTTGTTGATGTTGTATGGCATGCCTAAATTTGATGTTGATCTTGTGTCATAAGTTGATATTGCGTGCAAAGTCTTAATTTAATGATGTTGATATTGTGTTGTATGCCTAAATTTAATTTGTTGATCTGGCGTGACATGTCTTAATTTGATGTTGATGTGTGTTGTAATAATTTGATGTTACATGGGATGCCTTAATTTGATGTTGATGTTGTGTGGCATGTCTCAATTTGACGTTGATGTGGTGTGGCATGTCTTAACTTGATGTTGATAATTTGATGTTGATGTGGTGTGTCATTATTTGATTTTGCATGGTAAGTCTTAATTTAATATTGTTCATGTTGTGTGGCGTGCCTAAATTTGATTTTGATCTGGTATGATATGTCTTAATTTGAAGTTGATGTGGTGTACCATGTAATAATTTGAATTTCTTGATGTGTTGCATGTCTCAATTTAATGTTGATGTGGTGTGGTATGTCATAATTTGAAGTTCTTGATGTCGTGTCGCATGTCTCAATTTGATGTTAATGGAGTGTGGCATGTCATAATCTGAAGTTCTTGATCTTGTGTTGCATGTCTCAATTTGATGTTAATGGAGTGTGGCATGTCATAATCTGAAGTTCTTGATCTTGTGTTGCATGTCTCAATTTGATGTTAATGGGGTGTGGCGTGTCATAATTTGATGTTGATATGGTGTGACTTGTCTTAATTTGATGTTGTTGATGTGGTGTGGCATGTCCTAATTTGATGTTGATATGGTGTGGCATGTCCTAATTTGATGTTGATATGGTGTGGCATGTCCTAATTTGATGTTGATGTGGTGTGACATGTCTTAATTTGATGTTGATGTGGTGTGACATGACTTAATTTGATGTTGATGTGGTGTGACATGTCCTAATTTGAAGTTGATGTGGTGTGACATGTCTTAATTTGATGTTGATGTGGTGCGACATGTCTTAATTTGATGTTGATGTGGTGTGACATGTCTTAATTTGATGTTGATGTGGTGTGACTTGTCTTAATTTGATGTTGTTGATGTGGTGCGACATGTCTTAATTTGATGTTGATGTGGTGTGACATGTCTTAATTTGATGTTGTTGATGTGGTGTGACTTGTCTTAATTTGATGTTGTTGATGTGGTGCGACATGTCTTAATTTGATGTTGATGTGGTGTGACATGTCTTAATTTGATGTTGATGTGGTGTGACTTGTCTTAATTTGATGTTGATGCGGTGTGACTTGTCTTAATTTGATGTTGATGTGGTGTGACATGTCTTAATTTGATGTTGATGTGGTGTGACATGTCTTAATTTGATGTTGATGTGGTGTGACTTGTCTTAATTTGATGTTGTTGATGTGGTGCGACATGTCTTAATTTGATGTTGATGTGGTGTGACTTGTCTTAATTTGATGTTGATATGGTGTGACTTGTCTTAATTTGATGTTGATGTGGTGTGAAATGTCTTAATTTGATGTTGATGTGGTGTGACATGTCCTAATTTGATGTTGATGTGGTGTGACATGTCTTAATTTGATGTTGATGTGGTGTGACATGTCTTAGTTTGATGTTGATGTGGTGTGACATGTCTTAATTTGATGTTGATGTGGTGTGACATGTCCTAATTTGATGTTGATATGGTGTAACTTGTCTTAATTTGATGTTGTTGATATGGTGCGACATGTCTTAATTTGATGCTATTGATATGATGTACCATGTCTTAACTTAAAGTTGTTGTTGTGTGGCATGTCTTCATCTGATGCTCTAGCGGACGCCCTTTGTTTGTTTATAAAATGTGTTATCGTTTTAGTATGTACTACGTGGTGTTTGTTTGCTTGTGTACGATATGAGTCTTCATGAGGTGTTAATTGATAATATGTAATGTCTGTACGTGATGATGTTGTAATGTATCATGTCTGTACTTGATGATGTTGTAATGTGTCATGTATGTACACGATGACACAATCATGTGCTGTTACGTCTGTAAGTGATGGTGCGGTAGAAGTTGTTATGTTTATACGTTCATGTTGATGTGCTAAAATGTCATGTCTGTACGTACATAATAATGTAATGTGTTATGTCTGTACGTAAGAATGTCGTGATGTATACGAATGTTTGTACATTATGATGTTGTAATGTGTTATATATGTATGTTATGATGTTGTAATGTGTTATGTCTGAACATGATGATGTTGTAGTGTGTTATGTCTGTACGTGATGATGTTATAGTGTGTTATGTCTGTACGTGATGATGTTATAGTGTGTTATGTCTGTACGTAATGATGTTGTAGTGTGTTATGTCTGTACGTGATACTGTTATAGTGTGTTATGTCTGTACGTGATGATGTTATAGTGTGTTATGTCTGTACGTGATGATGTTATAGTGTGTTATGTCTGTACGTGATACTGTTATAGTGTGTTATGTCTGTACGTGATGATGTTATAGTGTGTTATGTCTGTACGTGATGATGTTATAGTGTGTTATGTCTGTACGTAATGATGTTGTAGTGTGTTATGTCTGTACGTAATGATGTTGTAGTGTGTTATGTCTGTACGTGATGATGTTGTAGTGTGTTATGTCTGTACGTGATGATGTTGTAATGTGTTATGTCTGTACATGATGATGTTGTAGTGTGTTATGTCTGTACGTGATGATGTTGTAGTGTGTTATGTCTGTACGCGATGATGTTGTAATGTGTTATGTCTGTACGCGATGATGTTGTAATGTGTTATGTATGTACGTGATGATGTTGTTGTGTGTTATGTCTATACGTGATGATGTTGTAATGTGTTATGTCTGTACGCGATGATGTTGTAGTGTGTTATGTCTGTACGTGATGATGTTGTAGCGTGTTATGTCTGTACGTGATGATGTTGTAATGTGTTATGTCTATACATGATGATGTTGTAATGTATTATGTATGTACATAATGATGTTGTAGTGTGTTATGTCTGTACGCGATGATGTTGTAATGTGTTATGTCTATACATGATGATGTTGTTGTGTGTTATGTCTATACGTGATGATGTTGTAATGTGTTATGTCTGTAAGTGATGATGTTGTAATGTGTTATGTATGTACGTAATGATGTTGTAGTGTGTTATGTCTGTACGTAATGATGTTGTAATGTGTTATGTGTGTACTATACCTGCGAAGTCTCGAGAATAAATTCATTGTTTGGCTAATCCTGTTTTAACGATACCAGGATGGTTAGAGTTCTTCTTCATTGCCTTTGTAACCGTGTTCTTCATTCTGTCAATTTGTAGTTGCCAAAAGTTCTATCACGTGCCCAACCATAATATGGTTAATATGTTGTAACGTTTATCTTCGTCATAAAAAATGGAAAAAACTTCGATAATTTCAATTAGTATTCCAACCGATCATGCCAAGACCATTATATTTTCAGCACCAAAGCAGTTTTGTTAACTCTGTATTCACCAATTAGACCAGTTATTTATCACTCCCAAAATTCTATTCCCACTGGAATTGTTGATTGATCAAACACACCAAATAATGAATGATCCATTCAAAAGCTCCCTCCCATGGAAACTGTGCATCGATGAAACTGACCAATTAATTCGTATTTAATTATTTAAAATTATATTATTTTTATTATTAATTTTTTAAAATGTAATAATATTTGTGAAATTAATTATCGACTGATGTGTCAAAATTTGACTTCAATATTTTCCTTCGCTCTATAAGTATTTATCAGTCCGATGGACGAATAATTAATTAGCTCAATTGACCCCTCTCCAAATAGACTGAAATTCACTGAAATAGACAAATTATTACATGTCACACCACGTCAACAGCAGCTGCAGGGTCAGAACAGCAGCAGGCTACACAGTAAAGTAAAAGTAAAGTACCCCCCGTCACGCCAAGTGGCGTATAGGGAAATATGGTGTTAGTGACCCTATATTTTACAGACCTTCAGCACATGATTCATGATTTTTGGGGTAATGTGGTCGGTATTACGCCCGTGCTGCTTTTACTTTCCCAGAAAAAATCCGGTACCCATTTAAGGCTGGGTGAACCCGGAGCCGTCGGTTGGGATCGAACCCTATCCCTTGTCCGTAGTAGTCCAGTTCACTAACCACTGAGCTATCGCGGCTCCTACTAATTTTTAGGGAATTAGTAAAACCCAGGTGTCCTCGCCAGGATTACGAACCCCGGCTGTTGCCGTGGTAAGCCAACCGCCTATCGATTGCGCTAACCGGACACCCAGGCTACACAGACCACTTCGAAATTAGATCAGGTGTAAGACAGGGGTGCGTACTATCCCCCCTACTGTTTATTACATACATGGACCATATATGCAAGCTAGCCAACCCATCAGAGACAGAGGAGATCAACAAGCTTCTATTTGCAGACGATCAGGCACTAATACATGAAACAATAGAAGACCTACAAGAACACTTAAACAAACTCAACATCTCAGGCACAAAATACAAAATGAAAATCAACATCAACAAAACAGAAGTCATGAATGTCGCCAACAATAAACGGAACATCAACATAACTATAGAAGGCAGACAACTAAAACAAGTAGAGGAATTCAAATACCTAGGAAGTCTAATGACAAACGATAATTCTCAAAAAGCAGAGATAGAATCAAGATGCAACAAAGCTTGTCAAATCATCGGACAGTTATCACCACTATTGTCCAACAAGGAAATAACTCTGGAGGCAAAACGAGCACTATACAATACAATCTTCATCCCAACGTTGTGCTACCAATGCCAGACCTGGACCCTAGATGCAAGAACAATAAGAAAAATAACCTCTACAGAGATGAAATGTGTTAGCCGAATGACAGGAAACAGTCTCACAGATAAGATCAGAAATGAAGAACTGAGAAAAAAGCTAGGAATAGCCCCCGCCATAAAATATATAAGGAAACAACAGATAACATGGTTTGGCCACGTGACAAGGCAGAAAGAACAAAACACTACACAACGAGCCTTCAACAAACGATATAAAAAAATACCAGATCCAAGGGTCGGCCACGATAAATATGGATCGATGGAATACTAGAAACACTAGGAAACATAACAGCAGAAGAGGCGAACAGAAGAGCAAAAGACCGCAAATTATATCTCCCCTCGACGCTGAAAGGCAGATGAGGAAGGAAAGAGGAAGAAGTAGAAGACCCCTCTCTACGTGGATTGTAGATAAATAAAAAGGTCGTTAAATCATTCAATATATCAAAATGTTATATCTTCTCAACATTACTGAATTGTGCTTAATCATTGTCATTAGACAATAAATTTGAACAGAAAATGGAATCTTTGAAATGTGAATTTATTGAAGAATAGGAAGAATTGGATGGAAAGAAAAGAAAACAAACGACGAAGTCTTACAACTAACAATGAAAAGAGAACTACTAAACACAATTCAAAAAAGACAAATTAGATTTGGGGGCATGTTAAACAACACAGCTGTCTACTAAAAGTAATATTGGAAGGGAAAATACAATGTAAAAGAGGCAGACCAAGACTAACATGGACGAGTAACATCTAAAGGATGACAAGTCAACCTATCACAACCTGAACTATCAAAGCAAGAAACAGAGCGGAATGGCACTCCATTGTAGCCAACCATCGATACGGAGAAGGCACTCAACAATGAAATCATTCAGTAGTGTTCTCCTATATATGAGCCATATCCAAATAAACTATTCAGTGTTTTATTCAATAGTTGTAATCCACATGTGATTGTTTATTGACCTAACAAGCTAGTCATTGATCTATCTTTATTTGTCTCCGACCTTCTTGCTATTTCTCTATCGAACCAGTTTTCGATTCATTGAATGTATCTCTCTAAACCAGAATTGTTAGTCGATTCAACGAGTTAACTATTTCACCTATTCAAATGATCCATGCTCTGTGGAATAATTTATCCTCTCAACGAGTTAACTATTTCACCTATTCAAATGATCCATGCTCTGTGGAATAATTTATCATCCCAATGGACCAGCATTGTTTTTTTTTTTTCAGTAGTACCTCCCCAAAGGAATTGTTCTCCAACTACTAGATCAATTATTGTTTCATTAACTAGTTTTTGCTTACTGACGGTGTTTATCAAACTGACAGATTATTGATACATTTAATAATTCAATTTCCATTTAGACTAATTATCGATCAAATTGACCAGATATTGATCTGTTTTAAAGTTCCTTCCTTTTTTAGTTACCAATGCATTTGTTCTTCATCTATTCAATAGTTCTCTCTCAGTGGCAATGTTTATCGATAGACAAGTATTATGACAAATGTAGACTGGAGAAATAAGGAAAGTTATAAGTAAATAACCCAGGTCTTGTTTAAAGAACTAAAACTGGGTATCGGTGGCTCTAAAGCGCTGGCAAACTATAGTCATGATTAGCATTGGCACGATAATGATAGTAATAAGTTTCAATAAGGGACGTGATGTACCAGAATTATTATTATTATTATTATTATTTTCGTTGCAGGGATCCTCTCAATCTCGAGTCATCAAATGTTTTCGACAACATGTTTTACTCTCTTCATTACGTCATCGATCATACGGAAAATGCTGTACGTTCGAGCTAAGTGACCATACACTTTATTATATGATTGTCTGTTGAATATGTGGTGTAAAACATAAAGGTCTACAAATATAGACTTTTTCTGACGCACACAAATTGATGAAGGTCCGAATACCATTATCGTAATATCAATATCCGAATATCAATATTGTAGACAGAAACTATCTTCTTCTTTCCTTCCTCATTTGTCTGTCAGCGTCGAGGGGAAATTTAATTTGCGGTCTTTTGCTCTTCTGTTCGCCTCTGCTGCTGTTATGTTTCCTAGTGTTTGTAATATTTCATCGATCCATCGTTTTCGTGGTCACCCCTTGGGTCTGGTATTATCACAACGTTAATTGAGGGCTCGTTGTGTTGTGTTTTGATCTTTCTGCCTTGTCACGTTACCAAACCATTGTATCTGTTGTATATATATATATATATATATATATATATATATATATATATATATAATATGGCGGGGGCTATTCCTAATTTTTATCTCAGTTCTTCTTTTCTTATCTTATCTCTCAGACTGTTTCCTGTCATTCGTCTGACACATTTCATCTCAGTATAAGTTATTTTTCTTATTGTTCTTGCATCTAGGGTCCAGAACTGACATTGGTAACAAAACGTTGGGATGAAGATTGTATTGCAAAGTGCCCGTTTTGCCTCTATAGTTATTTCTTTGTTAGACAATAGTGGTGATAGCTGTCAAATGATTTGACAAACTGATTCATCTTGATTCTACCTCTGCTGTTTTTGAACTATCGTTTGTCACTAAACTTCCTAGGTATTTGAATTCCTCTACTTGTTTTAGTTGCTTGCATTCTATAGTTGATGTTCAGTTTATCCTTTGCGACATTCATGACTTCTGTTTTGTTGATGTTGATTTACAGAAACTGTGAAGAAGTAATTGTTCTTACCAGTTCTGTATTAACTCTTTCCGTACGGAGGCTTTTTATCAATGCAACGGAATAGATTTCAGAGACATTTTCCATGGTTTTAAGAATCAATCTATATATTTATATTTATGTAATACACAACATATTACACATACATTTTTAGATAATTGAATAAAGAATTTTATTTCATCAATACCACGATGATTCAAAACATGTATCAAGGATATGATTTGATGACGGTTCACACTAATCAAATTGAGAGTGACGCACCATGCGACTAAACGTACGCGATCGAAATCAACATGGCGTACAGTGCATCGAAACGTACAGAAAGAGTTAATGTTCAATTTACAAAACACAAATGGGTCAAAATATTATGGAAAAGAGTGTAACTTTCTCTGTTTCAGAGAGGATAGCGACTCGGAGACACAGCTGGAAGATTTCAAGAAGCTAAATGAAATGGCACAAACAGAAGTTGTATAATTGGGATCTGCTACCAGTACCGTTATCATAGTGGTCACAGCCGGTTCTCGGTGCTTTCATGAGGCGGTGGGTGGAATAAATGGTGGTCAGTGAAATAAGCGGTATTGGGTGGAATAAGTGGTTTTGGGTGGAATAAATGGTGGTCAGTGGAATAAGTGGTATTGGGTGGAATAAGTGGCGGTGGGTGGAATAGGTGGTGTTGAGTGGAATAAGTGGCGGTGGGTGGAACAAGTGGTGGTGGGTGGAATAAGTGGTGTTGAGTGGAATAAGTGGTGGTGGGTGGAATAAGTGGTGTTGAGTGGAATAAGTGGTGGTTGGTGGAATAAGTGGTGTTGAGTGGAATAAGTGGTGTTGAGTGGAATAAGTGGTGGTGGGTGGAATAAGTGGTGTTGAGTGGAATAAGTAGCGGTGAGTGGAATAAATCGTGCCGTGTGGAATATATGGTTTTGAGTGGAATAAATGGTTTTGAGTGGAATAAGTGGTTTTGGGTGGAATAAATGGTGTTGAGTGGTATAAGTGGTGGTGGGTGGAACAAGTGGCGGTGGTTGGAATAAGTTGTGTCGACTGCAATAAATGGTTTTGGTGGAATAAGTGGTGTTGGGTGGAATAAATTGTGCCATCTAGAATAAGTGGCAGCATACGTTGTGTTTTGTGGAATAAGTGGTGTTGTTTGGAATAAGTTTGTGTTCGATGTAAAAATGGTTTTTGGGTGGGATAAGTGGTTTTTTGTTGGAATAAGTGGCTTTGTTTGGAATAAGTTATGTTTGGTGGAATAAGTGTTGTTTTTGTAGAATAAGTTGCTTTGGGTGAAATAAGTGACGTTAAGTGAAATAATTGGTGTTTGGTGGAATAAGTGGTATTTTTGTGGAATAAGTGGTGTTGGGTGGAGTAAGTGGTGTTTTGCGGAATAAATGGTTTTGGGTGGAATAAGTGGTGTTTTGTGGAATAAGTGGTGTTGGGTGGAATAAATGGTGTTGGGTCGAATAAGTGGCGTTGTGAGGCTTTCCTCTTGGCCAGAAGCCCTCCAGGATTACCATGATAAAGATGCTGGCCCTGAGATCCCTATAGTATAACTACACAAACAACAGTGGTAGTTGTTCAAATATAAAATTGACAACCAAAGAACGGATGATAACAATATCTTGCTTTCCCACTGTGTCAAACAACACAGAAGGTAACTAGCAATAATCTGCCAGAGATGAAGATGCAGTTTTTGCGATTAAATGCTTAAAGAGAAACATTAAATTACTGAAATAATGATATCAATAACATTATATCCAACATATTTTGCAATAAACAAACATATGAATATATACATGCCATTGATATGGTAATATAATTGTGTGGACCTGAAACACTGAAAATCTTCATGAGCAGAAAACCTGGCATAATGTACGAGGGAAGCTATAATTTACGAGAAAAGAAATACTCCACCCACCAGATACTTCACTGAATGTGACAATTTTGGTTTTAATTTAGCTTCCATACTTGGAGACCTACATTGTTCTAGACGCTCATTTGTTTTTACTGAAGTGATTTCTTTCTCGGCTCTTTTTGGGGTGTTGTTTGTTTTTTATTGATCATAATTGAACTGAATGAATATTTGCAATTGGAATTTAAGAGAAGACATAATATTGCATCATCTTTCGTTAAGTCTATTACATGTATGTACACATGGATATATATATATATATATATATATATATATATATATATATATATATATATGTGTGTGGATGGACAGCACCACCAGACACCGTGGGCATCTCTACTCGATCATGCGCGGGTTGACGTTTCATTGTTCTAACCCACACAACCCACAATTCCGGGCACAACTCACAATCTTCTTTTCCTTGATTCCATACCTGCTTTTAGTCTAATCACAACTTTTGTAGACAGTTCGCTCTAGAAAGTTCAATGTTTTAGAAATGTTTGAACACCTTTCATTTCTTCCATTCCTAAGCTGTGATATTAACATGCACTTTGATTTTGTATCCATTTTCTGCCACCAGCATTAGAAATTGTCGTCTTCCTAATAACTAGATAATTTACGCTATTTTAAAATTATTTTTGGGAGTATTTTCTCAGTTAATTGGCGTGCTAGTTTAGGGCAGAACATACACATCGTGTCGTGACCACGAGTAGCATGACAATGGAGGCGATGGCAGTAACCAAGGCATTCAAATGGTTAGAGACACAAGACCACACCCACGCATGTATACTGAGTGATTCGATGAGCATGATAAAAAAAAGTTGAGGCGGGCTCTGTACGCATGCAATGGGTAGAATCGTTGCAGAAATCCAAAATACGTAAGGTCACCTTTGTCTATGTCCCTGGACATGCGGGAGTACGGGGAAATGAAAGGGCGGACAGGTTGGCTAGCTGCGCTGTCGTTGAGGACGGGCAACCAATGGATCGGGCGGACATCATCAATGCCCTCCGAGATGTGGGAAGAGCACGGGACTTCGACAAACACAGATCCACGTTACTTCTTCGGATGATGGAAATGGGAGTTAAGTTGGGCACAGCCAGAAATGAGAAACTTAGAGGCCCTGTAAGAAGACTTATCAACCAACACAGAACTGGAGTCGTCAGTCGCTGGACACTGAGGGAATTGCTGAGTAGGGGATCTGAGCACCTATGGACATGTTCGGAGTGCAATGATGATGACCCGCAAATAACTAAACTAAAATAACTAAATACACATTTACACGGATATCATCGTATTTAGCTAGCAATAAAATTAACAATTTTTTTGAAAAATCTAAATTTATGTATATATATATATAAATAAATTAAGAAATAGCTGCAGACCTCAGATTTTAGAAACACGCTCTAAAGCTCCAACTCAAGCAACAAGCAGACAGATTCATAAACAAAGAGAATACACGGCGAAATAAAATAATATTTCTAGGGGTGCTGCAAAATTCATGGTCAACTGTGACTAACGGAGGCTACTATATTTATATTATATATATATATATATATATATATATATATATATATATATATATATATATATATCATGTTTTTATTTTTCGTGATATTAATAAGGCGGAAAGATCAAAACACAACGAACTTTCAATAAACGTTGTGATAATACCAGACCCAAAAAACAGATAGATGGAATATTAGAAACGCTAGGAAACATAATAGCAGCAGAGGCGAACTGAAGAGCAAAAGACCTTGAATTTTATCTCCCATCGACGATGAAAGGAAAATGTGAATGGAAAGAAGAAGTGGTATTAACATAATATTACTTTGTCTTTTTTATATTTGCAGGATAAAGAAGTTGAAATTAATTACACTGAATTCCAGTCTGAAAAGCACGCAGGGAAATCAAAAATGCAAATGGTTACTGACGACCTCAAGTATATGTTTGCGGGACTCAATCAGTATGTTGGTATATTAGACGTGAATTCGGCAACGTAGGAAACGTTTAGTTAAAATGCTAGTCAGTGATAGTTCTAATAGGGGGCCAGTAGTGAGGAGTGTAGAACACTCCAAAGTATGAAGACAGCTTCACAAGGGAGGAACACAACACTAGTTCTAATAGTAGAAGTTGTTGCAGGTAACGTGGATGTACTAACAATGTGATAGAGTCTGCTATTTGGGCTGGTGGAGGGTGGCTGGTTATTAATTTAATAAAAGTGAAAAATGTGTCATAAATAAATAAATACATAATATTCATCAAAAGTAATACTTATTTTTTTACATAAACGATGTTTCAGAATCGGTTATTCATCATCATGTGCCATACCGGTTGGCGTAGGCGATCATGTCCTTCCACAATCTTCTATCTACAGTGCATCGTATCAGTTCTCTTGTTGACTGCTTTCCATGCCATGACACCAAGCCATCTAGTATTTTCTCTCTTTGTCGTCCGCGATCTCTCTTTCCTTTTATTTTACCAGTTGTAACCAAGTATTTCAACTTTCCTCTTCTCATGATGTGCCCGAAAAATGTTGATTGTTTCTTTCTGATGTTCTGTAGGAGCTCCCTTTTTTGTGTTGGCCTCTTTGATAACTTCCTCATTGGTCTTTTATCTGTCCATGGAGCTTTCAACATTCTTCTGAGAAATCCCATCTCTGTGGTCTCTAATGGTCTTTTCATTTGTTTGTCTACTATCCATGATTCGCTTCTATAAGTCAGAATTGTTTCTATATAGCACCGATGAACTCTCTTTCTCATTTCTATTGACATAGATTTGTTGCAAAAGATATTTTTCATTTTCTGAAATGCTACTTTGGCCTGAGCTATTCTGCTTTTCATTTATGTGGTGCATCTTCCATTTGATTTTGTGCCCAAGTATTTCAGACGTTGCACTTGTTTCAAACTTGTCCTGTTTATTTTTATGCTGCATGCTGGTGATGATTGTTTCTTCGATATGACCATTACTTCTGTTTTCTTACTATTCAGACTGAGACCCTTCTTGTTGCTTTCTTCTACTATTGTGTCTATCATCTCTTGTAGTTCGTTCTCTGTCTCTGCTATTAAGACTGTGTCATCCGCATATCGCAAATTATTTATGTTGTGACCGTTGATTCAATTCCTTTTTTGTCTACTATTGATCTCATAATATGTTCGCTGTAAAGTGAAAGCAAATCCGGCGACAGAACACAGCCTTGTCTGACTCCTTGTTTTATAAGTTGAAGTTGTCCTGTTTGGTTGTTAATTCGCATAGCTGCTGTTTGTTGCCAGTACATGTTTTTTTATGATTCGCAGATCCTTGCCATCCATATTTAATTTCTCCAGTATATTGATTATTTCCACATGCTTTACTTTGTCAAATACTTTGTGTAGTCTATAAAGCACATACATGTTATAGACTTGTGATGTTATTTATTCTTTATATTATCTTGACGTTATTGACTTGTAGACTTGTTGACATCACATCATGTTACATTGATCACAACGTTAATCATGACAGACTCTTTGACATTATAATTAATGATAATCAGTTTATTGATTTCTTTGATGGCTCAATAATCTATAGTGGTGAATGCACTTATCTGAAATTAATGTTAATTAATTCGGGACTTCTCCGAGGCAAATCGCCGGTGACTATGATCAGTCCCAAGTGCATATTTTAATACAACATTATTCACCTTACTTGATGAAATTGAAACACAACTCTGGGAATCTTTCAAACACTTTCACAGCACTAAAGTTCATATTCTTCCTAACTCCTACTAATAACTTCTCAACTGTCTTAATAATCTCTCAACTGACTTACTTACAACTACAACTTGAAGATCCCTAACTGACTTTGCTACTCCAAGACTTCTATTCTTAACTTTCTAACTGTTCTGACTATTCTACCTGTCTCTCTAACCTACTTCATCCTGAACTATCTGCTTCTCTAATATTCTTCCTAACTGTTAACTTTCCTGCACTCTCTTAACTAAACCTATTGTGTAGAAGTTTAAATACTCAACTCCTCCTCTTCACTTGACTTCAGCAGCCAATCAGAACTGCTGCCCCATGACCACTTGCTACCCTCTCCTGACCACATGCAGTCCCGTGTCTGAGACCTGAACTCTTGTCTCCCAACTGTCCAAGACTTAGACAATAACAGCTTATTTTCGTATGACTCTGACCTCTTCTGGTTTGACATAAACACCTTGTTTATCAGACAGGCTAAAGTCATGGGGTCAACGCATGCTATTTGCGTGATGGTAACTTTTACAACAACCTATTGTTGTGAATTGGAAACCCGAGTGGAAATTTCCATGGACCTAACCATTGTGTCCTCTTCCAATTCTGGACATTACCTCCTTCCTTCCCACTTCTGTGTGCTACCCCTACATGAACCTCTACTCCTAACTTGTTGTATCTGGAAAATTACCATACTTAAATTACTGCTGGTCGCTACTATATGATACTGCTATTGTCTACTGCAAAGCGGGTAACAACTAAGTTACCTGCCCCCATGCTCCCACTAACTCACTCTATTACATATATAGATCTTTCTTTACCTCTATAGATCTTTCTATCAATGTTCTTAAGATGTATATTGCATTATTGGTGCCCTTTCCTTCCACAAATCCAGTGTTCCTCACTTATTTATGGTTTTATTTTGTTCCTTACACGTCTCATGATGATTCTTAGTAATATTTTCGTCATATGGTTCATGAGACTAATAGTGCGATGGTCTTCACAATCAGTGGCACCTGACTTCTTCGGTATGGCTACAAAGATAGATTTTAGTAGATCTTCGGGTATGTGTCCAGTGTTACATATGTCATTGAGTAGTTTTGTTATGACTTGTACTCCCAGCTCTCCTAATGCATTTATCTCTTCGATTGTTATATTGTCGGGACTTGGAGCTTTGCCTCTTTTCATGTGTTGAATTGCGTCCTCCACTTCACTCTGCATTATTGGTGGTCCTGTGTCTTCATTTGAATTGTTTAATTCTGGTCTTTCATCATCATAGAGTTGACTGATATATTCTGTCCATCTTTCTCTTGTCTTCTCCTGTCCCGTTATTATATTTCCTTCCTTTGATTTCACACATCCTGAAACTTGACTTCTTTTCTTCCTGTTAATTCATTTAACTGATTGTGCATAAATTTTGATTTTCTCTTTTGTTGTTTTTCCATTTCTTCACATTTATGTTTTAACCATCCTTCTTTTGCTTCTCTGCATTTGTTTTGGATCTCTTTGTGCAATATTTTGTATGTCCGTTCTTCTTTCTTATGTTTTCTTCTTTCATCCATTAGTTGTAATATTTCTTCTGTCATCCATTTCTTGTTGATTTTTTTGGTCACAGGTATTACTTCTTTCGATGTTTGTTGAATCGATTGTTTGAACATTTCCCACTGCTCCACGATGTTCTGTATTTTCTCAATAGCATCATATCTATTTTGTACAATCGTGCTGTACTTATCACTCATCTGTTTATCTACTCTAAGCATATCTAGTTCTAATTTTATATTTCTTGGGGATTTCTGTGCCTTCCGCAGTTTTATTCTTATCTTTCCAACTACTGGTACATGGTCACTGTTGCAATCTGCTCCTGGTATTGTTTTAACAGATGTTAGTCCATTCCTGAATCTTCTCTGTACCAGTATAATATTCAATTTGATTGTGTACTTTTTTGTCTGGGCTTTGCCATGTCCATAGTCGCCTAGGGTGTTGTTTGAACCAGGTGTTACCTATAATCATTTCACGTGTCTTTGCCCAATCTATCAATCTATCCCCTCTGTCATTTGTTTCGCCAAGGCCATGCCTCCCGGTCACATTTTGCACTTTAGCTGTTCCTACCTTTGCATTGAAATCCCCTAATATAATAGTTGTTTCTTGGGATTTACACTGTTCCATGGTCTTCTCTAGCTAATTGTAAAAAGTGTCAATGTCTTCTTCTTCGCTATTACTTGTTGGTGCACACGAATTATGTTGATACCCATTGGTCTACCTCTCAATTTTACTAGCAAAATTCTGTCTGATACTGGCAAAATCCTTTCACTGTTTTGCTTCTTTCTTTATCTAACACGATGACTACACCTCTTTCGTGTGTGGTTCCCCCAGAATAAATTACATTTCCGCTGTCGCGTTGTAATAATCCTACTCCTTTCCATCTCATTTCACATAGTCCCAAGATGTTCAATTTCGTTCTCTTTATTTCTTGACTGATGTTTTCTATTTTGCCAACCTGGAATGCTGATCTAACGTTCTAAGTTCCTATTGCTAGTGTCTCTTTATTTTTGATCTTGCATACACTTGCTTGATGACGATCGGGTATCACCTGTAGCACATGACGCTCCCTATCGGACGAGGTGGCTGTGGAGTCCCCATTAACGTCGTTAGCTGTAGATATTAAGTTGTGATTTGTCATGATTAGTCTAGGCAATATAAGAGGGTAGTTTGCCATTCCTTTCCTTCTTGGCAGTGACTGTACTAGTCGGAGATCGCAGCCATTGTCTCTATACTCTCTATACATGAGATCCTTTGCCTGCCATCGCGGTGTGGGGACCATAACCGGCATTACTTGTCGGCTGCTCCCACAACACCATCCACCACATATTATTATTCATATTTTCCCTAATTCATTTTGGAACGTCAAACGATTTTAATGATTAAAAGGTTCCATTTTATTGTCTTCTAAACCTGCCAGCTCTTTGTGGCACAGTGTCTCTATAGTGTTGTGGTATAATGACTACCAAAGAATCTGCTTTATTACATACAAGTATGTTTAGAGTAGATAGGCGAGTGATAAGTGCAGTGCGATAATACAAAATAGATATAATGCTATTCAGAAAATACAGAACATCGTGGAACAGTGGGATAAGCTCAAATAATAGATTTTAAAAATATCAAAAGTAATACCAGTGACTAAAAGAATAAACAATGAGAAATGGATGACAGAGGAAATACTAGAACAAGTGGACAAACGATGAGAACATAAACAAGAAGAAGGGGAAACAAAATATTGCACAAAGTGATCCAAAACAAATGTAGAGAAACAAAGGAAGGGTGGTTAATTAAAGCAGAAATATTAAGAAATTGAAAAACAACAAAGGAAAGACACACAATTTATGCAATCTTCTTCTTCTTCTTTCTTTCCTTTGCCTTTCAGCGTCGAGGGGATATATAATTTGGCGTATTGTGCTCTTCTGTTCGCATCAGCTGCTGTTATGTTACCTAGTGTTTCTAATATTCCGTCAATCCATCTTTTTCACGATCGGCCTTTGCGACTAGTGTTCTCGAAAAGTTTATTGTAGGCTCGCTTTGTTGTGTTTTGATCTTTATGCTTTGTCACGTGACCAAACCATTTTATCTGTTGTTTCTTTATATATTCTATGACGAGGGTTATTCCTAGCTTTTTTCTCAGTTCTTCATTTCTGATCTTTTCTCCCAGGTCGTTTCCTCTTATTCGCCTAACACATTTAATCTCAGTAGAGGTTATTTTTCTTATTGTTCTTGCATCTAGGGTACAAGACTGGTATTGGTAGCACAACGTTGAAATAAAGATTGCATTGTAGAATGTTTTGTCTGTTTAGAGTGTTTGTAGAGTTATTTCCATGTTGGACAATAGTGGTGATAGCTGTCCGATGAATATCCAAGTTTTATCGCATCTTGAGTCTTTTTCTGCTGTTTGTGAATTGTCGTTTGTCACTAGACTTCCTAGGTATTTAAATTCCTTTACCTGTTTTAGTTCTGTCTTAGTAGACAGCACAGCCATCACTTCCATCGTCAAGCTACTCGTGGTCATAAAGTATGCACCACTGTCTTCTTTGACTGTCCTGGAGCGTGTACTAAATGCTCATGCCCTACTTTGATGTCGCACAATGGATCCGTTTATATCTCTCTCTGCGACTCTCTCAAGACTCAATCGGAGTAGGATTCCAGACTCTCTCATGAAGTCAGCTGTCTTTTTAAACGAATCGATTGCCCCATATAGTTTATCTTCCAAGGAGGTGGGCGTGAACCACATTGCTCTTCTCAGGTCTGTGTACTGGGGGCATCCCCTGTAGAACATGTTTTGTAGTCATATTGTTCAGTGTACAGTGGCATAGGCCGGTTGTACCTATTTTGAATTTGATGAACATGTGATTTCTCATTCTATTGTGGCCAGTGCGTAGGCGAAGTATGATGACTTGATCCCTCCTTGATAGTTGATGGTATCCGTCCCTCTCGTTATGCTTTTGGTGTTCTCGTTTCCATTTTTCATGGAACTGACCCCTGAGGATGGATTTGGCTTCATCATGACTGAGCGGATGGTTCTCTTGTGGTAATCTCCCTCCCTCTTTAGCTAAATTGTCTGCGCGTTCGTTCCCGTGCATATTACAGTGTAATGGTATCCACTGAATGACTACTCTCTGGACTGGAAGTTATTGCATAGTTGGTCCAATAGATGACTGCATTGTCTTCATCTGTGTTATCCCAGATGAGACCGTTGACCTGCACATTAACCACGACTGAGTTCTGTTCCCTACATTTCCTGTTGAGTGTGACAATCAGTTAAATAACCTGGGCATATTGAGTTATTTGCGGGTCATCATTATTGCACTCCGAACATAACCTGGGCATATAAGAAGACTGAACAACCAACACAGAACTGGAGTCGTCAGTCGCTAGACACTGCGGGACTTGCTGTGTAGGGGATCTGAGCACCTATGGACATGTTCGGAGTGCATTGATAATGACCCGCAAATAACTCAATAACTCGGCGAGAGTTGTTATAAAGTAGAAAGTGAAAGTAGAAAGTGAAAGTAGACAGGAAAAGAGAAATGAAAAGATTGACCAGTCCAGCAGACGATAATTTTGTGACGTCTGCTAAAAGTCACATGACCGGGGTTAGAGCAGACGACGGAGAAGTTTGAGACGATCAGTTCAATTCAATTGGCAGTTCGGCAGCTACGGGACCGGTCGTGAGAGTTAAAAGAAGATGTTTTCGTTGACGACAGCTGTGATTAGATAAAGGGCAAGTATTATTAGTTTATCGACCTGCAGAAGACCAACAATGAAGAATTATTGATATATCATAATATTTGCAAGGCATGACGACAATGACAAGAATGACTTGATGACTGCCAGAAAAGCTTAGAATAAGAATACCTGACCATCCATGATTAAAGACAGATTTCTGAGATTTACGAGACCGTTACGCAGGGGACTGCCAAGATGATCGATCATATAGTAAAAGTCAGTAAAAGTAAGTAAAGCAAAAGTGAAGTTGAGTGCATCGGTTTTTAAGTTCTAATTAACTGTACGAGAATCCTATGGAATGATGATGATGATGTAATTTTTACATTTACAGAAATAATAAATTCTAGTTAGAAAAAAAAAGTTAGATTGGTATTTAAGTATATTTAATTATATTTTATACAATTGAATTAATGATGATGTACAATAATATATTAGTATGCAATCTATTATTATTAATAATTAATATCATTTTAATATTTATAATTTATGGCCAAGATAAATTAAGTAGTAGATAAACAACACATCTTTTAATTAATTTAACATGCATGCCATATAATTGCCATATATAATATATATATAATCCTATAATAAGTACCATGCCATTATTATATTGTATGATGTGATTAATTATATATAATTATTAGGTACAGTCCTAGTTTAGTCATATATATTATTTAAACGAAACGCATGATCGTGCACCTTAGTTAGCGTTGCAAAAAAAATACAGCTGTCTCAATAAAATTACTAAAAATTATTTTAGGGTTTGGGTAAAGGTTGTAACTTGTAAGGGTTAGCTTTAGACTTTAGGATGTTATTCAAGGGGATGTTGCTCTTCCAAACTTTAATTAAATGACTAAACTAGGAATGACCTTATATATATATATATCCCAAAATAAAATAAATTACGTTAGTGATAACCACTGATGAACATAGAGATAATTGTTAGTATATATCGAATAGCAAAGCAAGCCCTCATATGGGAAACAACAGGTAAAAGAAAAAGAGGAAGACCCAGGGAGACACTGAGAAGAACATTGATGAGAGAGGCAAGAGCAGCAGGAATCGGCTCCCTCAATGAGATAGAACTGCTTGCACAGAACAGAGACAGATGGCGAGATTTGATAAAATATCTTTAAAAGAAAACTGCTAGAACAAAAATTCATATAGGAGAAGGTGTATCTTGGTCTACGCCCTATGGGCCGGTTACGGCTCGAAAGGTCAATAGATAGATAGATATGAGAACTACTGTAGTTTTGTTGTGAAACTAACTATAAGGGGAATCGCTTTAATTTATGTTGCTAAACTAGGCTATTCTATCTATCTATTAACATTTTGAGCCGTAGCCGGCCCATAGGGCATAATAGACCCAGATACTCTTTCTCTTATCAACATTTTTTATTCTAGCAGTTTTCAATCCATGTGAAGATCTTTTATCAAATCTCACCATTTGTGATGTTTGTGATTTGTGATCAAATCTCACCATCTCTCTGTTCTGTGGGCAAACTAGGCAATTACCATTAGTTAAAACTTTTTATTGGCTCACTAATATCAGTTTATGAGTATATCACTCTTGTCTATCCTTCCAATTTTTATGTGCTGTTCTTTTAGTCTGCACATACTTGTAGGAGAGAATGAGGAAAAGAACCAGAGCACCAAAACGATGGCTGAACAGTGGTGATTGTTTCAAATATTAGACTCATTGGTGGTGTTTATCATCATCATAAGTACCGAAGTACCGGGCCTACAGGCGTAGGTGATCATGTCTCTCCACAACTTTCGATCTCGGCAGCTATTTATCATTTCTGTTGTTGACCTTCTGCCAAGCCATTCTCTTAAGCTGTCTGTTATTTTTTTTATTTGCTTCCCTCTATCTCTTCGTCCCTCAATATATTCCAGTTGTTCTCTTCTCATTACATGGAAAAAAAATGTTGATTGTTTCTTCCTAATATTGGAAATTAGCTCTCTTTTTGCTTTGACCTCTCTCAGAACATCTTCATTACTCTTCTTAGCTGTCCATGGTACTCTCAACATTCTTCTGTAAAACCCCATTTCTACAGACTCCAGTGATTTTCTTTTCTGTTGTCCTATTGTCCATGATTTACATCCATATGTTAAGACTGACTCTACATAACATTTAAGAACTCTTTTTCTTGTTTCTATTGTCAAAAATGGATTGCATAGTATCTTCCTCATTTTTTGGAAAGCTGCTTTTGCCTGAGCCATTCTGCATCTCACCTGTTTTGTACATCTTCCGTCTGAGGTTAACAAAGTTCCCAAATATTTAAATTCATTTACTTGTTTTAATATTGTACCACTTGTTTTTATTTTGCACTGAGGTGATGTCTTTTTCTTTGTTGTTACCATTACCTCTGTCTTTCTGCTATTAAGGCTGAGTCCTTTATTTTTGCTTTCTTTCACTATAATGTCTAACATTTCTTGTAACTCATTTTCACTCTTAGCGATTAAGACTGTATCATCAGCATACCTTAGATTATTTATATTATGACCTCCAATTGTTATTCCAGGCATGTCCCTTATGGATCTTAAAATAATCTCACTATAAATATTAAACAAATCTGGTGACAGCACACAACCTTGTCTAACACCCTGTTTTATTTGTTGAAACATTCCAAATTGGTTTCCAGTTCTTATGGCCGCTGTTTGTTGCCAGTACATGTTCTTTATTATTCTTAGATCTTTGCTATCTACGTTTATGCTTTATAAAATTTTGATTATTTCTTGGTGCCTTACTTTGTCAAATGCCTTGGTGTAATCTATGAAACATAGGTATAGATCTGTTTTCACCTCTATGTCTCTTTCTACTAAAGATCTTATGATATAAATGGCATTGCTTGTTCCTTTATCTCTAACAAAACCACACTGTTCATCGCTAATTTCTGAACTGATTTTGTTTCGCACTCTTCACATGATGATTCTTAGTAATATCTTAGTCATATGACTCATAAGGCTTATTGTGCGATAATCATCGCATTCAATCGCACTCGATTTCTTTAGTAGGGCTATGAATATTGATTTGAGCATGTCGTCTGGTATATATCCGCTTTTGTAGATATCATTCAATATTTTTGTTATTAATTCTATTCCAAAATCACCCATGGCTTCAATCTCTTCTTTAGTTATATTATCTGGTCCAGGAGCTTTGCCTGCTTTCATATTGCGCAAGGCATCTTCCACTTCTTCTCTGAGTATTTCTGGTCCTTCTCCATTATCCTTAATATTTACTTCCATTCATTCATCATTATAAAGATCTTTAATGTATTCTGTCCATCATTCCCTTATGTTTTCTTGATCAATCAACAGTTCTCCTTCCTTTGATCTTAGACATCCATTTTTTGATTGCGTTTTTCTTCCTGTTAATTCCTCAATTTGTTTGTATGTAGCTTTGTAGATGCTTTAGCATCTCCTTTTTTGCTGCATTTCAATCTCTTTGCATCTCTCTTTTAGCCATGCTAATTTTGCTTCATTGCATTTTACTACAATTTCTTTATTTAATCTCTTATACTCATCTTTATTTTCTTCTTCTTGTATCCATTAGCTGCAAAATATCATCTATCATCCATTTCTTTCTTAAATTTGTCCTCACTAGTGGTACTAACTCTTTTGATGTTTGTTGCATTGATTCTTTTAGCATTTCCCACTGTTCATCAATGCTTTGTATCTTCTCTATTGCATTGTACCTGTTCTGAATTGTGATTTTAAATTTGTCTTGCAGCTTCTTGTCTGATTTTAGTAAATATAAATTTAACTTGATGTTAACTGAGGCTCGTTTTGTTGTTTTTAATTTTACTCTAAGCTTTCCCACAACTGGTACATGATCAATATTGCAATCTGCCCTTGTTCTAGTTTTCACACACACCAGACTGTTTTTAAATCTATTACTTATCATTATATAATCAATTTGATTACGTGCGTTGTCCCATGGGCTTTCCCATGTCCACAGACGTCTTGGATGTTGCTTAAATCAGGTGTTTCCTATCATCATGTTGTGTGTTCTTGCCCAGTCAATAAGTTTCTCACCTCTTTCATTCCTCTCGCCTAAGCCATAATGACCAACTACTTTCTCAACTCTTTCCTTTCCTACTTTTGGTGTTTATAGTGGCAGTTAAATAACTGGAATGGCAGTATTATGAGTATAATTACTATTGTATGCAGAATTCTACACCTTTCCTCAGCTGTAAATAAAAAGGAGAAATAAGATTAAACTTTTGTCACTTTGAGCCAGTGTCATTTAAAAATTGCATCAGTTGCCACTTTATTTTGTCAGTTTGATCAGTCTTATTAATGAATGATTAATGATATAACAAAGGCAATTGTTTTGAAACATGTGATGTAATTTTAATAGTTTTTATCAGTTAGAATAGTTCCATCTTATGGTCTAGTCTAAATAAGGGACAGAATCTGCATCTTTAAATCCTAAAATTGTTGATGATTCATAATGAAATATAGCTGTGCATAAATGAATGTTTGTCTGTGTGTGCATTTCAAGATAGCATGATCAACACCAGAGACAGCAATCCCCTCAGAGCATTTATACTGAAAAGTAAATGGGAGATGAAAAAATATATTGATGTAGAAGACGGTGGACTAATTAACTAGCAGGTACCATGAAGAACATTGTGGACAAGACACATTATAGCAGAATGATTCAGATTTTCAAATATCCGTCAAGGGATAGATGGAAGATGTAGGAAATGTAGAATAAATGTATCAGTATTTATTGATTGAAGAAACAGATAAAGTAGTGTTTAATGATTCAGTCTGTAGTACCCCATATAATTACAGAAAAATACGAATGACTATAGGACATCAGTTGGATGACATGCTTCTTATGTGCTTCTTTGATGGGAGAAACTGCAACAGAAGGTGAGTGCTTCATGCTGCAGTTTATGGAAGTAAGTTATATCATCCTCATTGCCATCATTATCAACTACTATGTCTGCTGGTGTGAGTGATCATCTCTACACAGTATTTTTATCATTTTTTGTTGTTATCTTCCTACCATGCCATTCGCCTAAAGTGCCTGGTATCTTTTCTCTCTCTGTTTTCCTTAGTTTATTTCTCCCTCTATTTTTAATCTGTTATTATCTGTTCCAGCTATTCTCTTCAGATCACATGATTTTCAAAGTGGTGATTGTTTCAATTAGGGATGTGTTCTTGCTCCTGTTTGGAATATTTTTCACTACCCCTCTGCACAATGCAATTGAAACTATCTCTGGAGACATCCACATTCGTACAAGATCTGACTACTCCTTATTTATTAATCTAGCACATCTGTGGTCACACTTTAAAACAACTAAGACTCTAATCAAGGAGCTTCTATTTGCTGATGATGTAGCACTGGTTGCTCGTGAGTCCATCCTGCAGTTAATGATTGACAATCTAGCTAGATCATCTGATTTCTTCTCCCTGTCAATAAGAATCCAGAAGACTGGTGCTTCAACAAGGTGTAGCCAGTCCCGCAATTATATAATTAAATAACACACCTCTTGAATCTGTGAGAAAATTCACCTGTCTTGGTTGTATGGTCACAACCACTGTCTCTCTTTTGAAGAAATAAATTCCCTTTTTAGAAAGGCAGCTTCCACATTTGGTAAACTTAAAGATAGAGCATGAGACAATACCAAACTAATACTCAGGACAAAGAATAAAATTTACCAAAGTTGTGTTTTTAGTACACTTCTATACAGTTCAAAGACTTGGACTACATTGCAGGGCAGGAGAAAAGGTTAAACAGCTTTTGTGTGTTGCTTTCAAAAGATAATGAACATCAAATGGCAGGACAAAGTAACCACCTCTAATGTTTTACAATGAGCCCATCTCCCATCCATTATGGCAACACTTTGGAGTCAGAGACTAAGGTGGCTTGGTCATGTAAGAAGAATGCCAAACAATTTTATTCCTAAACAGATATTGTATGGTGAACTTAGGGATAGAAAGAGACCAAAGGGTAAACAAGCCCTGAGATATAAGGATGCTTGCATTTCTTCCTTGTGTGAATTCTCTATCAGTGAAAGAAACACATATTCTATTCTAATTAAAGAATTAAAGAACTCATGTTCTTCTCTTGACAATTATTTCTTCCAGAAATACTTTCCATATTAAGAAATGCTGCATTTTCATCTGCTATCTGTACATTTTATTTTCAAATTGTGTCTGCCAACTGATTTATTTTTTGTGCTAAGGTCGTAAATCTTTGTCAGATTTAGGAATAGGAAGAGTGGATATGCTGTCATTAACAACATTCATGGTAATGGGGACTATAATCATAAAAATGGGGCAGAATTGAGGGCACTGACTGTACAACTACTAAAACTGATTAGTATATCGTCTTTACACTTCATCGGGAGTCATCATCATCTAGCTTATTCTTTTTGGAATTGGTTTCTATGACAGCTACTTTCTTTAAAGTTTTCTCAGTCCAGCATGGGATGTCCAGTATCAGCAATAGTAAATCCAAGCTTGTCTGCAATATCTTGTATACACCTTCTTCCAGATCATTCTCTATCTCATTTGTCTGGAACAATGCTTTCCATATTTATCTTTTCTAGGTTATCATGTTAATATGACAGAAATATTTTATTTTTCATGGTTTTTATGTTCTTCAAAATCCTCTCTTGAGTATTCTTGTCATAGTTAAAAGAACATTGTACGGGAAATATAATATTAAAAGTTTTCAGGAATCATCTAAAGAGTCATCGATATGTAAAACCTTTTATTGTCTCCTAAGGAATACTGACCATGTATGGGTCTTTCCATTTGGTAACTAACATTATAAGCAGCAATCAATCAATCAGCCAGTGGATCAGTCACTCACTTTTTAGATTTAGATACCTGTACATTCGTTTAATGTTAGTCATCTCATAAGTAAAAGAAGTTATAGTCCGTTCAGAAATTCATAACCACACTTGAATTAGCTTTACGTGATAACCGTTTGTTATTTTGCTTTCAACTTTTGCATGTAATCTTATAATATTGATGTCGTTATAGAAATATTTTTTGCTCTGAGAAATTTGATCTAGTTTAAAAGTTTTCTTCTTTAGGCTATATTAAATTCACCCTGTTCGAATTTGACACCATTTTAGGATATATACATTAATTTGTTGCGGTCGTTCACGTAAAATAGTTTGGCTATTGCAGAAACACTAAGTTCAGGAAAATCCCGTGCACAAAACTGAATTGTTATTGAACGACATGACGCACCACGGCCTGGGCATTAATTACCTAAGTGAAGGCGTATCTTTATTAATTTTGTGAAGACTCAGTAGACAATTTGTTGACTTTAAATACCAACATTTATATCTAAATTACAATGAGTTTGAAATGCAAATTTATAACTATGCAAAAGGTTACTGTTTTACTATATCAGCACTTCCTTAGGGAATTCAAGATGGGACAAAGTGCCTACTGCATCAAATACAAAAGAGCAAATTAGGACATGGCTTGCGAATGAAAATGTCAAATTTGACGACACATATTTAAAACCCGAATTGTTACAACTTGTGAAGAATACGAATAAGAAAAAGGTGTACCATGTTGACAAAATCATTGAGAAATACGGCCACACTAATTGTAACCAATTGAATTCATGTTTGCAAATACACATAACGAACAACACCCACAATTAAGCACTATGTAGATACGCTTCTATAGTCCGTTCAGATTCGTTTGCCTAGACATTAATTTATTTTTTTCAAAAACTTATTGTTCATTTGCATTGATCTTTTGAAGTTAGGTTTAGAATACTAATGTCGCTATAAAAATATTTTTTTATCAAAGAAATGTGATCCAGTTTCAAAGATGCCTTATTTAACCTATATTTAAAAAAAGTTAATCGATATTATAAACACCGGCGGGATTATGTAGATGCTTACATCTCACAGCTGATTCTTTAACATATAGGCATGACCTTCACGGCTGAATGCGCACCGTCCTAAAATAGTTATGTTTCCACTATACATTTTTATAAAGAAATGTTACATATGAAATTTCCCGTTTAGCACAAAATGACATTTTAGCCGAAACCGGAAATTATGTGACGTCAAAATCACGGCCGTAGACTCGAGTTCGAGTCATAATTCAGAGGCAAATCTCAATATTTACAGAAAGGAGGCGGCACTATCCATATTATCTTCTGCAAGTCTATGTGAGAATGAATATAAAGGCAAAATATTTTACTGAGCATAACATTGTTATAAAGATTTATACAAGAACATGGCCATAGATGTTTGAGACTACCTCAATATCATGCACACTTAAATCCTATAGAACTAGTTTGGGCAAAAGTTAAAGGACACGTAGCATATACAAATAAAACTTTCAAATTATGCGATGTTGAGACACTTACAAATCAGGCTCTATCAAATATAAATAAAGACTACTGGGTAAAATGTGAGGATCATGTGTTACGACAAGAAGAGGAATATTGGAAAAAGGATGGTTTGTTGTTTGTTCAGCCGAAAGCAGTAATCGACCTATTTGACTCGTCTGATTCTGAATGATCATTACTCTGATTAAGTCTACAGATAAATAGTTTGATTTGCAAAATTTCCTAGTTGATTTGTTAAACAGTTTATTGTTCAAGACCACCCAAGCAATCAAAAATATGTTATAAGCAAACCAACAACCATTACTTTGAATGGAAGCCTGCTTGAGTCAGTACAGAAGTTCAGCTATCTTGGATCCACTATTACAGCCACACTTTCCTTAGATGAGGAACTAAATGTACGTATTTGAAAGGCAGCGACAACATTTGGGAAACTCACACCAAGAGCATGGAACTATATCAAATTGACTCTACGAACAAAAGTTCTATATATAATTTAAAATTTGTATACTTGCCACCAAGTAAAATTTTATGGACACGCCTATGGGTCATCATTGCACTAGATTACTGTAAAACATTTTGATTAGGGTCAAAATAATAGTTACAAGGGGCAAAGATCAAAGGAATTCGCCGCTTTAAGAAAACCGTTATAGCTAGACATCGAGTAACACATATGTTCTCGTGACATGGACATTTTAACACCGTATGCCAAAAATCATGTGAAATCATCAAGAACTTTTTGAATTATAAATCATAACATCTCGGCAAACGATTCTGAACGGACTATAAATGTTTTTATCTCTGAAGAAGGAAAAGTTAACAATAGTTGTTGCTAAAGAAATGAAAGTTAATGTTAGTTGTCTCTAAAGTTATAAAGTAAAGATTGCATCTAACTGTTTATTAAAAAAGAAATCATAATATTAATTTTCCATGAGAAACTAAAGGCTAAAATTATTTTTTGTTATGACAAATAAGCTACATTTTCTTACATAATTATGTTTTCAGCTGTTTTCATCAAATTTCAACTGTAACCTATGGAAACTGCTATACTCTTCAGTGTGATGAGTACACCAATTCAGATAGTGGACCTATCAAAGGTTGTCAATATTTCTATAATTGACATCATAACTTATCTTCATACTTATCAGAATCATCGCCATTTACATCCATAGCATTATGACTATCATTATCAATGTATTCATTGGACTTCAGAACTCACTGACTCTTTTTTTTTTAATTTGATAAATGTATCATATATATAATTATAACTTGATAAATTCATATAATGTATATATTTACAAGATAACTGAGCACATTTAAATTGTTTTGTTTAGAAACAAATTAGAATCACCTAAAGTCTAAAGTAATCACCTGAGATCTAGCTCATGTCCCATGTTAGATTGTAGCAGCTCAAATTCTCTTTTAGGTCTAGTTCTTGTCCTATATTTGATTATGAAAGCACACATGTCCTGAAATGTCTTTGTTTTCATGTCAGACTATAACAGTATAAGTACTCCATAAAGTTCAGCTTCAGTCCCTTGTTTTACAGTTACAGTACAAATGCTCTTTTTAATATTCTGCTCATGCACCATGTTTAGTTTACAGTCCTAGGAGCCCCATTACTTCTAGCTCCTGTCCTGACAGTTCAAGAGTGCCTTCAGGTTCAGCTCTTGCCCCATGCTTGATTAAAACAAACCATATGTTCCTTCAGATAAAGGTCTTGTCCCAGGTTTATTATAATGGTCTAAATGCCTCTTCATTTTTAGCTCCTGTTCCATGTTTTATTATAACAAAACAATGCTCCTTAAATTCTAGGTTTTGTCCAATCTTTGTTTACAGCAGTTCAATTATCCTTTCAGGTTAAACTGCTGTACCATATATTTATTACTGCAATTGCTGTCTGTTTTATTTATCTGTTCGGTAATGATTGTACAAATTATTTGGCGTGAATTCAACGTGGTTCAAATAAAATAGCTAGCAACAAAGATATTGTGTTTCAAGGGCATCGTTAAGAAATTGTACAAGGATTCAAACATGATGAATCCATCATCAATAACGATGGTTCCAGAATTAAAATCAGTGGAAAAATTGAATTTAGGAAATTGATATAATATAATGGATTGTACAGAGTTCTTGTCAACATATTATCAAAATTAAATAGAAAATATTGCAGAACAATCTGTTTTTGGGGACAAACGCTATTTAGATCAGGAGCATTGGTCTGAAGTTAAAAATCTGAGAAGACTGAAATGAATTTGGCCAAACAAATCAGTCGGTCTAAAATGCAATAATAGACTTTCGTTGTGCATACTATTAGTAATTAGTAATAATATTAGCATGTACTTGAGATACATGCAAAAAAAAAGTTTAATTATAAAGTATATCGGCTGCTTTTCATACAGAAACCACATTGCAGACAAAGAACTTTATAAAGTTAATACAAAGAGCATAGGCCCACAGGAATAGTTTCTTACAGTTGAAATAGAAAATGATGTTGGCACAGACATGGTACAAGCTGTCACGGCTTAGCCAAAAAAGTCTGAATGAGAAAATTGAATGGAGGAAGGGTTAAACAGGGAGGTAACAAGAGGGAGAGAGAAGGGTAGAATTGGTGTGGGTCAATGGGAGATAAATAGGTCAGAGAGTATTAGTAAGAGACTTCAGGTCCATGGGGAAAGCGGAGAATATGAACACATCGTGAATCAGAGGGAAAGCGTGTAGGGCAATCAAAAACGAGGCAGGGGAGAGTTAAGTGAGACAAAGGAGTTTTAAGTTAGGAACATTCGATTGAGGGCGAGCGGTCAGTACGGGTGTCTGGGCTAGTTGGCTAGTCAATACCGGGGACCATGAACAGTAGAGTTGTCACAGTGGACAGGACAGGTCAGTTAAGCTAAGTTAGTCAAACTAGTAGGACTTAAATTCGAGTGAGAAGTGTCAGTTGTTAAGAAGCTGTTAGCTTATTCATGTGAAGAGACTTTTAGTATTGTGAATGATATCACTAGTAATCGCTTAGCAGAAGCCATGCTGAGCCAGTTGTTAAGAAGCTGTTAGCTTATTCATGTGAAGAGACTTTTAGTATTGTGAATGATATCACTAGTGCTCGCTTAGCAGAAGTCATGCTGAGTCAGTTGTTAAGAAGCTGTTAGCTTATTCATGTGAAGAGACTTTTAGTATTGTGAATGATATCACTAGTAATCGTTTAGCAGAAGCCATGCTGAGCCAGTTGTTAAGAAGCTGTTAGCTTATTCATCATGTGAAGAGACTTTTAGTATTGTGAATGATATCACTAGTGCTCGCTTAGCAGAAGCCATGCTGAGCCAGTTATTCAGAAGCTTTTAACTTATTCATGAGAAGAGACTTTTTAATATTGTGAATGATATCACTACTGTGGGTGTGATCCATATGGAAGTATGCCTTTGTGAGTAATAAACGTGACATGTGTGAGTTCAACGGTGTTACTGACTGCTTTGTTTAAGCTAGCTGTGTTTTGTCTGACCTCAGCGAAGAACAGAGACTGGGGTTGTCATAAATTGTGGGCAGACAGTGTGGAGTACGGCATAATGATTACTGGCAAGGGTGAACACCACAGGCTTATGGTCAATCGGGAGGCAGCATGGGTAGCAGTGGCCTCCAGACAGCAACACAGGGCTGATCTGCATCCCTAGGCAGTCCTAGACGTCGGTGTCAGTCAAGGGGTTGACCTACACGGTGACTGGAGGAGGGTGCCTTCGATGTCAGGGGCGCAAGGGCTCAATTCTTTAACGAGCCACGGCAGCTGTCGAACAGAGGCCAATTCAATACAACGAGAGCAAGGGAGAACTAGCTCGTCATACATTCGGCTGCACAGCTCAACAGCGTCAGGCGCTACAAGACAACAATTGAGGGTGCTGAAGGATAGTGACAGCTTGAAAGCTGTGTTCATTACAATGTGTACGGGTACAAACTAGCCCGTTACAATTACAGTTACAGGAAGGTTTGAGAAGTTGAACCGTTACAGGATTGCAGGAAAATTCATAAAAGAAACAGACATATGGCTTCAGAAGCTGGGAAGGAAAAACATTTGACTGAAAAAAAAAAAAAAAACTAGCGTCCAGAGCAGAGAATTGAGAAAACATTTTCACAACATATTTTTTGCTCAAAGGCCTGTAAATAAACAAAACCATCAGACATGAAAGATTTATTTTAGGACTCCTTTTCTCCCTCCTCACATTTTATATCTGTAAATGAGCTACTAAATAAATACGTGATTGGTTTATGGTTTATTATTTTATGTAATATGAGTGTTTCTTTCTGAGAACAGATGAGAGTGGTTCTAATTTGTCATAATGATATCGCTATGTCTGAACCCATTTTTCTTATGTTTAAAGAGTATAACTATTGTATTTTGAATGAGAATGTTCTCAAAGAAGCCAAGGCATGAAGAAAGTTTATTTCCACCATTGGTAGAAAACAATCATAATTTTTTGGTAATGCTTTGAGAAACAAACAAAATTTATTGTGACAGCAAGAAATATTAAGGGGAAAACAATTTGAGGAAACAGAGAGAATGAAAGAGTAGTTTAGTAGCAAACCAACAACAGAATTAATAAACGGAGACAGGAAATTAAGTGACCTGAATTACCTGTTGTCAGAAGGTATGGGACTGGGTAATGATAATGATGAGGGTATTTTCACAGATCCATCTCGTCTGTTTATGCTTTTTGTTTAATGTTTTTTTATTATCACATATACCTTTTTTCACTCGCTGTTTGGAAAACAAATAATTACATATAAAATTGTGAATTACAGCTTTATGGATGCAAGACAGGACTTAATAAAAAAAAAGTTTTGACTTTTGAAATTTTAATCAGTGAACAGAGATAACAACAGGATCATGTAACCATCATGTTGCTGTCTTATTCTGCATTCTCTTGTGAAGGCTGTATAAATAAAATCATTTATTGTTATGCCCTGTCAGATGTTCAAAAGAGACCCACTGGACCGTAGTTGTTAGTTATCTGATCTGAGGACAAATAGGTTGATTTCTAATTTCAAAAAAGCCTTTCTTGGGTACTGGATTTTGGAAGAAAAATATAAGTATCACTGGCGTTCTATTGACCAAATTAAACAAAGAATTAATTTTATTTCTCTCTATATGTTTAATGCTCAGAGTTCACCTGGTATAATCACATGTCTATTTTTTCTCGTTAATGTTCACAGTTCTATATAATTACCTTGGATGATAACATGTCCCATTTTGTCTATAAGTTTAATGGTCATTGTTCTGTTATGATCACCTTCAGCTTGATAACGATGACATGCTTGAAAATAGTTCTAACTATTCTTCAGGACTCACCATGATTCTTCGGACAGAGATGGATGAATACATCCCCTCTCTCGCTGATGGTAAGGGAGTTCAGCTGGTGATTCATGAGAGAGGCACGATTCCCTTTCCTGATGAAGAAGGTATTTCTCTTGAAGCAGGAACAAATAATATGATCGGTATCCGCCAGGTCAGTTGTTTGTTGGGGGATTGATTTGGTATATGCTGAATCTGTCTGTCTGCCTGCCTGCCTATCTAATCTCTCTCTCTCTCTCTCTCTCTCTCTCTCTCTCTCTCTCTCTCTGCATTCAGGACTCAATCAGAGTAAGGATTCCAGACTCTCATATGAAGTCAGCTGTCAGGCTAAGTGTGTTGATCACCCCCACAGACAGAACATCACAAACAGAGTCTATCAGATCTACTATGACTGAACACCCGTTAATACGTTGCACTGTGTTCTGCGCCAGTGGCCCAGTGCATCCCATTTCAGCCAGCATTTTATTCGGGTTTGCTTTCCCTAGCCTTTGATTGTCCCCAATCTTCCTGCAAGGCAGCAGATTGTCTTTTCTGTAGGGGGATTCTGCCCTTAGATGGTAGGCCCTCCCAGGTTTACGAGCACCATCTGCCCGAGTCACTAGAGGTGACTAACACAGACATGCACACACAAAGATGTGAGATGTGACTAATACAGGCACGGACACACAAAGATATGAGATGTGACTAACACAGACATACACACACAAAGATGTGAGATGTGACTAACACAGACATACACACACAAAGATGTGAGATGTGACTAACACAGACGTGCACACACAAAGATATGAGATGTGACTAACACAGACACGGACACACAAAGATGTGAGATGTGACTAACACAGACATACACACACAAAGATGTGAGATGTGACTAACACAGACATGCACATACAAAGATATGAGATGTGACTAATACAGACATGCACACAGCGATACGAGACATGACTAACACTGACACACATCAAGATATATGACACATGACTAACATAAACATGTACATAAAGATATGAGGTATAACTGACATTGACATGCACACACAAAGATATGACACATGCCTAACATAGACATGCACACAAAGATAAGAGATATGACTAACATAGATATGCACACACAAAGATATGAGATGGGACTAACATAGCCATGCACACACAAGGATATGAGATGTGACAAACACAGACATGCACACACAAAGATATGAGATATGACTAACATAAACATGCACACAAAGATATGAGATATCACTAACCCAGACATGCACACACAAAGATATGACATATGACTAACACTGGTACACACTAAGATATGAGATATGACTAAACACAGACACACATAAAGATATGAGACATGATTAACACGGACACACCGAGATATGAGATATGACTAACATGACACACACCAAGATATGAGCCATGGCCAGCACACACAAGCTAAGATATGAGCCATGGCTAGGACAGAAACACTGCAAGATATGAGCCATGGCTTCACTAAAAAACACCAAAAAATGAACCATGTCTAGCACAGAAACACATTAAAGTGTCCATATGCTTGGGCTTGTTGTAGACTCTTCTGAACGTGGGAATCACAGGTTTCGTTAAACAGTTGTCCGGAGATTTGAGAGTGCAGTCTGACCCATAGAACATTCTCTTGCATGTACAGATTCCCGATCGACTGTTCACAGGTGTCGTTGAAACAGTTGTCCGGACATTTGAGAGTACATATGATGTCACAGCCATCAGAACACATCTGTTCGCACTGTAGCCCAAAATTACCATCGGGACAAGTGTCATTACAGGTATAGCCAAGATGTTTACATTGTAGGCATTTTCCAGATTTTTCCTCAAAGAAAGGACAGACACTGAGACAAGACCCGGAACAGTCTTGTCCATAGATCCCATGTGAACAGTAGCCGTGACAAGTACCAATGATGACATTGCAGCCTTTACTACACCCACTACACACTGCACAAAACGACCAAGAATGCTCGTCCAGACAATAGGTGTCTGTAAATGTTTGCACCTCACATACCGTCAGTGCACTGTCGGCCTGCGAAATGGTCGGTGAGAACTCAATCTTAATGTGTGCCATTGATGTTTGTGTTTTGACTACAATAGTGTTCACAGATAAATTAGGGTATGATATATCATTATACTGGAACACTACTCCGCCACTGTCAGAGAAAGCCTTTAGAGTGGCATTCTTTACCCGAATCATAGTGCTAGCTCGATGATAGATTCGAATGATGTGAGTCTTTTGGGGCGTTGCAAAGTTCAGATACCAGTAAACAGAATTGGTTCCACTTCTCCATTGTGTGTGTGTGTGTGTGTAGTCATTGTCATAGAGATTGGTCTTTGTTTTGCTATTAACTGCGGCCTCTAGTCCACATCCGTCTCCTGTCTAACAAGCATCAAATTTGTCGGTCTGGTTTGTGATCTGTTTGAGAGCCACTTTCTGACCCTCGCCAATGTAGATGGAGCAGATATTTGCAACTATCGCCCTTTCAATCCGTAACTTGTTGATCAGACCAGCCCCAAAGCAGAAGGCATCAATCTCGTTCGGACTAACTACAAACCTTGATACATTGTTACATGAGGCAGAACCATTCAGTTTTACCTTGAAACTGTCCGGATATTTTAAGTCTTTCGCATAAATCCTAAACCAGGAGCATGGCAAAGATTGATTGAGAGTTGCCTCAACTGATGTAGAATCTGTGTTCGGATTACATGAGGTGTCGTTGTTATCAAACAGGAAAGTAGGTTCAGATTTTTGGGCATCTTTGCAAATAAAATCCAAGTACTGACACTGGGGTCCGAAAATTTTGTGCTGACAACTGTCATTGTTTGGGCATGTCCCTGTAGTTTTGTCACAAACTAAGCCATTGTAGCAGAGACATTGTAACGTACAATTTGTCCCAAACCAACCGTCGGCACTAGTAAGGTCATTAGCTTCCATGGTTGCTAATGAAGCCAGCGAATAAAGACTTGATCTACAGCGATGGTTAACGAACTGTATACACACATTTATTATCAAACCCGTGATTACATTTTTAAAAAATCCGCCATCTCACTGTGGTAACAGATAGCGTGAAATTCTATAATAGAATGAGATAAACCGTTGGAGACAAGGAAAGTCAACATTGTTTACATAGCTTGGATGCAAGAAGCGTCCATTTTTCAATCTATCTAATCTAAATCTATCTGTTGTACTTTCGAGCTGAAGGCAGCAAAGGACCTGTATTGTATATTGCCACACGACTCTGTTATGGGCAGGTTGCTCAATCTCAGTGAGGAAGCTAATGCCTGCTGTATAGTTTCTAATTAATACAGACATATATGAATGGTAATTTGTAGTAAATGCCCTTTTCATCTTGTCAGACGGATTAGTGGAGGCTGTTGTGTATTTTTTTTAGCTTTTGTTTTTATTGGACAGCTTTTCATGTGGCTGATTATACCAATGTTTGACAAACACACTCGGCCACAGAAAGAACAAGTCAGGCCCACTGATCCACAGGGTTTACCATCTTATCTCATGAGTCTTTTCTCTTCCATGTCTTGTCATAGTTCAGCCTCAAATGATGTTGTGCTATTTTTAATACAGGCTCTCTGTGATGTGTGATCTCTTGTCAGATGTTCCCAGTCATTTTCACAGATCAAGAAGTCATTCAGAGATGATTTACAAGTATCTTTATATCGTAGTTTATGTCTGCCGATTTGTCTTTTTCCATGTATTAGTTCACCATATAATATTTGCTTAGGAATGAGTTTTTCTTCTATTCGCTGGACCTGCCTCAGCCATCTTAACCTTCGGCTTCTGAGCATTGACATGATTGTTAGGGTCTTAGCACATTCATCATCATCATCGAGTGCCATCTCGGCAATGAAAGTTGGCTACCATGGATCGCCATTCCACTCTTTTTCTTGCTTTGATGGTGCAGGTTGTCATAGATTGACTTGTCCATCTTTTGATGTTACTCGTTCATGTTAGTCTTGGTCTGCCTCTTTTACCTTGTATTTTCCCTTCCAATATTCCTTTTAGTAGGCTGTTGCGTCTTTGAACGTGCCCCAAAAATTTCATTTGTCTTGTCTTAATTGCATTTAATAGTTCTCTTTTTGTTGAAACAATGGAAAGTAAACAAAACTTAAGAGAGATGCACAAAGAAATAAAGAGAATGACTAATAAAGACAAAAAAGCTGCAGGAAACGGATGTATTGCAAACAAAGAGGGAAGAATGCTAACAGAAAACAAAGATATTATAGATAGTTGGCAAGAATATATAACAGAATTATTTCATCAAGAAAGGGACAAAAAGCCAGACATAAAATGTACATACAACTATAAAATCCTGAAATCTGAGGTAGAAAAAGCTATAAAAACATTGAGAAAGGGAAAGGCAGCAGGACCTGACAATATACAGATAGAGATGATACAGGCTCTAGAAGATTTTGGCATCAAAGTGATCACAGACATATGCAATGATATATACCATACAGGATACATACCAAATGAACTAAAAACATCAACTTTCATTGCATTGCCTAAAAAGAATGGTGCAGTTGAATGAAGTGATTTCAGAACAATAAGCCTAATGAGCCAAGTAACCAAAATTTTACTAAAAGTTATAAGGATTCAGAATAAAATCAATACTGAATTAGACGAGCAGCAATTTGGATTCAGGAAAAACAGTAGCACAAAAGAAGCCGTATTTAGCAGGAGAACATTGATTGAAAAGTACATAGAAGTAAACAAACCAATATATGCCTGCTTCATAGACTACACCAAAGCTTTCGATAGAATACACCATAACCAACTTATAGATTGCCTAAAGGATATAAATCTAGACGACACAGACATACGACTAATATGTAATTTGTACTGGGTGCAAACAGCAATAATAAAATATAACAAGGAGAACTCTACACCCATGGACATAAAAAGAGGAGGAAGACAAGGATGCATCCTATCACAAAGCTTGTTCAATCTATACACTGAGCAAATCTTTAAAAACATCTCAGAGATGCCAGGCCTAAACATTAATGGAAAGATAATCAATAACCTAAGATATGCTGATGATACTGTTCTACTAGCAGAAAATCCTAAAGACCTACAACAATTGCTTAATGTAATTGAGTTATTTGCGTGTCATCATCATTGCACTCCGAACATGTCCATAGGTGCTCAGAGCCCCTCCTCAACAATTCCCTCAGTGTCCAGCGACTGACGACTCAAGTTCTATGTTGGTTGATAAGTCTTCTTACACGGCCACTATGTGTCTCATTTCTGGCTGTGCCCAACTTAACTCCCATTTCTATCATCCGAAGAAGTGATGTGGATCTGTGTTTGTCAAAGTCATGTGCTCTTCCCACATCTCAGAGGGCATTGATGATGTCTGCCCGATCCATTGGTTGCCCGTCCTCACCGACAGTGCAGCTAGTCAACCTGTCCGCCCTTTCATTACCCTGTACTCCTGCATGTCCAGGGACATAGACAAAGGTGACCTTACGTATTTTGGATTTCTGCAACGACTCTACCCATTGCATGCGTACAGAGCCTGCCTCCACTTTTTTTATCATGCTCATCGAATCACTCAGTATACATGCGTGGGTGCAGTCTTGTGACTTTAACCATTTGAATGCCTTGGTCACTGCCATCACCTCCATTGTCATGCTAGTCGTGGTCACAACGTATTCACCACTGTCTTAGTAGACTATTCTGCCTGCCGAGTGTGCTGTAAATGCCCATGCACTTCTTTGGTGTCGTCTTACAGATCCGTCTGTATAGATGACTGCATCTTTCTCATCGGTGTTATCGCAGATGAGACCGTTGACCTCAGCATTAACCATGACCGGGTTCTGTTCCCTACTTTTCCTGTCGAGTGTGACAATACACGAGAAAGTCCCCTTGAATGACATAGGCACCAGTATCCACTCCTCACCAACTCTGATATTGGTAAACCCACAGACCTGTTTGATGACATCTTCTGCTTGGCCCACCCATGATTACGCTTGATGTAATAAACATAACAAGCAAAAAATATGGACTAGATATGAATATCAAAAAGTCTAAAACTATGATCATAAACAAAGAATATTCTCAAGACCTACAATTAAATATCACATTTGAGGGAATACATCTGGAGACAGTCCAGAGCTACAACTACCTGGAACATACTATAACCAATGATGGAAAATGTAACTTTGAAATAAACAAAAGAATAGGTATAGCAAAAAGTAATTCTAATGCCATGAAAAATATACTAACAACAAAACAAATATCAGCAGGGCTGAAACTAAGAATGGCAAAATGTTACATCTTCTCAGTATTCCTGTATGGTGCAGAAACATGGACATTAGACAAGAAAACAGAACAGAAAATTAAAGCCTTTGAAATGTGGATTTATAGAAGAATAGGTAGAATTGGATGGAAAGAAAGAAAAAAAACGATGAAGTTTTAAAACAACTAAAAATGAAAAGAGAACTACAAAACACAATTCAAACAAGACAAATGAAATTTTTGGGACATGCTAAAAGACACAACAGCCTACTAAAAGTAATATTGGAAGGGAAAATACAAGGTAAAAGAGGCAGACCAAGACTAACATGGACGAGTAACATCAAAAGATGCACAAGTCAACATATGATAATCTGCACCATAAAAGCAAGAAACAGAGCGTAATGGCGCTTCATGGTAGCCAACCTTTGATGCGGAGACAGTACTCGATGATGATGATGATGATGATGATGATGATAATCATTTTCCTTGTTTTTACTGTTTCCTATAACCACTGGCCACCTCTATCACTATCTCCTCTCTCTTATTTTCTTTCCTTGGGATATCACTATCATTTTCTCTTTTCCTCTCCCCTCCTTCTACTTCTTTGTGACCCCTATTTGATATTGTTGCTTATTTCCAATTAATATATGAGTTTAGTTTTATATTATGAATCTTTTTACCAGACATAATTATACATGGGGATTATTTTGAGGCTTATTTTTAACTTTTTTTTTTAGTAGTTAATCATTTTAATAAAATGGGAAAATGTCTTTGTAAGCAGAAAGAGATTATTTAACATTGAATGCACTGCAGAATTTTAGTTAATGTCTTGTAAATGTAATTATAAATGTGTGAAAACCATGTCCTTTTTATGTTCATTATCTACATATATATATATATATATATATATATATATATATATATATATATATATATATATATATATATGTATATATATTTAAAAAAGGTAGTTTTATATGGTACTAAAACAAGATTGTTGAATAGTTCTAGTTTAATTAAATGTTTGTGATTTTTAAGTTAGCATGTTTTAATATGTGGATATATTCTAATCTTTAACATAAACAGCCAGATAGAAAGAAAAATCATGGTCACAGAGATGAAATGTCAAAGAATAAAAACTCTGAATATGGCAAAAAAAGAGACAATCAGAAATTCAGAAATAAGGAAAGGGTTGAAGTAATGCAAGTGCTGGGTCATATTAGGAGTCAGCATGTAACACGTTCACTAAAAGACAGTATTCGTCAGAGAGCCTTAACACTCAGAAAAACAGAAAATGGGGAAAATGTAGATCTAGGAGATGATGCATTAATGAAATAGCAATCATCCTGGTGATCATCATGCAGGAGACACCCCACAGAGCAGTGACCCGAACACTGCATTTTTGATACTGAAATGAAACTGAAAATAATCACAGGATGGCAATAAGGAAGCTGGGGATAATCCGCATGTCAAAGGAATGGTGTAATTCCATTTTTTCTCAATGCTGAAAGGTAATAGAGACAGAGGAAATTGAAGTAAAAAACAAGTATTAACATTTGTCTAATTTTCACTTTCTCAACACAAAGACACTAATGATAGGCTTTTAAAAAATTAATGCAGAAAGCAATCTGATCATTAGAAGAGTCTTCCCTTAGAACCAGCATTTTGGTTCCTTAGCTTCTTGGCGCTGTAATTAAGGACAACTTCCTGTTGCACACTCAGCTTGAAAAATCTCAAAGCTTCCTGACTGAATATACATCAACTTATACTACAAGCCTAAATTAACTCACACTGTGACCTAAACCAAACTTCACTGTCTAACCTACTGTTCACATTTAGTCTAAAACCAGGGCAAGCTACTTTTACTGATTGTGAATTAACCACAGAGCAACATATAAAGACTATAAATCTCACATTTTAATTTCTGACTTAGAGTTTAAGAACAATTATAGCTGTTGTTTGAATAGTTTACATTGGAGATAATGGTGTTGTCAATCTTTGAAGTGTTTCTTCTCAAAAGCATTAATCTTCCAAATATCATTAATGCAACAATTAACTTTTCTATAAATATTTGTGTAGTGCTACAAATTGGAACCACTTCCATATGATATAAATTTAATTATAAGGGACATGTAGCAGACTTAAGCAGGTTCATCCAATGAAATTACAATAGCTATAAAGTTGAAGCTAAACTGTCACTTTGAGAATAAAACAAGTGGCTGAAAAATGTATAGTAATAGTTGATCTCTGAAGTAAAAGAGGTCTTAAACTGACAAATCACGATTCCTCCTAAAGATTATAGCCCATTATGTTTTTTTTTTTTTTTTTTTTTTTGTACCAGGTAGAGATAAATCGCCTACCAGAACCTTTTGGAATCTGTTCATCGAAAGAAAAGTTTCGAAAAGAGTATCGCGTAAACCCGTCTAGAAACGTAAGCTTTTAATTTCCTGATTTCCTTTAGTCCCTGTTAACATGACCGAAACAACCACACAATATTTCATATATCAGATACTGTGACACTGATTCCTGTAAATAGCTTCCTTCATGTGAGTGCTAACTAAACAATCTATGATAATCTTTTGGTGAATGTACATAAACAGTTGATTATTATTATTATACTTGAACATTATTAAATGAACCTCAAATTCATATCTAATCATAAATCATAATCTGAACTTAGTCCATGAGCTCCATATACAGTGCCTGGTTCCTGGATATCTTCTACTACCTTTCATCTCCCTGTGGAGCATAGGTCTTCAACAAACACTTTCCAAGCCATCCTCGTTCTTTTAAGATCATTTCATGTCTCCCCTATCATCTTTATCTCTGCTTCTGTCTTCTCCAAGAATATATTTGGTCTTCCTCTTTGTCTTTTCCCAGGGGATAAAAAAAAAGGGCCTGTTGTGTGATACTCTCAGTTGGCTTCTGCAGTGTGTGTCCACTTCAGTGCCATTGTCTTCATTGTATCTCTTTATCCACTGGTATTTAATTAGTACTTTTCCATAACTCTATGTTAGTGATTTTGTCCTAGCATTTCTATCCTTTTATTCTGCACAAGCATCCATTAATGAAGGTCTGTTTTTTCATGATTGTCATTTTTATTGTTCTCTATGTTTCACAACCATATAATAGGACTGACTTAAATTGGAGTTGACAATTTTTATTTTTGTATTTAAAATAAATTCTTTGGATTTCCATTTATCCTAGTGCAATGAATGCTCCTCTTGCTTTTAAAAATCTTTATTTTGGTATAATTCTCTGTTACTTCTACTTTGTCTGTATTACTGCCCAGGTATATTTAAGATTGTATGTTTAGTAGAGGTATTTCTCCTATTGCTATTTGGTTATTGCCAACTGCATTAATTCTCATAGTTTTGGTCTTATCTCTATTCATTTTCGGTCCCAGCTTTTGTGATCTCCCATCAAGTATGCTCATTTTATCTTGCATCTGTTGATGGCTGTGTGATAGGAGATCTATGTCACCAGCAAAGTTTAAGTCATTAAGTTGCTTGGTCAATGACCACTGGATTTCATTTCTGTTGTTCTGAGTTATTTTCATAATGCAATCTATGGCCAGTAGATAGAGAAACGGACATAGAAGGCATCCCTGCCTTACTCCTGTTCTTATTTCAAATGCTTCTATAAGCTGTCCTTCATGCACCACACTACATTTCATTCCTTCATACATTGTTCTTATCAGGTTAATAAAACTTTATGGGGATTCTGTAATGACTCAGCAACTTCTAAAGCATTCCTCTGTCTAAACTATTAAATGCCTTTTTGTAATCTATGAGTCCAAAATAAAGTGGGGGACTGTAATTCTAAACTTTGTACAACTATTATACATAAAGTAGTTTTATATGATAAGCACATGATCCTTTTTTTTCCTAAAACCTGCATGTTCATCTCTCAAATGTTTCTCTATGGCCTCTTTTAGTCTCTCCAAAATGATTCTGCTTAGTATTTTTCCTGGCACTGATAGTAGCATAATTCCCCTATAATTTGTGCACTTCTGTAAACTTCTTTTCTTTTGGTAGTTTGATCATATAACTTTCTTTCGAGTCTTTAGGTATTTCTTCCCTTTCCCATATTTTATCGAGTAGATTATGTAATATCTTGGTAGAGGTGTTAATATCTGCTTTGATTGCTTCTGAAAGAATTTCATATGGTCCTGTGACTCTACCATTTTTTAATAGCTTGATGGCTTTCATTATTTCTTACTTGCTTGGCTTTACACACTTAATGTGTAACTCTTCTTCTGCTGGTAGTATATCTGTAGGGTTATTTGGGTTAAGTCTGTTCAAGTGTTTTTCAAAGTGCTCCTTCCAACTTTTAATTTGTTCCTTTAAATTACTAAGCAGATTTCCTTCCTTATCTTTAATAAAGACATTGATCTGTCTGTGTGTTCCGCTTAATTTCTTTGTACTATTGAACAGTTCTTTCATATTTCCTTTATTTGCGGCTTCCTCTACCTCTTTAGCTAGGTCATCTATATATTTTCTTTTATCCCTTTTAATGCATCTTCTCACTTCTTTGTTCACCTCTGTGTAAGTTTCCTGTGTCTTGGCTTTAGAACTTCTCATTTTGGTTTTATTTATGTCTGCTTTCTTGTTCTTTCTTTCTTTAATTTTCTCCAGTGTCTCTGCTGTCATCCATGCCTTATTCTAGTATTTTCTTTTCCCTAGTGTTTCTTCGCATGTCTCTTTCTATATATCTATTACCTGTTTCCAATGATCTTCTATATTTATTGTATTTTCTAGTTGTCAGAGGGCTTGGTATTTGTTTGATATTGTGACTGCAAATTTATCTTTAATTCCTTGCTCTTTAAGAAACCCTACATTAAAATACTGTCTACCATTATCTGTTGTAGTATATCTTTTCAGTTTAAGTTTAAGTTTGGGTGGCAGAAGATGAATTGAAGCCACATCTGCTCCTCTATATACTTTTACACAGTGTAAAGATGACTTAAACTTGTTATTGATACATATATGGTCAATTTGATTCTTTGTTCTATGATCTGGTAACACCAATGTAGCTTTATCTATTCTTTTCTGTTGGAATATTGTTCCTCCTAAGCTCATTTGATTAAGAGAAGTTCACAAATATCTTTTCATTCTTATTCATTTTCTCCAAGTCCATGTGTTCCCATGATCTCTTCAAAGCCTCTGTTGTCTGATTCTACTGTTGCGTTTAGATCTATCATCAAGATTATAATATCTTTACTCTTCTTCCATCCATCTGGCATTGCAATTGTTTATAGAATTCATCTTAACTAAATCTTCCTTATCATTGGTTGGTGCATAGCGTTGGATAATATATATTTTTATTTTGTTTTTTGTTGTTTGAAATGTTTCTCCTATTTGTCTTGGTCATATTCCCATTCCATCAGTTTCCATGCTTCCATTTCTGCTGCTACTTGTGCAGCTTTTCATTGTTCATTTATAATACGTACATTCCAGATGCCAATTCTGGAGGATTTCCTGGTAGAGAAAAGGTGAGTCACAATCCGGACTCCTTGCAGCTTTTTCTGGATTGCTTCATACATTGCTGAGACAAAAAACCCTTATCTTTCCTGGATGGCAGATTTACTTTTATTCTTTTCTTTGACTTGTCCATGTTTGTGAAGTTTTTGCAGCTTAATGTTTTTACAGTACAGTATAGCCAGTCCCATGACCATCCCTACTTAGTTGCCTCTTACGAAGATGCCTTGTAAGGAACAGCACTATAATTCTTTACTCCCCTTTCAAGCCCCAGCAGCACATGGGTGAGTCCGTAGATATATTGACTAGAAAATAAAATAAAGGTCATCCTTTTATTGATGCAAGCATAGACTTTAGATGCTGATGGTGTTGACGTATGATTTATTATATTTCGCAAAATTTACAGGCACCAAAGAAATACAGCTGCTGTGCAAGAAACAAGGCTTGGCACCCAGTGCGCATGTATCACTTAGAATTGACCAATCACAAGCTGAGCAGCATCCGCATTTCATAGAGCCAATCTCCAAAGTGTGCATGAAACTGGATGAAAAATCATTACACATTTGTGTAGTGAAATCTCTGTGCAGGACGTAATGACATGATTTTTTTCCACTTTTAAAAATTGTCATAGATCACCACTTCCTGGCGACCCCGCAGAAGACCCTTCACAATCCCAAATGGGGCCATGACCCATGGGTTGGGAACCACTGCATTAGATATTGATTCTGTAACTTTCAATTCTAAGCATTGACTAAGAGTCTGCCAAGATATTTGGCCTAATCCAGTTGCATTTTTGAAATCACTTAAGAACAGCATTTACTACTTTAATCTTCAAGCTCATAAATGAGAATGTTTCAGAGTAAACTGCATATTGGTTTAATCATTCTACTCTTCACTCTAACTGAAAAACCTCATTCGAAAATAATGTCTAACAGCAGAGGTCATCATCAAACACCGGGCCTGCTGGCATTGGTGATCATGTCTCTCCATAACTTTCGATCACGACAGTTATTTACAATTTCTGTTGTTGACCTTATGCTAAGCCATTCTCATAAGCTGTCTGGTATCTTTTCTCTTTGCTTCCCTCTATCTCTTCGTCCCTCAATTTTCATAGTTTTCACAACACAGGTACATCAGTTATATTACAAAATTACCTTCTTTAAAATTAGAGCCAATAAATGTCTACATTCGAGGTATGCATACTTTTACAAGTTTCACACATACTGCAGAATTACATCCTTTTGGTATTTGACAGGGATAACCCACGCTTTGCCATTGAGTTTTATTTTTTACATATTTCATTTGTTCGATCAGCCATTCGACCTCTAACATCTGTCATTTTATGCTTGATTCTTGTGCCTTGATATTGGCCGGTTGTTTGTGTAGTGGATGTCACCAATTATAAACAGATCTCATAAATACTTTAAAAATCATTGGTAGGTCATCATCCAAATTCAAAGGACTGCCAGGAGTTTAATTAATAGCCCGACAGTAAGTGCCGTTAGACCAGGGTTTATTTACAAGAAACACTTAATTGATTGGAGAAGAATGTCAACCTGTAGAATTGCTAATAAGAATACTAACAACACACCAATGACAATGGGCATCAGCTCCTTTGCAGAGAAATGAGAGATATATTCAGAACAGGGATGTGTTGCGAGATACGCTGCTGGTGTTGTGCAAAATCTGATGGTGCTAGAAGGATAGCAACATATTTTTGGACATGTTGAGCTTTCTCGTTAATTTCTCTTTAGATGTTTCACCCATAATGCTGCCTTCAGCTATATAGAAAGATAGAACTGGAGAGTGGACAAATATCTATTTGACAAGCAATTGTCCTAACTCAATCGGCTACTCTTCCCATACATAAAAAAAAAATTGTATTAGAATTTTGTTTTAATTATTTAATTATTATACATTATTTACTACGATTCAGTACTGGTTGAGACGTCTCAAATCATAAGTTTCTACTTACAATTTTTTCGCATTTTATCTGTGCAGACGTGTCTTAAAACCTGCATACAGAAGAAGATAATGACCAAGTGCAACTGTTACGATAGACTACTTATGGAGGTCAATGTCTTGTTGATCATACCCAAGAACATAACCATGTGCAAGAATAAGGGTGAGTATAAATTATATATATATATTAATAATATATATAATAATAATTATATAAATTTCGCGCCCGTGCGCTGCCGGGGCCCGAAAGGGGAGTAAAGAATAGTGGCGCTGTACCCTACCAGGCATGTTTGTAAGAGGCGAGAAAGGAGGGTTGGGCATGGGACTGGCTATCCTATACTGTAAAAATATAAGCCTAAAAAACTTCACAAACATGGACAAGTCAAAGAGAGAAAAAGTAAATTCGCCATTCAGGAAAGAGAAGGGCTCTCTGTCTAAGAGACATATGACGCAAGCCGGAGAAAGCCATAAGGAGTCCGGGTTGCCGACTCACCCTTTGTCTACCAGGAAATCCTCCAGAATTGGCACCTGGAATGTTCGAAACGAACAAGGAAAAGCTGCACAGGTAGCAGCAGAAATGACAAACTACAAGATAGATATTCTGGGAATGTGTGCAACAAGATGGCTAGGAACGGAAAGAATAAAACTAAATACAGGAGAGATGATTTTATCATAGGGACACCAGGAACCTGGAGCACAACATAGCGAAGGGGTAGCTATAATGCTATCAAGGAATGCACAGAAAACACTAATAGAATGGGAAGCAGTAGGACCAAGACTAATGAGAGCAACATTTAAAACAACCAAAAACAAAATAAAATTACACATTATCCAATGTTATTCACCAACCAACGATAGAGATGATTTAGTTAAAGATGATTTCTATGAACAGCTACAATGTCAGATGGATGCAAGATGAGCCAAGGATATTATAATCTTGATGGGAGACCTAAATGCTAAAGTAGGATCAGACAACAGAGGCTTCGAAGAGATTACGGAAAAACATGGACTTGGAGATATAAACGAGAATGGAGAGATATTTGTGAATTTCTGCACCCTTAATCAAGTGAGCTTAGGAGGAACAATATTCCAACATAAAAGAATACACAAAGCTACATGGGTGTCACCAGATCATAGAACGGAAAATCAAATTGATCACATATGTATTAATAATAAGTTTAAGTCATCCTTACAGGATGTAAAAGTATATAGAGGGGCAGATGTAGCTTCGGATCATCATCTTTTGATAGCCAAACTTAAAATTAAAGTAAAAAGGTATACTACAACGAATAAGGGTAGAAAGTATTTCAATGTAGGGTTTCTTAAAGAACAAGGAATTAAAGATAAATTCGCAGTCACAATATCAAACAAATACCGAGTCCTCCAACAACTAGAAAATACAATAAAAATAGAAGATCATTGGAAACAGGTAAAAGATATATGGAAAGAGACACGCGAAGAAACACTAGGGAAAAGAGAACGCCAGAATAAGGCATGGATGACAGCAGAGACCCTGGACAAAATTAAAGAAAGAAAGAACAAGAAAGCAGACATAAATAAAAGGAAAACGGGTAGTAATAAAGCCAAGACACAGGAAGCTTACACAGAGGTGAACAAAGAAGTGAGAAGATGCATTAAAAGGGATAAGAGGAAATATATAGATGAACTAGCTAAAGAGGCAGAACAAGCAGCAAATAAAGGGAATATGAAAGAACTGTACAACAGCACAAAGAAATTAAGTGGATAATACAAACAGATCAATGCCTTTATTAAAGATAAGAAAGGAAATCTGCTTAGTAATATAAGGGAACAAATGGAGAGATGGAAAGAGCACTTTGAAGAACTTTTGAATAGACCCGGCTCAAATAATCCTCCAGATATAGTACCAACAGAAGAAGAGTTACACGTTAACTGTGGAAAACCAAGCAAAGAAGAAATAATGAAAGCCATCAAACTATTAAAAAATGGTAAGCCTCAGGACCAGATGAAATTCCTTCGGAAGCCATCAAAGCAGATATTAACACCTCTACCAAGATGCTACATAATCTATTAGATAAAATTTGGGAGAGGGAAGAAATACCTAAAGACTGGAAAGAAGGTTATATGATCAAACTACCAAAGAAAGGAAGTTTACAGGAGTGCACAAATTATAGGGGAATTATGCTACTATCAGTGCCAGGAAAAATATTAAGCAGAATCATTCTGGAGAGACTAAAAGAGGCCATAGAGAAACATTTGAGAGATGAACAAGCAGGTTTTAGGAAGAACAGATCATGTGCTGATCAAATAACTACTCTACGTATATTAAAATAAAAAAAATAATAAATTACGAAAAGGCATTTGATAGTTTAGACAGAAGAATGCTTTGGAAGTTGCTGAGTCATTACGGAATCCCTATAAAGTTTATTAACCTGATAAAAACAATGTATGAAGGAACGAAATGTAGTGTGGTGCATAAAGGACAGGCTTACAGAAGCATTTGAAAAAAGAACAAGAGTAAGGCAGGGATGCCTTCTGTTTCCATTTCGCTTTCTACTGGCCATAGAGTGGATTATGAAAATAACACAAAACAACAGAAATGGAATCTAATGGTCACTGACCAAACAACTTGATGATTTAGACTTTGCTGATGACATAGCTCTCCTATCACACAGCCATCAACAGATGCAGGATAAAATGAGCATACTTGATGAGAGATCACAACAGCTAGGACTGAAGATTAATAGAGATAAGACCAACATTATGAGAATTAATGCAGTTGGCAATAACCAAATAAAACTAGGAGAAATACCTCTATTAGATGTACAATCTTACATATATCTGGGCAGTAATATAGATAAAGAGGGAGGAACAGAAAATTATACCAAAATAAGGATATCAAAAGCAAGAAGAGCTTTCATTGCACTGGGAAACATATGGAAATCCAAAGAAATTAGGTTAAATACAAAAATTAAAATTTTCAACTCAAATGTTAAGGCGGTCCTTATTATATGGCTGTGAAACATGGAGAACAACAAAATTGACAATCATGAAGATACAGACTTTCATTAATGGATGCTTACGCAGAATAAAAGGATGGAAAAATGGCAGGACAAAATCACTAACATAGAATTATGGAAACGTACTAGTCAAACACCAGTGGAAAAGAGATACAGCGAAGACGATGACGCTGGATAGGACACACACTACAGAAGCCAACTGAGAGTATTACACAACAGGCCCTTTTTTGGAATCCCGAGGGGAAAAGACAAAGAGGAAGACCAAGGAATTCTTGGAGAAGACAGATAGAAGCAGAGATGAAGATGATTGGGAAGACATGGAATGATCTTATAAGAATGGCAAAAATCAGAACGACTTGGAAAGTGTTTGTTGAAGACCTATGCTCCACTGGGAGCTAAAAAGGTAGAAGAAGAAGAAGATAAATTATACTTTAAATGGGACCTTTTCACTTGATATTTAGATATTTTTTTCTATGGTTTAATAATTCTGTGAAACTCTTACTAGATGTAGTCCATAATTCTCTAATATTGTTCACTAGATGGTTGTATAAGCTAATACTATGCTAAGTCTATGTTATGAGCCCATATTTTAGTTAAAACACAAGAAGAGTCTATCCTGGAAATTGTTTTTAATTCAATTATTATATTAGACCACTAGTAAGGTATTTGTCGCAGAGATCAGTATAGACGAAATGAAAACATCAAAAAAACATCAAGAAGAAAAAGAAAAGCAAAATCAGATGACATCGGCTGAGCTCACAGAATAATTAAAGCTAGAGAGAGCAATGCATATCTAGAAATTGTATATGAAAATATCAAGAAGAAATTAAGTAATGTAGCAAATCAAGCATTCATTAGAAATGTTTTTCTCCTTTCAAGTCATGTAAAAGACAACAAACTGTTGTAGATGAAATATTAGAGGAAACTGTTTTATAACAAACTTTTGTCTGTCTCAAAATTCACCATGAGAATTGTTGTAAGGTCTTGAACAGTTTTGTTAATATGTCTCCAAGTCCACCATGGTAGATGATATAGACCTTTTATCAATTCTAGCTCACTAATCCTGATGCAAGCAGTCATCTATGAGTCATTAAACACTACCAGATCAGTTGCATTTGGACATGGACTTTAATTACAAATAAATGAATGTATAAGATGGGACAGTGCAATAATTCACATATGTGAACTTTTCATTGTAACATGGCAGCTTTAAAACTCTTTGGACATGAACTTTCTTTCATTTATCATTTTGCTTGTGCCATTTAGTGCCACAGAAAGGAGGAATGTATAATTTTCTGGCCTTTGCTACTTTAGTAGCTTGAGTTGTCCAGTTGAATGTACTTAATGCCACATTGATTTCATCTCTTATGGGTTTCCCTTATGGCCTCTGTGGCCATATGTTTCCATGTAATTCACTTGAGCTGCAGGTTGACTGGATTTCATTCTGGTCAGATGTCCAAACCATTTGATTCTCAGTTGTCCAATATGGTCCGTATCTTCTCATAATGATTCTTAACATGGTCCTTGTAATGTGACGTAATAAATTAATAATATTGAGTTTCTATCTATCTATTGACCTTTTGAGCCGTAGCCGGCCCATAGGGTGTAGACCCAGATACTCTTTCTCTTATCTAAATTTTTGTTCTAGCAGTTTTCAATTCTTTTAAAGATGTTTTATCAAATCTTGCCATTTGTCTCTGTTCTGTGCAAGCAGCTTTATCTCATTAACTCTTTCAGGACCAGAACAGGAAACAGGAATTTTCAGATTTGGACCAGAAAACTTGATTTTTTTTCCTGTTTCCATAAATTTTACCATATACCTTTTTCATTTGACTACTTCACACAGTAATTAAGATAAATGTGGCATGTGTTATATATCACTGGAAAGGGAAATGGATACAGAAAATCAAAATAGCAATATATTTCTGATATGTCATTATTTAAAGGAATAGTTATATTTTAAAAAAAAAAATATTCAAGGTAGATAATTTTAAATTTAAAATATTGTATTTCACTTACCCATTTCCATCCAGATATGTGTTGCTATCCATTTGTCTTGAAATATTACACAACATAATCCAAATTCCTCGAAAATACAGTTTATTTGATGAATTTATGTCCACAAATAACAAAATTATGCACATTTTTATAAATGATCCCAGAATAAAAAATTTTCAAATTTTTTTTACATCACAACAATATTATTTACAAGTCAAGTTTGTTATTTTTATTGACACATATGTACTTATTGTGTGTGATATTCCCTAAAGCATGTTTTAGCGCACAGATGTCGCTTATCCGGACAACCTGCACAATAATAGCTGCTTCGTTTTCTTACTTTCCGCTGCTCCAAACAATGAAAACACTGCAGGTCTTTCCCATCAAAATCAATGAGATGGATGGCACCCTGATATCTCTGCGGCTTCATGTTCCATTTTTTCCCCGGCTTGGATAAATCAACTTGAAGAAGGTTGTTAGGAATAGGTGTCTCTGCTCCTACTATGCTACACAAATCATAAATAAGCAGCTCCTTGAAATCTGCAAAAGACATAGGCTTTTCGGTGTTAGGGCGGCTCAAGTTATATAAAATATGAGCATTGAGTTGTGTGATCTCAATTATCCATATAAATATTTTCTTCCACCACTTGACTGTCTTCCTTGTGTGGTTCCCATAATATGAGATCATCTGGTCTACTCTGTCACATCCATTCATTGAGTGGTTGTAGCTATGGATGGGTGATGGCTTCCTGACTTGACTCCTACCTTCATTTCTGATCTCAAATGTGACACTTCCATGTGTTGTCACCAATTGGCAGGGCTTTTTGGATTTTTTTATCCCTCCAGCTGACACACATAACTTGCTCCTCATAATTGATGAACCACTTTGCCTCATTCACTGATATTTTTTTATTTTTGACTTCTGCTGGAAATCCGCGTCTGTTTGAATTTAGCGTTCCAGTGTGGTTGTGATTTTTCTGCCGCAGAAATTGAACAAGTGGCAGGGAAGTATAATACCAGTCAGCAAACAAATGATGATGATCTGTGATGCCTTCCAGTAACTTGTCGAAAACTTTGACAGCATGTGATGAATGTGGGTCTGTTTCAGGCCTATAAGCTGTGTCCGTACCAAAATATACCAGGAGGTTGAAAACGTATCCGGTGATTGAGTCGCAAAGTCCGTATGATTTGATATGATATTTTTTTGGCTTACTGGCATTGTACTGCTTGTACTTAAATCTTCCCTTGTAGCCTATAACCATCTCATCAATGCAGATATTTTCAAATGGATAAAACGCTTCTTGAAATTTTTCGATCAATGAATTGATGACCGGCTCAATTTTACATTTTCCAGCCGCATCAGGACCAGCCGCATGAAGCATAGATTGATAAATGAGTAAAAATCTTGTCCGACTAAACATGCACCTAAACCAAGGACTACTTTTAAATGATTGAATGGACCAGTAATCCTTTATAGAATTTTTTGGATTCATTCCCATGGCAATCATGACTGCCAGAAACTGAAAAAATGTATTACGGTCCAGCGGTGTCCATTTAGCAAAACTGGAATACCTGCGTGCAGGAGTATTCAATTCCATTTTTTGCTGAGCATAATTGTTGATATTTTGAATCAGACTGTCAACAATTGTGCCAGTCAACAGGCTCAGAAAATACTTGGAAGGTGAAGCATTTTCTGGAAAATCTAACTTACATCCAGAATTTATATTTTGGAAGCTAGATTTTCCTATGGTATCGCCATCTCTGACTTCATGCCACCCATCAGCAGGCTTCCTAGCCACATCTGTCCTGTCAGCTTTGGCTGACAGAATAGTATCAGTTTCATCGTCAGAATCACTGCCACTAAATTCCTCTGAGTCACTGATAGTGCTGGACTGGAGGCATCGACCAGCTAAACCTAAACAAGAGTTAGCGAGTCTTGGTTTCTTGCCACTCGACTTACCACTAGGATTATCATGACTATCACCACAAAAACTAAAACTCTTGTCTAAATCTGAATAGTCCATTTCTGATTCACTAAATAACAATGTTTCGAACATAGATCTCGCTTGTTCTGCACTATATCGTTTTGGGCGAGATGTACTGCAAGAACTACCAGCAGTGGGCGTGGCCATTTTGTGATAGAAATTTCAGAAAAATAAACAATGAATATAAATGAATAATTTTTAAAGAATCAATCGTCCAAACACGCTGGTCCGTACCGGAAGTTCAAGGAAAATAACTCTCACGACCGGAAATCAAGTATTGGTTGAAACAAAAACTAAATTCGGTGAAAACGAAACAAATATTCAGCTACATCCAAAATGTCCGACATATCGGTGTTGTCCAAACGGATCACGCCGAGGACTCGGCATCGGACCTGAAAGAGTTAAGGAATTAAAGACTGTAAAATAAATTCACCTAATAACTGATGAGTTTAGGAAAGAAAATGGATCTGTCAATCTGGTGTGCTGTGTGAGAGAAGAGGGTATGTCTATAATCAAAATTGACTGAGATAATCAGTCTGAACATGCTTTTGCAGTGTTTTGTTAGAAAGATTGAAGAAATCAGTGGATGAATAACTTACAGAAGAACAGGCTGGCTTTAGACCACATTGTTCATGTATATACATTTTCACACTTTTAAATCATCATGAAGAATCAATATAATTCTAATAACCACTTAATATAATTTGTGTGGATTTTCAAAAAAATTATATAGCTTATACCAACCTACATTTTGAATGTAGATTTTCAAAAGAATTGTATAGCTTATACCAACCTACATTTTGAATGTAGATTTTCAAAAGAATTGTATAGCTTATACCAACTTACATTTTGAAAGTACTCAAAACTTACAGGCTCCAGCCAAAATATGTGAAAAAAGTTTTTTTCTCAGATTCTGTTTATTATATCAAAACAGTGCCAGGAACTTTATCTGGTTTCCAATAGAGACGAGTGAAACATGGTTGTGTTGTATCATCAATGTTATTTTGCACAGCATTCAAATTTGTTATGCAGAAATAATGCAGAGGTGAAAAAGCATTAAAATGGTCAAACAATAAAATCTTAGAAGTCCTTAGTTTTGCAGATGATCTGGCACAATTGAGCTCAATACACTCAACCACTCAAGATATAAAAATAGATTATTCCTTCTCTTTGCAGCTCAAATGTGTCTTCGGATCGACACAAATAAAAACACATTAGTGGATTTTACTACCACAAGTAATGAAATAAATCCCAATAAAGAACTCCTACGAAAAGTTATCAACTTCATGTAAACGAGGGAACAAAATGTCACAAGATGGAAGAATAACATTTGAGATTATAGCTCCTATCACATTAGCATCAAGTGCTTTTAATAAACATTCAAGTATTTAAAGATAGTAAATACTTAACAAGTACACAAAACTCAGACTTTTCAACTCCTGTGTAATACCTGTGCTAACAAAGCGATGCAAGAACTGGAACCCAATCAAGTTCTAGAAAAGAGATTAATTGCCTTTGAAAATAATTGCCTCTGAAGAGGTAAATTAGAGAGTCTTGGCACCAAACTACACTATAAGAGAATATGGATACTATATTTACGTTAAAGATACTGGAACTACATGGCCATCTGTTCAGAATGTATAAAAAGAAAACCCTTGCTGTGATGGTCTTATATAAATATTATATTGTAAATATTTCAGTGACGCCTTCTTGAAAATATCTGTTCATCATTCGTGTCTCATTTGCCAACGGCCCTACATCCTTTACATTAGTGTATATACCTTTCAATTTATCTATTTTTTAATTGGCTTAAATTCATTGGGCCTTTTCATCTAATTGATCTTCTTGTCTAAAAAAAGATAATAAATTGCTTTTAACTGTGTTTAAATTTATCTTGTGTCTGCTTGTCTTGTTTGCATAAAAAAAAAGTAGTCTGTAGGAAGTCCTCGATGCCCTCATGACAGTGCCACCCACATTTCCTCTTACCACAAACTATACTCCTCTCCTTTACATTATTGTCTTTCAATTTCATTATGACATTTGAATGAATGATCCAGATATACGAGTTTTAGTTTTTTAAATAAAATCACTAGCCAGTTTTTGTTGAGTTTTCATTCTTAAAAAAACACATTTGTTGCTTCTTCTGTGCATACAGGATAAATATGTGGAGAGCTCTTTAGTTGCCTGTCATCTAAGCATGATGACTTTTATTTTTTTACTGCCAGAGTTAAAGTTCATGTTTCTAACGTTCTGTACACAAATTACACACTCTGAGTAGTTAAAGTTTGATTATATAAAAAAAATGGTATGGGAGCAGCTAAACTAATATAAAGACAAAACAAGCTATAACGTTTTGGCAAAAGCCTTCATCAGGTATAACAAACAAACAGTACTAATTAAACACAAAAATCGAAGCCAGAAAGCACAAAACAAATCTAAAAATGGCGGAAAAAAGACAGTGCCCAGAATTTATGTACAATCTGATTTTAAAAAATTAGACAATGGGGGAGGTAGGATTAATTAGACCAAAAGGAACCAAACAGTGAAAAAAATTGGGAAAAAAGCTGTCCCTTAGGATATGAAAAAAATGAGGAAAAGAGTGAGATGATAGGGCTGACAGGGGAGAAGAAGAGCAAGAGAAATAATAAAGATAACACACGGAACAATAGGGATAAAGCATAGGTAGCTATATTCTCATCTCCACATAGTATTTTATATTCAATACGTGTGCTTATATTGTGCATATTTTCAAAGTTTGATTAAGCAGTTGTTGCCTTACCAGATATTTTCCTTTTGATTGACAAGACTTTGGAGTTCACACAGCCACTAAAAATAGATACCAGAGATTTTTCTGGGAAGTAAAGTTGGCCTGGTAGGACATCAACCTAAAAATGTGCTGTGGTTGTGGAAAAAATATGGTCACTAACACCATGTTCCTAATATGCTTAATAAGGTTTTTTATTCTTACTTTACCATGCACTTACTTTCACTTTATTAACCTTTTGTAATGCAATTGCCAATTTTTTCTTGATCACTATAAAACACTGTGGTTGTTTGTGATGAGTGTCTGTGCTGTTAAAGCTTTCTGAAGCCCGGCCTCTTCTGGACAACAAAAGATATAAAAATTGATGTTTCAGAATTCTTTGATAATTGAACATCCTGCTTAATTTCCTAATATTCAAAACAAATGATATTTCTTTATTTTTAATATTATATATACAGATATAATTATAAATAGATTGATTATGGTTTCATGTACACAATATTAAAAAGCAAATACAGAATATTGGACTCTTTATATAGTTCCAAACTGTCCAATGGCAATCAACTGACAGTTTGCAGTGATCTGTAACTGACATCTCTTTTATGAATCATTGAACAAGAACACACAAATATCTTAACCTCCTACCTTTCCTTGGTGGGCCTGGAGACTGACAAGCAAAGCTAGAAGGGATCGAAGATGAAAGATAATTTTTATCCATAAATGTGTTAAAGTGATATGCGTTGGGCCAAAGATGTAGATATCACTGTTTACTGTGAACATAATCAGAACACATCTACATCATTTTAACGTTCTTTAAGGGACAGGCAGTTAAAGTGAGTACACTTCAGGTGAACCCAACAGAAACAGGACAATAAATAACTTGTTGGATGGTTTTGTAACCTTATTTTCATTTGTAGATTTAAAAAATATGAATGTATCACAATAAACAAGCTATGCAAATTTTAGGTGTAACTCATAGTCCATTTTGACAATCTCCAACCAAAAGGTTTTAACTTTTTTCACTCTTACTCTTTTCATCAATCACTGGTCTCCTCTCCTTTTCTTCCCTGTGTCCTATCCCTATTCCTCCCTACATTATCTTTATTACCTCTCCTACTCTTCTTCCTTGCCATCCCTATCTTCTTTCTGATTTCCTCTTTTTTGCATTTTCATTGCACCCTATGGGACACCTCCCTTCATTCTTCCTGAAATCCACTTTCTAATTTTTCACTGTGGTACTTTAGTCCAATTAAATTCCACCTGCCCTATAGTCTGTTAATCGTTAAATCATCAACATAAATCCTGACCACTGTTCATTTCTGCCATTTTTTAGATTAGCGTTTGGTTTTTGTGCTTGATTTTCTTTCATTAAATTTAATAGTTTGTGTGTTATACCTAATAGTTTGTCTTGTCTTTCTATTAGTTTAGTTGCTTCATATCATTTTATGTTTTTTTTTACATGCAGATTTTAGTTTAAATACATATTTTTAGGCTGAATGATTGATTTCTGTTCTTGAAAACAAAAGAAGTTGCACAATTCTCTGTTTAGTTCATTTGCTTCTAACAGTTTCAATTATGAAATAATTGGGACATTTATGCCATATTTTTTTCCTTGCCAGATCGTGATTGTGCAAAAAATGCAACTAAGAAGTTTGAAAATTTAAGCTATGCCTTATCCAAATGTAATTGCAACAATCCTTGCAAGTAAGTATATCATTTTGGTTAATAAGTAAGAGAGTTATTAAGTTGGAAAATCAGTCTATGATATGAAAAGAATGACCTCAAACAATGACATGAGAGAGTAGAACTTACATACATGGATCATCTGGGTTTTATTGAATCTGCTTACTGAACATTCCAAAGTTTTAGAAATGAGAGCAAGTCATAGTAAGGTTGGGCAGGGTCAGACATGAATAAAAAAAAATAAGGCTTGAAAAGCATAAGTCGTCTGTCTTTTTCATCTGCATTACTTCTATTAATTATCCGGCTTAAGATGGACACTAAATGACCATAGATTTGCTGTATTTTGACTTCAGCAAGCCATAATATCACAAGTTTAGGCCAAACACCTAGCCTATAACCATCTCATCAATGCAGATATTTTCAAATGGATAAAACGCTTCTTGAAATTTTTCGATCAATGAATTGATGACCGGCTCAATTTTACATTTTCCAGCCGCATCAGGACCAGCCGCATGAAGCATAGATTGATAAATGAGTAAAAATCTTGTCCGACTAAACATGCACCTAAACCAAGGACTACTTTTAAATGATTGAATGGACCAGTAATCCTTTATAGAATTTTTTGGATTCATTCCCATGGCAATCATGACTGCCAGAAACTGAAAAAATGTATTACGGTCCAGCGGTGTCCATTTAGCAAAACTGGAATACCTGCGTGCAGGAGTATTCAATTCCATTTTTTGCTGAGCATAATTGTTGATATTTTGAATCAGACTGTCAACAATTGTGCCAGTCAACAGGCTCAGAAAATACTTGGAAGGTGAAGCATTTTCTGGAAAATCTAACTTACATCCAGAATTTATATTTTGGAAGCTAGATTTTCCTATGGTATCGCCATCTCTGACTTCATGCCACCCATCAGCAGGCTTCCTAGCCACATCTGTCCTGTCAGCTTTGGCTGACAGAATAGTATCAGTTTCATCGTCAGAATCACTGCCACTAAATTCCTCTGAGTCACTGATAGTGCTGGACTGGAGGCATCGACCAGCTAAACCTAAACAAGAGTTAGCGAGTCTTGGTTTCTTGCCACTCGACTTACCACTAGGATTATCATGACTATCACCACAAAAACTAAAACTCTTGTCTAAATCTGAATAGTCCATTTCTGATTCACTAAATAACAATGTTTCGAACATAGATCTCGCTTGTTCTGCACTATATCGTTTTGGGCGAGATGTACTGCAAGAACTACCAGCAGTGGGCGTGGCCATTTTGTGATAGAAATTTCAGAAAAATAAACAATGAATATAAATGAATAATTTTTAAAGAATCAATCGTCCAAACACGCTGGTCCGTACCGGAAGTTCAAGGAAAATAACTCTCACGACCGGAAATCAAGTATTGGTTGAAACAAAAACTAAATTCGGTGAAAACGAAACAAATATTCAGCTACATCCAAAATGTCCGACATATCGGTGTTGTCCAAACGGATCACGCCGAGGACTCGGCATCGGACCTGAAAGAGTTAAGGAATTAAAGACTGTAAAATAAATTCACCTAATAACTGATGAGTTTAGGAAAGAAAATGGATCTGTCAATCTGGTGTGCTGTGTGAGAGAAGAGGGTATGTCTATAATCAAAATTGACTGAGATAATCAGTCTGAACATGCTTTTGCAGTGTTTTGTTAGAAAGATTGAAGAAATCAGTGGATGAATAACTTACAGAAGAACAGGCTGGCTTTAGACCACATTGTTCATGTATATACATTTTCACACTTTTAAATCATCATGAAGAATCAATATAATTCTAATAACCACTTAATATAATTTGTGTGGATTTTCAAAAAAATTATATAGCTTATACCAACCTACATTTTGAATGTAGATTTTCAAAAGAATTGTATAGCTTATACCAACCTACATTTTGAATGTAGATTTTCAAAAGAATTGTATAGCTTATACCAACTTACATTTTGAAAGTACTCAAAACTTACAGGCTCCAGCCAAAATATGTGAAAAAAGTTTTTTTCTCAGATTCTGTTTATTATATCAAAACAGTGCCAGGAACTTTATCTGGTTTCCAATAGAGACGAGTGAAACATGGTTGTGTTGTATCATCAATGTTATTTTGCACAGCATTCAAATTTGTTATGCAGAAATAATGCAGAGGTGAAAAAGCATTAAAATGGTCAAACAATAAAATCTTAGAAGTCCTTAGTTTTGCAGATGATCTGGCACAATTGAGCTCAATACACTCAACCACTCAAGATATAAAAATAGATTATTCCTTCTCTTTGCAGCTCAAATGTGTCTTCGGATCGACACAAATAAAAACACATTAGTGGATTTTACTACCACAAGTAATGAAATAAATCCCAATAAAGAACTCCTACGAAAAGTTATCAACTTCATGTAAACGAGGGAACAAAATGTCACAAGATGGAAGAATAACATTTGAGATTATAGCTCCTATCACATTAGCATCAAGTGCTTTTAATAAACATTCAAGTATTTAAAGATAGTAAATACTTAACAAGTACACAAAACTCAGACTTTTCAACTCCTGTGTAATACCTGTGCTAACAAAGCGATGCAAGAACTGGAACCCAATCAAGTTCTAGAAAAGAGATTAATTGCCTTTGAAAATAATTGCCTCTGAAGAGGTAAATTAGAGAGTCTTGGCACCAAACTACACTATAAGAGAATATGGATACTATATTTACGTTAAAGATACTGGAACTACATGGCCATCTGTTCAGAATGTATAAAAAGAAAACCCTTGCTGTGATGGTCTTATATAAATATTATATTGTAAATATTTCAGTGACGCCTTCTTGAAAATATCTGTTCATCATTCGTGTCTCATTTGCCAACGGCCCTACATCCTTTACATTAGTGTATATACCTTTCAATTTATCTATTTTTTAATTGGCTTAAATTCATTGGGCCTTTTCATCTAATTGATCTTCTTGTCTAAAAAAAGATAATAAATTGCTTTTAACTGTGTTTAAATTTATCTTGTGTCTGCTTGTCTTGTTTGCATAAAAAAAAAGTAGTCTGTAGGAAGTCCTCGATGCCCTCATGACAGTGCCACCCACATTTCCTCTTACCACAAACTATACTCCTCTCCTTTACATTATTGTCTTTCAATTTCATTATGACATTTGAATGAATGATCCAGATATACGAGTTTTAGTTTTTTAAATAAAATCACTAGCCAGTTTTTGTTGAGTTTTCATTCTTAAAAAAACACATTTGTTGCTTCTTCTGTGCATACAGGATAAATATGTGGAGAGCTCTTTAGTTGCCTGTCATCTAAGCATGATGACTTTTATTTTTTTACTGCCAGAGTTAAAGTTCATGTTTCTAACGTTCTGTACACAAATTACACACTCTGAGTAGTTAAAGTTTGATTATATAAAAAAAATGGTATGGGAGCAGCTAAACTAATATAAAGACAAAACAAGCTATAACGTTTTGGCAAAAGCCTTCATCAGGTATAACAAACAAACAGTACTAATTAAACACAAAAATCGAAGCCAGAAAGCACAAAACAAATCTAAAAATGGCGGAAAAAAGACAGTGCCCAGAATTTATGTACAATCTGATTTTAAAAAATTAGACAATGGGGGAGGTAGGATTAATTAGACCAAAAGGAACCAAACAGTGAAAAAAATTGGGAAAAAAGCTGTCCCTTAGGATATGAAAAAAATGAGGAAAAGAGTGAGATGATAGGGCTGACAGGGAGAAGAAGAGCAAGAGAAATAATAAAGATAACACACGGAACAATAGGGATAAAGCATAGGTAGCTATATTCTCATCTCCACATAGTATTTTATATTCAATACGTGTGCTTATATTGTGCATATTTTCAAAGTTTGATTAAGCAGTTGTTGCCTTACCAGATATTTTCCTTTTGATTGACAAGACTTTGGAGTTCACACAGCCACTAAAAATAGATACCAGAGATTTTTCTGGGAAGTAAAGTTGGCCTGGTAGGACATCAACCTAAAAATGTGCTGTGGTTGTGGAAAAAATATGGTCACTAACACCATGTTCCTAATATGCTTAATAAGGTTTTTTTATTCTTACTTTACCATGCACTTACTTTCACTTTATTAACCTTTTGTAATGCAATTGCCAATTTTTTCTTGATCACTATAAAACACTGTGGTTGTTTGTGATGAGTGTCTGTGCTGTTAAAGCTTTCTGAAGCCCGGCCTCTTCTGGACAACAAAAGATATAAAAATTGATGTTTCAGAATTCTTTGATAAATTGAACATCCTGCTTAATTTCCTAATATTCAAAACAAATGATATTTCTTTATTTTTAATATTATATATACAGATATAATTATAAATAGATTGATTATGGTTTCATGTACACAATATTAAAAAGCAAATACAGAATATTGGACTCTTTATATAGTTCCAAACTGTCCAATGGCAATCAACTGACAGTTTGCAGTGATCTGTAACTGACATCTCTTTTATGAATCATTGAACAAGAACACACAAATATCTTAACCTCCTACCTTTCCTTGGTGGGCCTGGAGACTGACAAGCAAAGCTAGAAGGGATCGAAGATGAAAGATAATTTTTATCCATAAATGTGTTAAAGTGATATGCGTTGGGCCAAAGATGTAGATATCACTGTTTACTGTGAACATAATCAGAACACATCTACATCATTTTAACGTTCTTTAAGGGACAGGCAGTTAAAGTGAGTACACTTCAGGTGAACCCAACAGAAACAGGACAATAAATAACTTGTTGGATGGTTTTGTAACCTTATTTTCATTTGTAGATTTAAAAAATATGAATGTATCACAATAAACAAGCTATGCAAATTTTAGGTGTAACTCATAGTCCATTTTGACAATCTCCAACCAAAAGGTTTTAACTTTTTTCACTCTTACTCTTTTCATCAATCACTGGTCTCCTCTCCTTTTCTTCCCTGTGTCCTATCCCTATTCCTCCCTACATTATCTTTATTACCTCTCCTACTCTTCTTCCTTGCCATCCCTATCTTCTTTCTGATTTCCTCTTTTTTGCATTTTCATTGCACCCTATGGGACACCTCCCTTCATTCTTCCTGAAATCCACTTTCTAATTTTTCACTGTGGTACTTTAGTCCAATTAAATTCCACCTGCCCTATAGTCTGTTAATCGTTAAATCATCAACATAAATCCTGACCACTGTTCATTTCTGCCATTTTTTAGATTAGCGTTTGGTTTTTGTGCTTGATTTTCTTTCATTAAATTTAATAGTTTGTGTGTTATACCTAATAGTTTGTCTTGTCTTTCTATTAGTTTAGTTGCTTCATATCATTTTATGTTTTTTTTTACATGCAGATTTTAGTTTAAATACATATTTTTAGGCTGAATGATTGATTTCTGTTCTTGAAAACAAAAGAAGTTGCACAATTCTCTGTTTAGTTCATTTGCTTCTAACAGTTTCAATTATGAAATAATTGGGACATTTATGCCATATTTTTTTCCTTGCCAGATCGTGATTGTGCAAAAAATGCAACTAAGAAGTTTGAAAATTTAAGCTATGCCTTATCCAAATGTAATTGCAACAATCCTTGCAAGTAAGTATATCATTTTGGTTAATAAGTAAGAGAGTTATTAAGTTGGAAAATCAGTCTATGATATGAAAAGAATGACCTCAAACAATGACATGAGAGAGTAGAACTTACATACATGGATCATCTGGGTTTTATTGAATCTGCTTACTGAACATTCCAAAGTTTTAGAAATGAGAGCAAGTCATAGTAAGGTTGGGCAGGGTCAGACATGAATAAAAAAAAATAAGGCTTGAAAAGCATAAGTCGTCTGTCTTTTTCATCTGCATTACTTCTATTAATTATCCGGCTTAAGATGGACACTAAATGACCATAGATTTGCTGTATTTTGACTTCAGCAAGCCATAATATCACAAGTTTAGGCCAAACACCTTCCAACTTTAGGTGTCAGATTTATCTACCAAGTTGCCTTTCTTCTTCTATACTTGGTCAGATTGGTTACTTTGTTTTCAGATCCACTAGGTGGAGATGAAGTAGGATCGGATCATCAGTGATAATTAACTAATCCTGAAGTATATATTAACACTTTAACTACCTAAGGTGAGTGGACTGTACGCCTGTATTTTTGTAAAGGGACCAGTGTCCAGTCGACTGTACAGCTGATGGTCACTGAGTTTTTTTTTTGCTACTTGCTTATTTAGACATTTTTTAAAGTTGAAACAAGTTACAATTTCTAGCAAAATGTTTTTTTTTTTTTACTTCAGAATTTGATACAAGGCAGTGGTATTCAATTAATTTGTAGTAAAAATAACAGATTTTTGAGAGATATCATTTTCCTTTACTTTTGGAGATGATCGCTCGAAATCACCTTATTTCACAAGATGATTTACATCAAGCTATTTATTGTAAACAATCTTGGAATTGATTCTGATGTTTGTAACAAATCATAGCACAAAGTTTTTATAATATTTGATTACGGTTTAGTCTCAGAGTAAATACAAAAATAGGTTTTTTAAAACTCATTCCTAATGTTTTTAATAAGAGAATGTATTGGCTTTTGTCATGTTGTGTGGCACATAATGTTGTAAACATACAAATATATGTTTTTTAGAGTTTTTTTGGTACTAATTGTGAAGGAAAATTGTGTCCAAAATTATTAATTCTGAAATGATTTAATTATAAAGACAGCGCGAATATAATCAATCACATGACAAGATCTGGTTGGTGAAATGAGAACAATTGTATTTATCGTAGATTCTGAGACATTTTTCTATAAATCTTTTTCTTTCTTTATAATTATTATATTATTTTAACATTTTATCACCACATATACACTCTTACTTCAATCTTCTATTATTTGATGTATAAAACATGTTGATTTTTTCAATAATTACATTGTTGATGTGATTTTTAAAACAGTGTTGGCCTTCAATTTTTTTCTCTCTCAGTTCTCTTTGGTCAGAGTATATATTTTCTTCGGTACATATAGTGTTAACTAAAAAAAGAGAGATAAATTCAATAAATAAGTCAAAGAAATGAAGTGGAAATGCTGAAGTGATTTATGACTTAGGGACTGGTATAGAAATTGTTTTGGATATAAAGTGTGGCCGAATAAAAAATGAACATCAAATTCTCTGAGGGTTTGCCAATTGCCCCTTTTATTTAACACAACACAACATTCTTTTGAAGTGGATCAATAATTGAATGATCATAATCTGATGTTATAAACACAAGAACTGCTGGTGCATGAACATTTCAGGAATGTAAAAGCTTTCCAGAGTATACAGTTATTATGGGGAATACTGTGAATAAATTACTAACTTTTTTGTAAGATTTGGAGAGCAGAATACTCTGTTTATTTCAACAGCTGTGCAGACAAACACTATTAATGATATCTGCTGCCAATCTGTGAAACCTTTGAAAGTTGTTTGCCTCACAACATAAAATGTTAAAATGAATATCAACGTCTTTTGACATTGACCCCAAATTGTTTTGGCAGAAATACAAATAGAAATGATAAGCTTTCTAGATTAGTAAAAAGTAAAGAGCCCCCGTAATGCCAAGTGGGCATATAGGGAATATGGTGTTAGTGACTATAATTTTTACAGACCTTCGGCTCATGATTTTTGGGATAATGTGGTCGGTTTTACGCCCGTGCCGCTTTACTTTCCCAGAAAAAAAATCCGGTACCCATTAAAGGCTGGGTGATCAGGTCTAATTAAGAATAATTTATTTTGCAATAGGAAAACTGTCATTCATGATTCTACATTTCTCTATAATCACTGTACTGTCTATTATGTTTGTTGTGACCTACTTTTCTTTTAGCTTCGCCGTATTATATTCCTCAACACAAGACAAGTGTTTAAAGCAATGCACGTTCATGTCTAGCTTTCACTGATTCGTATACGCTCATTTGTTGAATATGATAGTCCAATCGTGTATATGGTTATTGATTTTCACTTCATCAAATTCCTTTTCTTTTTATCACTAAGAACACAGATTTATTTTTTAAGTCCACTTGCTGTCGGTCCTTTTTGTCAACAGCTATCAGTTCTAGCTATCAACCACCAGACTCTGCTTGAATCCACTGCCCCTAGAATATGTTGTCACATTATCATTAGGGTGTTCATTTCATGGGAGCCGTGATAGCTCAGTGGTTAGTGAACTGGACTACAAAGGACAAGAGGTAGGGTTCAATCCCAACCGACGGCTTCCGGGTTCACCCAGCCTTTAATGGGTACCAGATTTTTTTCTGGGAAAGTAAACCGGCACGGGCGTAATACCGACCACAGTACCCCAAAAATCATGTGACGAAGGTCTGTAAAATTTATGGTCACTAAATCCATATTAATATGGTTTACCATCAAAAATCATAAATATTATTAAAGACATGTATGATGGTTACACATGTGCAGTTCGAACAGAGGAAGGACTGAGCGAATGTTTCCCAATAGAAACTGGGGTTAAACAAGGATGTATTTTATCGCCCTTGTTATTTGGAATTGTTATGGACTTCATAATGAAGAAATGCTGCACTGGTAATAAAGGCATCGAATGGATACAAGGAGACCATTTGGAGGACCTCGACTTTGCTGATGACATAGTTCTCATCAGCAGTCAGATAAAAACGATGCAGGAAAACACAAATGAACTATCATCAATAGCCAGCAAAATTGGGCTTGAGGTCAACCATGAAAAGACTAAAGTCATGAAAAGTTTAATTCCAACAAGTGACAAAATATACATGGAAAACAAACCAGTAGAAGAGATCAATCACATATCTATCTTGGAAGTCACATTGATCGAGAAGGGGATACGAGCAAAGAAATTAGAATCAGAATAGCTAAAGCAGCAATGTCTTTCAGAAGCCTTGAAAAGTTGTGGAAATCAAAACTCATTAGCACAAACACAAAACTTAGGCTATTCAAATCAAATGTACTATCAACCCTTACGTATGCGTGTGAAAGCTGGAAAACAACAAGAGATATAGAAACAAAGTTGAACGCATTCGAAAATAAATGTCTAAGGAAAATACTTGGTATAGCATGGAACGAATTCAAAACAAACGAGGAAATTAGAGAAATCGCCAATCAACCACTAATATCTTCAGTAATAAAGAAAAGACGATGGTCATACGTTGGACATGTGATGAGAAGAGATAATAATCGAATAGCAAAGCAAGCCCTCATATGGGAAACAACAGGTAAAAGAAAAAGAGGAAGACCCAGGGAGACACTGAGAAGAACATTGATGAGAGAGGCAAGAGCAGCAGGAGTCGGCTCCCTCAATGAGATAGAACTGCTTGCACAGAACAGAGACAGATGGCGAGATTTGATAAAATATCTTTAAAAGAAAACTGCTAGAACAAAAATTCATATAGGAGAAGGTGTATCTTGGTCTACGCCCTATGGGCCGGTTACGGCTCGAAAGGTCAATAGATAGAAATCCATATTTCCTATACGCCACTTGGCGTGACGGGGGTACTTTACTTTTTTTTTTTTTTCACTGTGTTACCATTGGTTATATTCTTTGTGCCATCATCTCTTGCATTCAGTGCTATCATTGTGTTTATCACTGCATTATGATTACATGTTTTTAATGTTAACCAGTGTGCTAATTTACTGTTTTATCATTGTGTTTTATATGTTATTGACTGTTTTCACTGTGTAACTACTGTGCATATTCACTGTTAGCATTTCCTAGCATAATGTATGCATTTCTACTGCCTGTTTTCAGTTCATCTTTACCATAACATATAATGATGAATTCACTGCGTCCTTTGCTTCAAACCAATGTGATTATTTCTTTGTAGAAACCACAATGTGATTGTTAATGTGTATAATGATCATGACATTAACTATAATTAATGTGTCATTATTATTGCTACTGCTGTCATTGATTAATCATGTCTACAGTAGTTACATTACTCTCATGCCTATCTTCATTTGAATTCATGTCCCAGCACTTATAACTACACTTTCAATGCTTGTATTCTGATCTGGCTTATGGCACATTATCCAAAGTTGTGTGTTTTTCTGGAACCAAAAGATGTTTTCCCTTCATTTTGAACTAATTTACAAGAAATACCCATTTCTATTTTTGATTACTCCACAAAAATGGCATCTTCAGAGAGGTCAAGTTTGAGAAGACTCTGTCAATGCGAAGCTGGCCAAGTGATACAATGTCGGTATGCCTCTCTACATTTCTATTTACAAGGCTATATGAACATTGATTTATTAATTAACATGTACCGGGCATCTAGTATTTCTTATTTGTATGTTATTATTGTTGACTGGGATTAATATTGCATTATTTCAGCTCTTTTGTCATATTCTATTTATATAAAGTTATTATAAGCACTTGTCAACTAAACAAATAGTCAATAGTGCCACAGGAACATAATCTTAAATTATTCAAACAGAACAGGAAAGAATATAAGATGTTTTCATACAATCCTGGGTACAACAAAGTGATGAAGAATAAAGAAAGCACATAAAAATGATGAAAGGACTCATTAGGACTGTCTGGACCGTGGGCTATGGGTTGGACCATGCTTATCTACTGATATCCATCTTGGAGGGTAAAATACAAGGTAAACAAATTATTGCCAGAAGTAAAGGTGGACTGACAACATTAAGAGAACCTATAACAGTGTGTACCATCAAGGCAATAAATTTATTGAAATGACAATAGACAGTAGCCAACCTTCGATGCAGATAGAGATGACATTCAATGAAGTTTGTGATAAAAATGCTCAGTTTGAAAAAAAAGATATATTTTAACAATGTAGGCAAAATACACACCCGAGGTCACATTATGATGGAGAAAATTGAGTTGACAGTAAATGTCTGGTCTAAGATGGAGGAATTGTTTTTCTTCATCTTGCTATGGACGGTTTGATCAGTGGCCCAACAAGCCACATCGTAAAACATTCATTGTTATTGAAACATAAATCTTTACTCATAAATGCAAAAAAGTAATGAAAAATCAAATTCACCCAGAAGAAAATATATACCTTGAAGGAAAAGCAGTGGAAGAAGTAGATCATTTTGTATCTAGGAAACTGAATAGATCAAGAAGGAGACACACACACACAAAATTAGAATCAGAATAGCAAAGTCAGCAATGACTTTAAGAAACCTTGATAAAATATGAAAATCAAAATTACTAAGCAGAAAAACAAAGCTAAAAATTTTCAAATCAAATGTATTATCCCACCTTTACTTATGCATGCGAAGCAATAGCAGGCATCAGCTCCTTCACTGAGATTGAGTAACTCGCCCAGAATAGAGCTATGTGGCTAGATATAATATGGGTTCTGTGCAAGGTCTGACACTTTATAACAGAGATCATTGGACACAAGAGTCTAGAATTTCTGCCCTGTATGTCGTCTTCGGCTTGAAAAGACAATAGATAGATAGATTGTAAATGGAACTTGTCTGGAAAATAAAAATACAAATGTGCCTAGTCATTTAATATCTCCTATTGCTCTCTTTCTGTATATCGTGTAACGTTTTCTATGTTAGTCGAATGTTGCATTTTAAAGTGTCATTTTCTCTTGTTTTCTATACAATTTCCTTTTTATTATTATGTAATATCTCTTTCACTGTTATTTTTTTACAACTTTCATTTCATTTTATATTTTGCATGCAGTTGTACAACATAAACTTATAAATGATAAATTTTGCACATTTTCAAATGAGATTGTCCATTTTTATTTTTTACAAGCAACTTCTTGTACAAAGCCTTTGCATAAAATCACCTACGGAGTGTATGACAGTTCAAAATAAAACAATAGAGCAGCTCAAGTGAGTCATTAAAGTTATTTAGACTCATATCAATACATTTCATCTCACTATAAATTTAAGACTCTTTGTACCTGTAGTATTAGGCTACATGAGATGTGACCAAAGTTGACAAGATGTTGGCAAATTTAAAATAATTATGTTTAGAAAATTAGCAATGTTAATTATCATACAATCTAAGATAACAAATTGTATAGGTTAATTGATCAAGTAATTCGTTTGGAGAGCTGAGGTAAAATGATTAGTCTGCCATTTTCCAAATAAGTTGGATGGGGTTGGGGGAGGAGAGGGCTCAGCCATGATATAATCAACAACTTTTTTTCTTTTATTGCTTGGGGATGGGTGGGCAGGGATTACAATTTCAAAAATGTGAAAAACATATTCAAGAAAATAATACCATGAGTTAAATTGAGAGTAATAAAGTGTTATATTTGCACCACATTCTTAGAAATAACAACCTTCAAAACAGCAGTGTACCATATGAATACTAGGGAACAGGCAAATAATTGCAATGCTGCGGTAAAGCTGGTAGCAAGGAGCCAATGGTGGGGTGTGCTAAACACTCCAAGGTATGGTGACAGCTTTACAAATAAAGAACACAACACAATACTGACGTTTCGGCCTGTGGCCTTCTTCAGAATACAGGGACAATGACAACAAGCGGTGAAGCACAATTACTACATGTTAGATGATAAAGTGGAGGGCGAGGAAAGTAGGATGCAAAAATAAGAAAAGAGAGAAATGAATTTTACATGATGAGAGGTATGATGGGCGTCAAAATATATAAAATAGAAAAAGAGAGAGAAAAATGTATAATAAATTGTACTTAGCTGAGCTCAGAGCAGGGAGCAGGAAAACTGTAATCCGTGCTGAAACCAGTCGGAATGACTAAATGACTAAAAGCGCAGAGAACGTGTATAGAAAGCAACACGTGACAAAGACAGGTCAGTAAAGAGGGCAAAAAGGATCAAATATCGGGAAAACCAAAAAGGGGGGGGGAAAGGGGCATAGACGAGGATACTCCTGGACACAACAAGCAATACATATAAATCACTCAACAATGGAAGTGAGAGATCACGCGAGAGGTTAAGAGAAAGAAATAGAATGACACGATAAAGTAGTAAACTAGGCAGTGGGTGAGAGAGATGGACTCTACAGAATGGATGGCCTCGAACTGAACGAGTTGAGAGGTAGGTCAACGAAAGGAAGGATTGGATACTGGAGGAAGAGATACGGTGAGGAAGAATAATAAAGCCGGTATAATGAGAAGGGCGATAGAGGGGTGGTCCGGAGGAAGTTAGTCTATCGGGAGGTAGGGAAGTATTGGAGGAGGAGGTATGGAGAGGAGGGATAAGAAGCAGGTATGTGAAAACTGGATAGGGGGAGAGGCGGTAGGTCAGAAGTGAATGGAAAAAGAGAAAGTCTGGAAGAAGTGGAGCAATAGGGGATGGTGTGCAAGAGGTATGAACCATAGGAGGTAAAGAAATAGGGAAATGATAGAACAAAGGGGGAATGAAAGTGGGCATCAGGATAAGGGGGATACTGGAATAGTAGGTATAGATGAGTAGTGACTACAAGTTAATAGAGAGGAGAGGGGTGAGCTAGGAGTAGATCAGCAGAGGGGTGGTAGGAAGGACGAGGGACAATAGAGGTGGGCAGAGAGATCGTACGTACAGTCCAGGTGGAGAGGTGATATAGTGATAAAGAGGTAAAGGACATGAAGATAGTCAGAAGAGAAAAAGGTGTAGGGAGAGGGGGGTTTAGGAGGAAGAAGGCAAGATGGGGGTTACTCAAAGAGGATATGAAAAGCAGGGATGGACGAGTAGAGGACCCAAGAAGAGAAATAGGAAGAGAGGTCCATAGGTGGGAGGGTGGAGTCGGAGGCCGGAGGGTCCTCAGAGGGACAGGGATACATTGATGCCACGAGGGGTGAGGCAGCCCCAACGAGCGATCAGACGGTGCTCCAGAGTGAGCCGACTGTGGTGATCAGAGGAGCATGATATTAGGCCAGTTACCAAGACATCAGTCTTACCTCGATGGCCCCTCGAGTTAAAGTGGGCTGCTACAGGAGTGTCCGCTTCTTGGGTGATGTCATTCAAGTGTTCACGGCACCTATCGCCGATTCTGCGACCAGACTGACCGATGTAGGTCAACTTGCATCGCTTACAGATGATGGCATAAATGATGTTCCGCGATGTGCAAGTGAATCCCTCTCTGATCTCGAAAGGACCATTAGGGAAGAGGACAGTGTCGGTCTGGAGAACGTGGTCACAAGTTTTACATACTCTCCGGTTGCAGCGGATAGTGCCTCGATGGCTGAAGTGGTCAGCAGGAAGACGGCCCCTGACAAGAAAGTCTCGGAGGTTCCGGTCACGTCTAAAGGCCACTAGTGGTGGGTCAGGGAAGAGCAGACGAGTAGTAGGGTCAGATCGAAGAATAGGAAGGTAGCGGTGGATGGTCCTAATAGCGGCGTAGTGGTGAGGGTGATGGGTGAGAGCGAGCACTACTCTATCAGAGGGGGGATGAGTAGAGGGGGTAAGAGCAGACTGACGTGAAGTGTGGAGAACACGACGCAGGGCAGGGAGGAGAGCTGATTCAGGATAGAGACGTCGGCGGAAGAAATCAAGCATAAGGTGGGCATTGTGAAGGAAATCTTCGTCGTCTTGGCAAAGGCGACGAAGTCTGAGAAGCTGGGAATAGGGAAGAGAGTTCTTGCAGGATGTAGGATGAGAGGAGTCGTAGCGGAGGAAACTATGGGAGTCAGTGGCCTTGTAGAAGACCGAGGTGAGAAGATGAGAGGTGCCCAAGGAGACTAGGATGTCCAGGAAAGATACGGAGGAGGTGGAGATGTGGAAGGTGATGTGGATAGAGGGGTGGAAATGTCCGACATATTCGATGAAACGGGAGATCTCATCTTCTGGAAGGTCAGACAGACCAATGCAGTCATCAATGTACCTACGATACATGAGGGGAAGAGGGCCCTGGTAGGTATGGATGATTTGGTGCTCAAGGTAACCCATGAAGAGACAAGCATAGCTAGGGCCCATTTTAGTGCCCATCGCCACACCGCTGATCTGGGTGAAGAAATTGCCATTGAACTCGAAAGAGTTGAGGTTCAAGACTAATTCTGCTAGACGGAGGAGGACGCCAGTGGCGATGGAGGGTTGGATCCTACGGTCCAGGAAAAACTGAAGAGCTTGAAGGCCGTCGGAGTGGGGAATAGAAGTATACAGGGAGCAGACATCCATAACGAAGAGGCGGTAGTGACGATCAGGAAGAAGGGTGATAGAGGAAAAGATGTTAAGGGCGTCGTTAGTGTCTTTGACATACGAAGGGAGGCCCATAACTATGGGTTGAAAGACACTGTCGAGGAAGTCAGAAATGAGAACAGTAGGACATGAGATGGAAGAGACAATAGGACGCCCAGGAGAGTCAGGTTTATGTATTTTAGGCAGCATATAGAAAGAGGGTCTGCCCAAGCAGTGGTCAGGAAGGATCATGCGGGAGGAGCTAGAGGGAAGTAATCCATCCTGAATGAAACGGAGGATCGTACGACGCACCACGGCGTTATTAGAGACAGTAGTGTCGTCGGGGGTGGGGAGGTAGAAAGTCGAGTCGGATAATTGTTTATCCCCTTCCCGGATATAAAGGTCTTTCCTCCATACCACCACAGAGCCGCCCTTGTCAGCCGGCTTGATGACAATATCATCACGTCGGCGAAGATCCTGGAGGGCTTGGTACTCTTCACTACTAAGATTAGAGCGTCGAAGTCTATGGGACGAAGTGCCTTAATATCCCGGTAGGTACTGTTAATGAACTGGTCCAAAGCCTGTGATTCGCCCGAGCGGGGAGTCCAGTCAGATTTACGGGAGGAAAAGCGGGCAAATTCGTCTGTAGGAGGAGGTTGAGAGGAAGAGTTCGGATGATTAAAGTAATAGAGTTTGAGTCGTAGTCGTCTGTGATACTCCTGAATTGGATCCTACGGTCCAGGAAAAACTGAAGAGCTTGAAGGCCGTCGGAGTGGGGAATAGAAGTATACAGGGAGCAGACATCCATAACGAAGAGGCGGTAGTGACGATCAGGAAGGAGGGTGATAGAGGAAAAGATGTTAAGGGCGTCGTTAGTGTCTTTGACATACGAAGGGAGGCCCATAACTATGGGTTGAAAGACACTGTCGAGGAAGTCAGAAAGGAGGAGGTTGAGAGGAAGAGTTCGGATGATTAAAGTAATAGAGTTTGAGTCGTAGTCGTCTGTGATACTCCTGAATGTCCCGTAAGAGAGAGAATGAGTCACTCAAAGGGCAAAGGGGGACAAACTTAAGACCCTTGCTGAGAAGAGAGCGCTCATGGTCGGAAAGGGGCAAATCAGGGGAATACAAGTGACAAGGGAGCTAGAGTCAGAGGCATTGGGGAGAGGAGGAGGTGAGGGAGGAGGAGGAGGAGGACGGAGGTTCAAGAGTTTACGTTTGTGCTGAGAGGATAAAAAGTCATACACAGATCGGTTGTGGTGGTGGATGGTATGGTGGATGAAGCGAAGAGTCCCAGGAAAGTTAGAGGTGAGTAGATGGAGTTGGGATAGGAGGTGTTGTAGGCGGTTGTTGAGGTGGGATATAAGACGAGAGTGGCTAGAAGCGACAAGACGAACACGTTTCAGGCCATGCTGGAGTTCAAGGTTCTGCAGTTGGCGGCGAAGATAGTTAGAGAGGTAGGGTTGACCGACTTGAGGTGAGAAGTGAGATCGGAACCCACACGGGAGAAATTTACGATGGAGGCAGTTGTTCAAGAAATTCAGGTGACAGGTAAATCTAGTTTTCTTGAAAGTAGTGAAGGCAAAGTCCTTAGAGATGTTAGAGAGTTCGGGGGGTAGAGTGGAGAAGGAGGCGATGATGGAGTGACGGATAGAATGAGATAGATGTTTGAGGGAGGGCATAGTGAGGAGATGAGAGAAGATCGAGAAGAGAAATGAGAGATAAACCAACTAGATGAAGATAGGTAGGATACGTGAAGGTATAGAGAAGCCAATAATAGAAAGAGGGAAGGTAGTGAATAGAAAGTATGAGGAGCAAAGTGCAAGAGGGGAGGGTAAGGAAGCACCCAGAAGTGAAGGCGAGGAGAGACTGACGAGAGATAGAATAGGTAGGTGAAAGAACGGAGTGGAAATGGTTCTAACTAAAGTACACAGAAATGAAGGCGAGGAGAGACTGACGAGAGATAGAATAGGTAGGTGAAAGAACGGAGTGGAAATGGTTCTAACTAAAGTACACAGAGATGAATGACGTTAAACAAACATAAAGTAGCAGCGATATCAATTGAGTAGGGAACAGGCAAATAATTGCAATGCTGCGGTAAAGCTGGTAGCAAGGAGCCAATGGTGGGGTGTGCTAAACACTCCAAGGTATGGTGACAGCTTTACAAATAAAGAACACAACACAATACTGACGTTTCGGCCTGTGGCCTTCTTCAGAATACAGGGACAACGACAACAAGCGGTGAAGCACAATTACTACATGTTAGATGATAAAGTGGAGGGCGAGGAAAGTAGGATGCAAAAATAAGAAAAGAGAGAAATGAATTTTACATGATGAGAGGTATGATGGGCGTCAAAATATATAAAATAGAAAAAGAGAGAGAAAAATGTATAATAAATTGTACTTAGCTGAGCTCAGAGCAGGGAGCAGGAAAACTGTAATCCGTGCTGAAACCAGTCGGAATGACTAAATGACTAAAAGCGCAGAGAACGTGTATAGAAAGCAACACGTGACAAAGACAGGTCAGTAAAGAGGGCAAAAAGGATCAAATATCGGGAAAACCAAAAAGGGGGGGGGGGGGAAAGGGGGCATAGACGAGGATACTCCTGGGACACAACAAGCAATACATATAAATCACTCAACAATGGAAGTGAGAGATCACGCGAGAGGTTAAGAGAAAGAAATAGAATGACACGATTAAGTAGTAAACTAGGCAGTGGGTGAGAGAGATGGACTCTACAGAATGGATGGCCTCGAACTGAACGAGTTGAGAGGTAGGTCAACGAAAGGAAGGATTGGATACTGGAGGAAGAGATACGGTGAGGAAGAATAATAAAGCCGGTATAATGAGAAGGGCGATAGAGGGGTGGTCCGGAGGAAGTTAGTCTATCGGGAGGTAGGGAAGTATTGGAGGAGGAGATATGGAGAGGAGGGATAAGAAGCAGGTATGTGAAAACTGGATAGGGGGAGAGGCGGTAGGTCAGAAGTGAATGGAAAAAGAGAAAGTCTGGAAGAAGTGGAGCAATAGGGGATGGTGTGCAAGAGGTATGAACCATAGGAGGTAAAGAAGTAGGGAAATGATAGAACAAAGGGGGAATGAAAGTGGGCATCAGGATAAGGGGGATACTGGAATAGTAGGTATAGATGAGTAGTGACTACAAGTTAATAGAGAGGAGAGGGGTGAGCTAGGAGTAGATCAGCAGAGGGGTGGTAGGAAGGACGAGGGACAATAGAGGTGGGCAGAGAGATCGTACGTACAGTCCAGGTGGAGAGGTGATATAGTGATAAAGAGGTAAAGGACATGAAGATAGTCAGAAGAGAAAAAGGTGTAGGGAGAGGGGGGTTTAGGAGGAAGAAGGCAAGATGGGGTTACTCAAAGAGGATATGAAAAGCAGGGATGGACGAGTAGAGGACCCAAGAAGAGAAATAGGAAGAGAGGTCCATAGGTGGGAGGGTGGAGTCGGAGGCCGGAGGGTCCTCAGAGGGACAGGGATACATTGATGCCACGAGGGGTGAGGCAGCCCCAACGAGCGATCAGACGGTGCTCCAGAGTGAGCCGACTGTGGTGATCAGAGGAGCATGATATTAGGCCAGTTACCAAGACATCAGTCTTACCTCGATGGCCCCTCGAGTTAAAGTGGGCTGCTACAGGAGTGTCCGCTTCTTGGGTGATGTCATTCAAGTGTTCACGGCACCTATCGCCGATTCTGCGACCAGACTGACCGATGTAGGTCAACTTGCATCGCTTACAGATGATGGCATAAATGATGTTCCGCGATGTGCAAGTGAATCCCTCTCTGATCTCGAAAGGACCATTAGGGAAGAGGACAGTGTCGGTCTGGAGAACGTGGTCACAAGTTTTACATACTCTCCGGTTGCAGCGGATAGTGCCTCGATGGCTGAAGTGGTCAGCAGGAAGACGGCCCCTGACAAGAAAGTCTCGGAGGTTCCGGTCACGTCTAAAGGCCACTAGTGGTGGGTCAGGGAAGAGCAGACGAGTAGTAGGGTCAGATCGAAGAATAGGAAGGTAGCGGTGGATGGTCCTAATAGCGGCGTAGTGGTGAGGGTGATGGGTGAGAGCGAGCACTACTCTATCAGAGGGGGGATGAGTAGAGGGGGTAAGAGCAGACTGACGTGAAGTGTGGAGAACACGACGCAGGGCAGGGAGGAGAGCTGATTCAGGATAGAGACGTCGGCGGAAGAAATCAAGCATAAGGTGGGCATTGTGAAGGAAATCTTCGTCGTCTTGGCAAAGGCGACGAAGTCTGAGAAGCTGGGAATAGGGAAGAGAGTTCTTGCAGGATGTAGGATGAGAGGAGTCGTAGCGGAGGAAACTATGGGAGTCAGTGGCCTTGTAGAAGACCGAGGTGAGAAGATGAGAGGTGCCCAAGGAGACTAGGATGTCCAGGAAAGATACGGAGGAGGTGGAGATGTGGAAGGTGATGTGGATAGAGGGGTGGAAATGTCCGACATATTCGATGAAACGGGAGATCTCATCTTCTGGAAGGTCAGACAGACCAATGCAGTCATCAATGTACCTACGATACATGAGGGGAAGAGGGCCCTGGTAGGTATGGATGATTTGGTGCTCAAGGTAACCCATGAAGAGACAAGCATAGCTAGGGCCCATTTTAGTGCCCATCGCCACACCGCTGATCTGGGTGAAGAAATTGCCATTGAACTCGAAAGAGTTGAGGTTCAAGACTAATTCTGCTAGACGGAGGAGGACGCCAGTGGCGATGGAGGGTTGGATCCTACGGTCCAGGAAAAACTGAAGAGCTTGAAGGCCGTCGGAGTGGGGAATAGAAGTATACAGGGAGCAGACATCCATAACGAAGAGGCGGTAGTGACGATCAGGAAGAAGGGTGATAGAGGAAAAGATGTTAAGGGCGTCGTTAGTGTCTTTGACATACGAAGGGAGGCCCATAACTATGGGTTGAAAGACACTGTCGAGGAAGTCAGAAATGAGAACAGTAGGACATGAGATGGAAGAGACAATAGGACGCCCAGGAGAGTCAGGTTTATGTATTTTAGGCAGCATATAGAAAGAGGGTCTGCCCAAGCAGTGGTCAGGAAGGATCATGCGGGAGGAGCTAGAGGGAAGTAATCCATCCTGAATGAAACGGAGGATCGTACGACGCACCACGGCGTTATTAGAGACAGTAGTGTCGTCGGGGGTGGGGAGGTAGAAAGTCGAGTCGGATAATTGTTTATCCCCTTCCCGGATATAAAGGTCTTTCCTCCATACCACCACAGAGCCGCCCTTGTCAGCCGGCTTGATGACAATATCATCACGTCGGCGAAGATCCTGGAGGGCTTGGTACTCTTCACTACTAAGATTAGAGCGTCGAAGTCTATGGGGACGAAGTGCCTTAATATCCCGGTAGGTACTGTTAATGAACTGGTCCAAAGCCTGTGATTCGCCCGAGCGGGGAGTCCAGTCAGATTTACGGGAGGAAAAGCGGGCAAATTCGTCTGTAGGAGGAGGTTGAGAGGAAGAGTTCGGATGATTAAAGTAATAGAGTTTGAGTCGTAGTCGTCTGTGATACTCCTGAATTGGATCCTACGGTCCAGGAAAAACTGAAGAGCTTGAAGGCCGTCGGAGTGGGGAATAGAAGTATACAGGGAGCAGACATCCATAACGAAGAGGCGGTAGTGACGATCAGGAAGGAGGGTGATAGAGGAAAAGATGTTAAGGGCGTCGTTAGTGTCTTTGACATACGAAGGGAGGCCCATAACTATGGGTTGAAAGACACTGTCGAGGAAGTCAGAAAGGAGGAGGTTGAGAGGAAGAGTTCGGATGATTAAAGTAATAGAGTTTGAGTCGTAGTCGTCTGTGATACTCCTGAATGTCCCGTAAGAGAGAGAATGAGTCACTCAAAGGGCAAAGGGGGACAAACTTAAGACCCTTGCTGAGAAGAGAGCGCTCATGGTCGGAAAGGGGCAAATCAGGGGGAATACAAGTGACAAGGGAGCTAGAGTCAGAGGCATTGGGGAGAGGAGGAGGTGAGGGAGGAGGAGGACGGAGGTTCAAGAGTTTACGTTTGTGCTGAGAGGATAAAAAGTCATACACAGATCGGTTGTGGTGGTGGATGGTATGGCGGATGAAGCGAAGAGTCCCAGGAAAGTTAGAGGTGAGTAGATGGAGTTGGGATAGGAGGTGTTGTAGGCGGTTGTTGAGGTGGGATATAAGACGAGAGTGGCTAGAAGCGACAAGACGAACACGTTTCAGGCCATGCTGGAGTTCAAGGTTCTGCAGTTGGCGGCGAAGATAGTTAGAGAGGTAGGGTTGACCGACTTGAGGTGAGAAGTGAGATCGGAACCCACACGGGAGAAATTTACGATGGAGGCAGTTGTTCAAGAAATTCAGGTGACAGGTAAATCTAGTTTTCTTGAAAGTAGTGAAGGCAAAGTCCTTAGAGATGTTAGAGAGTTCGGGGGTAGAGTGGAGAAGGAGGCGATGATGGAGTGACGGATAGAATGAGATAGATGTTTGAGGGAGGGCATAGTGAGGAGATGAGAGAAGATCGAGAAGAGAAATGAGAGATAAACCAACTAGATGAAGATAGGTAGGATACGTGAAGGTATAGAGAAGCCAATAATAGAAAGAGGGAAGGTAGTGAATAGAAAGTATGAGGAGCAAAGTGCAAGAGGGGAGGGTAAGGAAGCACCCAGAAGTGAAGGCGAGGAGAGACTGACGAGAGATAGAATAGGTAGGTGAAAGAACGGAGTGGAAATGGTTCTAACTAAAGTACACAGAAATGAAGGCGAGGAGAGACTGACGAGAGATAGAATAGGTAGGTGAAAGAACGGAGTGGAAATGGTTCTAACTAAAGTACACAGAGATGAATGACGTTAAACAAACATAAAGTAGCAGCGATATCAATTGAGTAGGGAACAGGCAAATAATTGCAATGCTGCGGTAAAGCTGGTAGCAAGGAGCCAATGGTGGGGTGTGCTAAACACTCCAAGGTATGGTGACAGCTTTACAAATAAAGAACACAACACAATACTGACGTTTCGGCCTGTGGCCTTCTTCAGAATACAGGGACAACGACAACAAGCGGTGAAGCACAATTACTACATGTTAGATGGGTCTTTCTATATGCTGCCTAAAATACATAAACCTGACTCTCCTGGGCGTCCTATTGTCTCTTCCATCTCATGTCCTACTGTTCTCATTTCTGACTTCCTCGACAGTGTCTTTCAACCCATAGTTATGGGCCTCCCTTCGTATGTCAAAGACACTAACGACGCCCTTAACATCTTTTCCTCTATCACCCTCCTTCCTGATCGTCACTACCGCCTCTTCGTTATGGATGTCTGCTCCCTGTATACTTCTATTCCCCACTCCGACGGCCTTCAAGCTCTTCAGTTTTTCCTGGACCGTAGGATCCAATTCAGGAGTATCACAGACGACTACGACTCAAACTCTATTACTTTAATCATCCGAACTCTTCCTCTCAACCTCCTCCTACAGACGAATTTGCCCGCTTTTCCTCCCGTAAATCTGACTGGACTCCCCGCTCGGGCGAATCACAGGCTTTGGACCAGTTCATTAACAGTACCTACCGGGATATTAAGGCACTTCGTCCCCATAGACTTCGACGCTCTAATCTTAGTAGTGAAGAGTACCAAGCCCTCCAGGATCTTCGCCGACGTGATGATATTGTCATCAAGCCGGCTGACAAGGGCGGCTCTGTGGTGGTATGGAGGAAAGACCTTTATATCCGGGAAGGGGATAAACAATTATCCGACTCGACTTTCTACCTCCCCACCCCCGACGACACTACTGTCTCTAATAACGCCGTGGTGCGTCGTACGATCCTCCGTTTCATTCAGGATGGATTACTTCCCTCTAGCTCCTCCCGCATGATCCTTCCTGACCACTGCTTGGGCAGACCCTCTTTCTATATGCTGCCTAAAATACATAAACCTGACTCTCCTGGGCGTCCTATTGTCTCTTCCATCTCATGTCCTACTGTTCTCATTTCTGACTTCCTCGACAGTGTCTTTCAACCCATAGTTATGGGCCTCCCTTCGTATGTCAAAGACACTAACGACGCCCTTAACATCTTTTCCTCTATCACCCTCCTTCCTGATCGTCACTACCGCCTCTTCGTTATGGATGTCTGCTCCCTGTATACTTCTATTCCCCACTCCGACGGCCTTCAAGCTCTTCAGTTTTTCCTGGACCGTAGGATCCAACCCTCCATCGCCACTGGCGTCCTCCTCCGTCTAGCAGAATTAGTCTTGAACCTCAACTCTTTCGAGTTCAATGGCAATTTCTTCACCCAGATCAGCGTTGTGGCGATGGGCACTAAAATGGGCCCTAGCTATGCTTGTCTCTTCATGGGTTACCTTGAGCACCAAATCATCCATACCTACCAGGGCCCTCTTCCCCTCATGTATCGTAGGTACATTGATGACTGCATTGGTCTGTCTGACCTTCCAGAAGATGAGATCTCCCGTTTCATCGAATATGTCGGACATTTCCACCCCTCTATCCACATCACCTTCCACATCTCCACCTCCTCCGTATCTTTCCTGGACATCCTAGTCTCCTTGGGCACCTCTCATCTTCTCACCTCGGTCTTCTACAAGGCCACTGACTCCCATAGTTTCCTCCGCTACGACTCCTCTCATCCTACATCCTGCAAGAACTCTCTTCCCTATTCCCAGCTTCTCAGACTTCGTCGCCTTTGCCAAGACGACGAAGATTTCCTTCACAATGCCCACCTTATGCTTGATTTCTTCCGCCGACGTCTCTATCCTGAATCAGCTCTCCTCCCTGCCCTGCGTCGTGTTCTCCACACTTCACGTCAGTCTGCTCTTACCCCCTCTACTCATCCCCCCTCTGATAGAGTAGTGCTCGCTCTCACCCATCACCCTCACCACTACGCCGCTATTAGGACCATCCACCGCTACCTCCCTATTCTTCGATCTGACCCTACTACTCGTCTGCTCTTCCCTGACCCACCACTAGTGGCCTTTAGACGTGACCGGAACCTCCGAGACTTTCTTGTCAGGGGCCGTCTTCCTGCTGACCACTTCAGCCATCGAGGCACTATCCGCTGCAACCGGAGAGTATGTAAAACTTGTGACCACGTTCTCCAGACCGACACTGTCCTCTTCCCTAATGGTCCTTTCGAGATCAGAGAGGGATTCACTTGCACATCGCGGAACATCATTTATGCCATCATCTGTAAGCGATGCAAGTTGACCTACATCGGTCAGTCTGGTCGCAGAATCGGCGATAGGTGCCGTGAACACTTGAATGACATCACCCAAGAAGCGGACACTCCTGTAGCAGCCCACTTTAACTCGAGGGGCCATCGAGGTAAGACTGATGTCTTGGTAACTGGCCTAATATCATGCTCCTCTGATCACCACAGTCGGCTCACTCTGGAGCACCGTCTGATCGCTCGTTGGGGCTGCCTCACCCCTCGTGGCATCAATGTATCCCTGTCCCTCTGAGGACCCTCCGGCCTCCGACTCCACCCTCCCACCTATGGACCTCTCTTCCTATTTCTCTTCTTGGGTCCTCTACTCGTCCATCCCTGCTTTTCATATCCTCTTTGAGTAACCCCCATCTTGCCTTCTTCCTCCTAAACCCCCCCTCTCCCTACACCTTTTTCTCTTCTGACTATCTTCATGTCCTTTACCTCTTTATCACTATATCACCTCTCCACCTGGACTGTACGTACGATCTCTCTGCCCACCTCTATTGTCCCTCGTCCTTCCTACCACCCCTCTGCTGATCTACTCCTAGCTCACCCCTCTCCTCTCTATTAACTTGTAGTCACTACTCATCTATACCTACTATTCCAGTATCCCCCTTATCCTGATGCCCACTTTCATTCCCCCCTTTGTTCTATCATTTCCCTACTTCTTTACCTCCTATGGTTCATACCTCTTGCACACCATCCCCTATTGCTCCACTTCTTCCAGACTTTCTCTTTTTCCATTCACTTCTGACCTACCGCCTCTCCCCCTATCCAGTTTTCACATACCTGCTTCTTATCCCTCCTCTCCATACCTCCTCCTCCAATACTTCCCTACCTCCCGATAGACTAACTTCCTCCGGACCACCCCTCTATCGCCCTTCTCATTATACCAGCTTTATTATTCTTCCTCACCGTATCTCTTCCTCCAGTATCCAATCCTTCCTTTCGTTGACCTACCTCTCAACTCGTTCAGTTCGAGGCCATCCATTCTGTAGAGTCCATCTCTCTCACCCACTGCCTAGTTTACTACTTTATCGTGTCATTCTATTTCTTTCTCTTAACCTCTCGCGTGATCTCTCACTTCCATTGTTGAGTGATTTATATGTATTGCTTGTTGTGTCCCAGGAGTATCCTCGTCTATGCCCCCTTTCCCCCCCCCCCCCCCCCCCCCCTTTTGGTTTTCCCGATATTTGATCCTTTTTGCCCTCTTTACTGACCTGCCTTTGTCACGTGTTGCTTTCTATACACGTTCTCTGCGCTTTTAGTCATTTAGTCATTCCGACTGGTTTCAGCACGGATTACAGTTTTCCTGCTCCCTGCTCTGAGCTCAGCTAAGTACAATTTATTATACATTTTTCTCTCTCTTTTTCTATTTTATATATTTTGACGCCCATCATACCTCTCATCATGTAAAATTCATTTCTCTCTTTTCTTATTTTTGCATCCTACTTTCCTCGCCCTCCACTTTATCATCTAACATGTAGTAATTGTGCTTCACCGCTTGTTGTCGTTGTCCCTGTATTCTGAAGAAGGCCACAGGCCGAAACGTCAGTATTGTGTTGTGTTCTTTATTTGTAAAGCTGTCACCATACCTTGGAGTGTTTAGCACACCCCACCATTGGCTCCATATGAATACTATATTTGAAACCATACCATCAAAGGAAAGAAATATGATCATTTTTTACTGATTCTTAATCAGCCCTGCAGGTGCTAGGAAGTAACATAAACAAACCAGAACTCACTCAGCTCATCATAGACATAGATAAATAACCTCATTAACAAACAAGACATAAGGATAGTGATGCAATGGTTCCCAGGACACTTCAGCATACCAGGAAATGACAAAGCAGATACATTAGCTAAGAGGATCTAGACAGACACAATTTAATACTGTCATTAAACACAGCTAAACAAATAAACTCTAACAGTAGAGGAAATTGGCTGAATGGATGGGCCATGGGAAAAAAACAGGGAGAAATCTTTTTAAATACATGTCAAGGCCGAACCCCCAATGACATCATTAACAACCTAAAAATAAGACACCAAACCACCATCTTCAGACTGAGAACCAGTCATGTACAAATCACATCAATAGAATATAACAAAACCACACTCCAGCATGTTCACTCTGTGAACACCCACAGGAAGCAGATCATCTTTTTGACTGCCTAAAGCTCACTGGCCTCAGAGAAACTCTAATTCCTCAAAGACCTGATAAATGGAATACCTTGTATGGAATCATAACAACAATAACTCAACATTCATGGGAGTCTGATTGGTCTATCGGTAAGATGTTGACCTCAGGACATGAAGTCCCTGGTTAGATTTCATGTTTTAAAAAAAAAAGTCTGTGGTTTCTTCATGGTTTCATCCTCCTATGATCTCCTGATAGAGATCCAATATCTAACCCTCTCTAATAATGGCAAAAACAGGAGGCCCTGTGTGTATTCTGTGCATGTTTAAAAACCCTTGGCAGTTTGAAATAAAAAAGAATAGGCCAAAAATAGATGCTGCTGAGGCAAAATTAATATGGAAAAAATTTACCCAAAATGTTAAAACTCTCAACGATAATAATGAGAGTACCTCTAAAGTTAGAGAATATCTGTCTGTATGGTGAGATACACCTAAGCGCATGGCTGCCAGTGTGAAAAATAGGACAAAATAATATTTACATAAAATTCAGTCTTTCTGGACTTTGTTAGAGAAATAAAGCAGGCAAATGCAAACAGCAATTCAATATTCCTTTATGGAGCACTAACATAGGCACTAAATAGGAAACAGAAGTCCTTGAAATGTGGAATGGTAGATGATTAGGAAGAATTTAGTGGGTAGAGAAGAAAACAAATTAATGAAGCTTTGAAATTGTTGAAAATTAAAGAACTATTAACACAATGTGAACATGACAAATGCAATATTTAGGACCACGTAAAGAGACACAGTAGCTTTCTGAAAGTCATCTGGAAAGGAAAATACATAGTTAAACAGGGAGAGGCTGAAGTAGAATGGCAACATCAAGGTAGACTGGAGAACATTTGACAGTATGTGCCATTAAAGCCAGTGATGGCGACAATTGTAGAAGGTATCCATCATTAGATATGGAGATGGCACTGTGGCCGCTGAACTTCTTTTCTTGAATAGGCTCAGTCGTTTGGTGTAAACTGTCAATCTTGGTACTTCGCATTGTGTTCTGGTTTGTCTGTTGAGTTGGAATATGTCACACACCTGTCTACATAAAATTGACTTCACACACAAGTCTCTTGTACATAATAATAGAAATACTTTATTTACACTGTCCACTGAGCAAAGGTTCTCAATACAACATCACGGCGGCATGGATCACCGCTCGGGTATCAAAGTATGATAAGGAAGTTACAGTTACCTCCTAACTATTTGTAATTAATCTCAGGGCTCTCTCATCACACAGTGAATCAATTATCTCTATCAACATTCCCTGAACTGTGTACAGAACTTAACAACCATGTAATGTCCACGTCATAAATCCATCTCATGGAACATATCATTATAGACACTTCCTCACTAGTCTGCTCACTGTCACTCCACAGTGTGATTACAGAACATCTAGCTTCCTAAACTAAGGATCCAGTCTCACTTGTTCTATTAAACTACATTCACTTCTCCTTAAGCGAAATGTCCACAGTCTGGTTGTTCTACACATGGCTAGCTAATATGGCATCGCCCTGTTATTACTAAAATAGATCCACTTCTCTAATAACTTAGATCACATGTTCTTGCCCTGCCTTCCTTCATGAATCTCTCTGAAAACGTCATCCTACACACTTCTAACTAAAAAGTAGCGTTTGCCCGGTTACTACTATAATGGATCCACGCCCTAATGGTACAGACCGGCTCCTTAGCTTACACATGATTTTTTCCTGTTTTCTATCTGCACAGCCCTTTAAATATCTAATGTGACAGCCAATGGAAATCTCCCTACGTCATTCCCCCAGCCAATGAAATCATTTCCTTCTCTTACTTCTATGTACTCTCTTTGTATCTCCCAATCCCCCTTAACATTCCCGAGAACTACCTGCATCTCAACTCTACTCACCTGTCACTCTGAACACCTAACGACTCTCCCCGACTCGCTCATCCCATTCTTCATGCTAGACCCTTACTCGTACACTATCTTGTGCATCTCACTTTCTCTTAACACACTATTGATTATCTCCACCTCCTTACACTCCCTGTTCTTCTCCTTCTTACAACACAAGATGATGCAATCAGTAGTTGTGTAAATTTGACAATAAAAGGACATTGTGTTTTTCATTTAAAAAATACATTAATTGTTTATTTTGTCAAAATCACATTCATATTTTCTCACAGAGGCAATAACTAAGCATCTTTTCTCTCACAGAGACAGAACTAAACATATCCTCTCATGGAAACAATAATTACATTTTCTCTCACAGATACAACTAAACACATTTTTTCTGACAGAAGCAGAACTAAATGTATCCTCTCATGGAAACAATAATTACATTTTCTCTCACTGAGGCAGAACTAAGCACATATTCTCTCACAGACATATAACTAAACATATGTTCGCTTACAGTGACAATAAGAAAACATTTTCTCAATCTCACAGAACATTTTAATATGTATTTTTTCATAGAGACTTTCATTTTAAAAATGTATCCTTTAATGAAGACTAAATATCGATGTTCTCAACAAAACAATTGTACATGTGTTAAAAAGCTTTAATAATTCATTTATTGTTTCCAAAACAGAGATGAGTTTCTCATGATCAAAGTCTACTTTGAAGATTTGAACCATGAAGTGTACTATGAAACAGAAGATTATGAGGTAATATTTATAACTATGAAGCTTTTAAACATTTAAAATACAATATGATCGCATTTCTCCATTAGTAAAAGTGGTTTGGCAAATATACATTCATAAATCATGTCACAGTAGACCATAAATAAAGAAAGGTGTAAACACATTTGAATGTTAACGAAAATATCAGTATATAGTAATAAAAGAAAAAAAAACAATAAATGATTTCTATTATCACACATAAAAAACAGCTACATCTTGCACCTTATACGAAACTTTCCAATCACCACTCATTATTACCTCAGCTTTGTCATCATCATCATGTACCCTGCCGGTTGGCGTAAGCGATCATGTCCCTCCACAATCTTCTATCTACAGTGCATCGTATCAGTTCTGTTGTTGAATGTTTTCCATGCCATGACACCAAGCTATCCAGTATTTTCTCTCTTTGTCGTCCGCGATCTCTCTTTCCTTTTATTTTGCCAGTTGTAACCAAGTATTCCAATTTTCCTCTTCTCATGATGTGCCCGAAAAATGTTGATTGCTTCTTTCTCATGTTTTCTAAGAGCTCCCTTTTTGTGTTGGCCTCTTTGAGAACTTCCCCATTGGTCTTTTTATCTGTCCAGGGAACTTTCAACATTCTTCTGAGAAATCCCATATATGTGGCCTCTAATCGTCTTTTCATTTGTTTGTCTACTGTCCATGATTCGCTTCCATAGGTCAGAATTGGTTCTATATAGCACCGATGAACTCTCTTTCTCATTTTTATTGACATAGATTTGTTGCATAAGATATTTTTCATTTTCTGAAATGCTATTTTGGCCTGAGCTATTCTGCTTTTTATTTCTGTGGTGCATCTCCCATCTGATGTTATTATTGTGCCCAAGTATTTGAAACGTTGTACTTGTTTCAGGTTTGTCTCGTTTATTTTTATGCTGCATGATGGTGATGATTGTTTCTTCGATATAACCATTACTTCTGTTTTCTTACTATTCAGACTGAGATCTTTCTTGTTGCTTTCTTCCACTATTATGTCTATCATTTCTTGTAGTTCGTTCTCTGTCTCTGCTATTAAGACTGTGTCATCCGCATATCGCAAATTATTTATGTTGTGACCGTTGACTTCAATTCCTTTTTTGTCTACTATTGATCTCATAATATATTTCCTTTTTTGTCTACTATTGATCTCATAATATATTCGCTGTAAAGTGAAAACAAATCCGGCGACAGAACACAGCCTTGTCTGACTCCTTGTTTTATATATTGGAATTGTCCTGTTTGGTTGTTAATTCGTATAGCTGCTGTTTGTTGCCAGTACATGTTTTTTATGATTCGCAGATCCTTGCCATCAATGTTTAATTTCTCCAGCATATTGATTATTTCCACATGCTTTACTTTGTCAAATGCTTTTGTGTAGTCTATAAAGCACATATATAGATCTTTCTTTACCTCTATAGATCTTTCTATCAATGTCCTTAAGATGTATATTGCATTATTGGTGCCCTTTCCTTCCACAAATCCACATTGTTCCTCACTTATTTCTGGTTTTATTTTGTTCCTTACAGCTTTGTAGATTTCCAAAAAAGGAGTTTCATGGCTTTCATTGGACAATCCACAAAATTCACTGTTCCTGCTAAAATGATACATGCTTTCTTCTAAGATTCCATTTGTTATGTAAAAGCAGACTGATATCTTCAACAATAGACCCTGGAGTGAAATTAGGATATGTCATTTCACCTGTGTTAGCAACCAGTTGGGTCATGCAAAGTTGCATAATTGATAAGGCATCAAATGGATAAGTACTAAAACTCTAAAAGTATTTCATAGATGATATGGTCCATTTAAGCTCAACACACTCTGACACGCAAAACAAAATAGCTCTCACTTCACTGAAATATAGGCAAAAAAACTTAAACAAGGAAAAAAAAACTCATTTACTTTACTGACATATCCAATGCAATCTATGATGTAAAGCTTTCCAGGGAGCAAAATGCCACGGGATGAAAACAACTGAAATTATGAAGAAAACTTCATGGCATAAAGTGCCATTAGCAAAGTTACAAGTATTTGGAGATAACCACAATTCTTGGCAAGCACACAAAACTCAGACAGTCAAACTTTTGTGAGCAACTTTTGGTAACATGCAGCTGGAAATCCATTCAAGCCAAACCCAGTGGGTCAGTCCTTCCGGGGACTAGCCCAAGATCTTTTTTATGTGCTTGGACTCAAAACCAGAGTTTTTTTTTTATCGCTTTATACTTTTCCTCCATTATGGATTTTTGCAATCTTTCTGCTGAACTTTAGTAATCAGTAATCTTTCCTTACAGGTCCCAGAGCTTATTTGTTCAGAATTTAAAAACTTGTCAAGCATTAGAAAAGAGACTGTCTTCGAAAATAAAAACCTCCAAAGACTTTTAACTAGAAATGGAGATGCTTTACACAAAGTTAAACTATAAGAGAAGAAACTAAACCAAAAAGCATACCAGGTTGTAAAAGGAGAAAATGCTGGAAGTAAATCAAACATATGCTCATTTGGAACAAAGAAAAACTACCATGCCAGCCTTCATGTGGACACTGGTGGCAAAAAATAATAAAAATGAGAAAAATAAACTTTTCAAGATCAATTAACAGAGAAGGCTCAACAATAGGACTTTAAACAAAAACAAAATCTACAAGGAGAGCTTTGTTTTCGGCCCAACGTTCCTTATATGGCCTAAGAGGAACCAATGAACTCACTTCTCTATTGCATCTTTCTCTTTCTAAAAGAAAACAATATTCAGTACCCATTTATGGCTGCATTAACATTCTTTTTTATCCAGTAGTCCGTCTGATATAGATATACATAATATATAGAACAACAACAGCTTAAATGGTTTGGCCACCTGGTCAGAATGAATCCTTACCAATCACCATCAAGGGCATTCTTCTCGAGAATGCTCGGAAAAAGATTAAGAGGAAGACCTAGAAGAAATGGATAGATGCAGTGACAGAGACATGAAACAACAAAGGAAAATCACTAATTCAGACAGTTCGAGCAGCGCAAGAATGACAAATGATATAACCACGACACCTTTAAGGTAACTGTGAGAAAAAGAAAAGAAGAAAATAAGTCAGTCTGAATAATCTAATTAAACTTCTAGTTCTAGGCACACCAGTTCATTGATTGCTTGTCTTTGCTGCTTCCAACTTTCTAATGAGTAAATAACAAGCTAATGAACAGGTCTGGAAGAGATTTGAGAAAACAAGTAATGAAAAAATGTTCATGTGGCATGTTTATACAACCACCAATCATAATCGTATTTAAGATGGCTTGATTATGTTATGTTTGTATAGGGATGTGCCTTATACCCTTCACTGTTCATTATATACATGGACTACATCACTAAAATAGAGGTAACTCCAGCGACAGAAAAAAAAAATTATAAAATAAATGAGCTGCTCTTCACTGATGATCAATGCCTGAAATGCAATACAGAAGATCTACATTTGTATATAAATTAGCTGCAAAGAAACTGCTAGCAGCACGATATGAAGATAAATGTAAACAAAACTGAAATGATGAACATAAATAGAACTCCAAGAAACATTAATATCTCAATAGACAATTACAAATTAAAGCAAGTACAAGAATTCAAATATCTGGGTAGTGTTTTTACAGAGGATAGAAGGTTAACAGAGAGATTGAAGCAAGAATCCAAAGTGCTAATAACGTTACATACCAAGTTTTGCCAATTTTAAAGCACCCTTCTGTCTCAAAAAAGGGGAAAAAAAAGAATTTGATAGACTCTTTATTCCAACTCTTTGCTATCAACATCAAACATGGACTCTATGACTAAAGGTCAAGAAAGAAAACTGACAACATGTGAGATGAGATGCCTCAGAAAAGCTGTGAACAAAACACAAAGAGATCTTGTAAAGAACGATGAAGTCAGAAACACCATTGGGATTTTATCAGTAATCGGAAACATAGAGACACAGATTTAAGTTTTTTAAACATTTAATGCGCCTGAACTCCTCAGCTCCAGCCTCAAGAGCATTATAACAACAAAATGTAACAACCAAGATGTAGAGGTAGACTAAGAAGAAGATGGATTGAGGGAATATATGACATAATATAACAATACAGTATCACTATGTATCCAGCCACAGAAAGTGGTAGAAAAACAACATTGACTCAAGCCAGCAATGCCTACTGGCATAAAGCAGAACATAATAAAAGAAGAACAAAAGAAAGACGATTATGTTTGTGTCAGTTTTCTAGCATCTGAAATAATTTGTGTTATTTTTAGACCTGGATTGTTTTTGTCTCGGGTTTTAATTAGTTCACTGCATCTTTTAGTTTATATTTAAAACTCACTGTGGGGGACTGTTTGGTCTCAAGGCAAGATGTGAGACAGTGAGGTTGTGGGTTCAAATCCCAGCCGCACCAGTTGCAATTTTCATTTATGGTTTCTCTTTGGTCTCACCCCTGGTCTCAGCAGCAGGGCCCGGATTGAAACGTCAATTACTCATGGACGGAAAAATATGAATACCTCCGAAGATGGAGTAATCTGCTGTGCAGCAAGGGACCCCTGTGCACGCGGCTGCCATGGGAAAAATGGATTAACACGAAAAATTCAGTTCCTAGTCTTTAGGGACTTCGTCAGAGTTTGTAAAAGCTGGCGAATGCAAAAAAAAAAATATAATAATAAAATAAAATTGGGTGAGGTGAGGCTGTTACTTCAGTAAGGTAATAATAACTTATTGCCAATTCATTCATTGGGTGCCATGGAGTGCTATTTTACTCGGTCTCTTGCACTGATAGTGCGCTTGCCATATGTTCATCTTATGGTGTCGTAGAGTCCATCTTAGTCTTGGTCTGCCTGATAGTGCACTTTGTCATCTGTTGATGCTATCAGTCCACTTCAGTCTTGGTTTCCCTTCGCTTCATCTACTTTGCACTTTCCCCTCCAAGTTTGACTTTTAGTAGTGTATTGTGTCATCTCATGTTTCCTAACAAATTTCAGTTGTCTTTTTTAAAATTGCTAAGTAGTTTCTTTTTTTTGAACATTATTTTCAGCTGACTCAAAATTCCACTGTGTGGCTTCGTTTTCTTCTACCCAATTCTGCCCATTTTTCTGTAAATCACACTTCAAATGCTTCAATTTTCTGCTGTTTTGTTATTTAGTGTCTATGTTTCTGCACCTTATAGAAGTGTTGAGTAGATATAATATTTTACAATATTTATGATTTTAGATTTGGTCTTACTGTAGAATCTAGTTGTAATGATATCCTCGGGACCATCGAAGTGCTGTCGTTAGTATCTATATATTTATAGTTACATCCAATTTATGATTAATAATAGGGGAATGTACTTTGTAAACTTTGGTAGCAGGTGTTGAGCAGTTACATCCCTTGCACTGGTATCATATAATCACGATGCATCATTGTCTGATAAAGAAGTCTTGGCTTTGTGTGTATGAGAGAGAGTGCTTTTTGTTGTTGTTTTTTAAAAATAAAGGATGTGCTGTTAAGTTGTGAGAAAGGCACCTTTCTATCTTGTGCTGCAGTTATGAGAAGACACTACCCTGAATCAGAGGCTCTTTGTAGGATGTTGACGGCCGGTTGGGCCAGGAGGTACTGCACTAAGAGTGATACTATATGTTAACACGACTCACTACAACTCAGTGAGAATAATTGATTAAACAAGTCCAGATTGGATGAAAAATGAAAACTTTAAATCACAACCATTTGATCACAAAGCATCTATGAATAAATCGTTCTCTATCTTAATTGACACTTCCTAAACCACAGCCGATGGTGAAGAAATAACCTCCTGCCTCGCCTCTGACAGGGTCAGGGCGCTAACTGCAAATTATACAATCGTGACTCCAACTTGGCTAACTTTTAAATCATAACCATATCACTGAATTAATTATCCCTTGGCGAGGACTCTAATTGATTTACTCGTTGAAGTGGTCTCAACTAATCTTTCTACTAGGGTAAGGTACACTGACCAGCCTTGCCTTCGACTGATGTCTGGCTTGTGTTTGAACTTATATATCACATTTCCCATAAATGGCCTACATAAAAAAATTGTTGACAATTTGTCATTACTGTTATCAACCAATTCTTCACCCCCCCCCCCCCAAAAAAAAAAAAATCTGTTTGAGCAGTTTCTCCTTTTCTTGCCCATTGGGTCCCCCCCAAACCACCATATTTCAAAATCATCATCAGAGCTGCGGACTACTATTTTAGACATGCTCATCTGCCCGCCATGTTACTAGTGTCATTCCCTTTTCTCTTTACTCCTATTTCTAGCACTATCCTCACAGGTTAAGGGACCTCCCATTTTCATTATAGGTCCCATTGCTCATTATTGCAATGCAATGAGAACCCACCTTTCTCGGTTACTCTCTTCATAGAGAAAAGGTTTCTGGTTTCAACTGTACATTGTTTTGGGACTTTGATTGCGAACTCATCTACATGGTTGTCAATACAGAATTTTGTTGCTACGACACTCTATTGCATGGAAAACATCTGCAGGGTTTCTACTGCTTTGGAAGCTACTTTAGTTGTTATCACGTGAGAAGGGTTTCCTGTCTCGTCGTCTCTTTTTTCTCAGCTCTGTCCTCCAAGATGCTGAGTTTGTGCACTGTCTGGTGTTGAAAGCTCAGTGGTTGGGACAAAAGTCTTACTTCACAGACAGGTACTCTTCAGCGGTCATACAGACTGGAGCAACATATCTCAGTCCATCAAACAAGTCATTGATGCCTGTGTGATCGTTACCTGCCTTGCGAAAGTATTTGATATTGGTATAGACCTCTGGTGACATCTGCAGCAGCCAATGCTTCAAGATGAGTCTGGATGGCAGTCAGAGCACCCGCCACTCTCTTTAACAAAAATACGTTTGTTTTATTCTGCAGAATTCTCTTCCTGTAAAGCATTTTGAAAGATTTAATGATGCCAGGGTCCAATGGTTGCAACACACGTGTCATGTTTGGAGGCAGGAAGAAAATCCAAATAGCTATCAAACATGTTCAATGTGAATGAGCTGAACAGTTGTCCACAATAAGTGCTATATGTCTTCTCTGTAAGAATACTTTCCTGTCCATCTTGCACACCCATTGTTCAAATATTGACCTTGTCGTCTACGATTTTGTTGTTTAGCGTGTACATGTAAATTGCGGTTTTCTTATTTTTAAAATAACATGACTTTTCATGATCAAATGAAATTTCATTCATTCCCTGCTTATTTCTGCTTTTGATGTTAACATTTGTCCACTTTCTCTCTCAACATCACTTTCTCTTCTGGCGATATGCACTTGATTTCTTACCAGTACTTGAAGACACTGCGATAACATAACTTGTGAATATTTGAACAAGGGTGTAGAGAATTCTATGTCACCAATACTCCTCAGTCTTTGGTGAAGTCATAGTTTAGTTATATTAATTATTTAAGCAAAACAAATGATCTCCCCTTAGTCGGCGTCACAACAAAACTACAGCAATTCTGAAAAAAAAAAAATTATTTTAGGTTTTTGGGTCAAGTTTAGGGATGCATTTATGACTTTACCTTCGCATTGTTTCTCTTGTCTCTACAGTTAAGGGATAGAAAAAAGTGAAATGTTACCCAAGGGTGTGTAACTCTTCCAAACTTTCATTTATATGACTAAACTAGGAGTTTACCCAGCCATTATGATAAAAGCCTGTTGGGCACTGACCTATCCAATCAAAAACACAACCATTTATCCATCTTCTGCCATAAATTACTGTTTGCTTTGTTTCCCCAAACCATACCTCTCTTATCTACTGCCATGTACAGGTAGGCTCAGCCAGCATCATCATCATCATGTACCTTGCCGGTTGGCGTAGGCGATCATGTCCCTCCACAATCTTCTATCTACAGTGCATCGTATCAGTTCTGTTGTTGACTGTTTTCCATGCCATGACACCAAGCTATCCAGTATTTTCTCTCTTTGTCGTCCGCGATCTCTCTTTCCTTTTATTTTGCCAGTTGTAACCAAGTATTCCAACTTTCCTCTTCTCATGATGTGCCCGAAAAATGTTGATTGCTTCTTTCTGATGTCTTTTAAGAGCTCCCTTTTTGTGTTGGCCTCTTTGAGAACTTCCTCATTGGTCTTTTTAGCTGTCCAGGGAACTTTCAACATTCTTCTGAGAAATCCCATCTCTGTGGCTTCTAATCGTCTTTTCATTTGTTTGTCTACTGTCCATGATTCGCTTCCATAGGTCAGAATTGGTTCTATATAGCACCGATGAACTCTTTCTCATTTTTATTGACATAGATTTGTTGCATAAGATACGCTGTAAAGTGAAAACAAATCCGGCGACAGAACACAGCTAGCATGGCCTCACAATTTACACAGGCAAGAAGAGTGCATGTTTAACAAACAAAAAAATTGGGGCTGGGCACATTTTACAAAATGCGTTATACATAGAAATACAAGATGGCGGCGCAAACAACCTGTTTCTTCAGTGTTGCTAGGGATTATAAGTGTCTGTGATCGCAGCAGCAGGGTCGGCTGGCCAAGACCTAGCGGTTCTACATCATCGTGGTCTCCCTCGGTAGCAGTCTGCATCAAAACAGGCTGGCTAACATAAGCTAGGATCAGCGAATCAATTCAGAGGAAGAGGTATGTTTACAGCACTCGGAAAAAATGACAATTAATCAACAACAGAAAAAAATATGGACCAAAACAGGATCGAACCCGTACTCAGTGGCACAGCGCCTTGCCACGAAAAGCCCACGCTAGGGAACACTGCCACTCAGCTAACTAAAAAATTAGCTTCGTAGGCAATGTCTTTTTCGCGCAGGTTTTCTCATGACTATAGCATAAGGTTGCGATCACAGCTCGGAAATATTTTTCCTATTAAGACAAGTATCTCCCGGATAGGGTAGGGCTGAATACTTGCGTTGCAGACAGACATTTAGGACGAAACAGCACGAATAGCAGTTTCCAGTGGTTAAGACTGGAGACAAATAATAATAAATGAAGCTAGGATCACCGTGTTCTCTCTAGTGGCAGCTCTTGCTTACATAGAAGACCCGGTATTTCAGTACTGCTGGACTAGTAATTTCCCGGCATAGCCTGGGGCAGACGAACATTCTCCAGTAAGAGCCAGGAATGTCAAGGAAAAACATAACTACCCGCCACAGCAGTGAGTTAAAGGGCACCCTGCATGCATCAGCTCGTGGCATTACATCAACTTATTCAGTGTTTCCTGTTTAAGGTATGGAACGTGCATAAACAAATGTGTTTCTTACATGAGTGGATTCCATCTAATGTAAGGCAGGCTGATTCTGTGACAGGCAAGTTGATAGGGGAGTTAATCTGTTCATTTGCATCAGTTACAAACATTTCAATATGGAGATTGCAAACAATGACCGTCTGCGAACACTCACCAGTTCGCATCAAACCAGGTCTCCACAAACAAGATAGGAGCGAACAAGAGGAACACTGAACAAATTGGCTGGAATAACAATAATTTTAACATTCAATAGAGGTCAGCAAGAGGAAGATAGACACAAACATATGCACCATGCAATGATAATTAGAAGGATACATTTTTTAAAAATGAGTTAGACGAAATAGAGGAAGTAGAGCAAACAAACTGTGTAATGAGTGAATTTAACAGAAAAGTAGGCACTAAGGAGATTATGAACCGTATCTAGATCTCCCATGCTTCAAAGAAAAGTGAAAGAAATGAGAGCAGTCAAAGAATATTGCACATGTCGCCAGCACCAACTTTTTATTCCAAACACTGTCTATGACCACAGAGAATGAAAACGTTACCCATTTTTTAAATAATGACCCTCTCAATCATGATTAATGTTGTTATAATGTGATATCAAATGCAATCACGATTAAAGATGTTATAATGTGATATCATATGCAAGAATTATCTTGAAGAAAAAAAAATCACATATAATGTGTTGTTAAAACTTTGTCCGCAGTGTTCTTATATGTGTAAAACAAATTTTCCTGTTGCGAGCAGGAGCATTTTGTTACATGTTGGCAGTGATCAAAATAGAAATTTTGTCTGTTAGAATCTTGTAACAACAGCATGTTTCTCATTTTTCAGCTAGTTTGCGATTTGAGATCACACCTATAACAGAGACCTGTCTCGTCTGCGTTGTATTTAATTCTCTGTTCACATTACTTGCAAAGTGTTCACTTTGCTTTCACTTATCAGTTATTTCTTTTGGAAGTGACCAAACCTCATCTCACGCTACTTTCACTACAGTTTAGTGTCACACTTTGAGTCGGTTCAGTGAGCTCCTAGGGTTTAAATTGGTACATGTATGCCAGTCAGCTCTTTTACGTTTTCAGTATGGATAAGTCATGAAATTGGAGAGTTCTTGCTTCTAACTTGCTGGAACCATGCATGCAAAGTGCAGTCGATGTCTTAGTAATCAGCATGTCTAATTTTCTTTCTATTCAGTTCAAAACCACCGCTTGTAAATGTCGAATTGAGGCATATCTTGGTATTTCTCCGTCTGGAAACAAAGTCAGTTTTCGTGGCAAGGTGTGAGCCATAAGGGGGTTCGTTATGCTTTTCCGGAAATAAAATGTTGAGTTTAAAAACATGAAAGCCTGCATTTTGTGACATATTCAGTGTATGAATAGGATGAAATAATGAAGGCACCAATGATACTTTAAAGGTATAATTTAATGACAGAGTCAAGAACCAAGAATGCATATGAAAAATTAAATATACATTTATTTTATGCTAAAATATTAGTCAAATATAACATTGTGAAAACTTAAACATTACTTTGGATATAATAATCTGAACAATTAACAAAAGGTAAAAGAAATAGTTTGATGTAATGCTCTAGATGTAATTATGTAACTTCAACGAGAAATTCTTCTTGCCTTTGCTACTGCAAATTTACCGATTAGTTCCTCCAAATTTATGCTGTCGGTAACCTTCCGCTCCACACTCAGCAAAGCCAAGGCTGACAATCGTTCCTGTCCCATGGATGACAGGATAAGTTTTAACTTATTAAAAGACCTTTCGTGGCTGGCAATGGATGTTGCAACAGTCAGTAAGATCTGAAGACCAACTCTCAGATTTGGATATGCAAAGGTAAAGGTTAAGTATGAGACCTGAATCGGCGTCTCAGCACAGGAGTTTACACCCATATGTGCTCGGGCGCCCTTACAGAAATGTTCGGAGATTTCTGTATAGTGTCACCTCAAGCATCGAAACTCAGATGCGAAGCAACATTCCTCACCTTCCCAGGGTAATACCCTGGTACCCATTTCTGCCAACGGCTGGGTCGACCGTGGGGGTATTTTTTTTTTTCCAACCACGAGTACAATTCACACTGCTCCCAGCGGGAATCGAACACGGGTTGTCCAAACGTCGGTAGTCCAGTCGGGTTTGGATATGCATCATTCCCATACTGTAGAATGAAGCGAAGCAGGTCCTTTCGAAAGCCTAACATTAGCCCTTGTCTTGAGTAGCACTCGATAGTCCATTATTTCACTGAACAACAATTCATCTAAGTCTACATCATAAAATCTTCCCATAAAAATGCATCTCTGTTTCAAGCCTTCATTAGTTGTGCACATCAGATCCTTTTTAATCAACCAACACAGAACTGGAGTCGTCAGTCGCTGGACACTTTGAGACTTGCTGAGGAGGGGATCTGAGCGCCTATGGACATGTTCGGAGTGCAATGATGATGACCCGCTAATGACTCAATCAGATCCTTTATGTCTACAAGAAAGCCCACAACTAGAATTCAGTTTCTTCAAGCTGACGAATCTTGTCTCCCATTTCTGTGTGTATTTTGTCAATTATACTTTTCATCAGTTTTAGCATTCCATCTTCTGCTGTCAGCCCTTCATCCTTTGCTGTTTCTCCAAACATTTTCTTCTTCTGCCGTCTTGCATTTTGGGTTTGGTCCTTTGCTTCTTCAAAAGAATTCTTGCATATGATATCACTGTTTTCTAGGGAATACCCTTGTAAAACCTGAATATCTTCAGCAGCTTTATGGATATTCATGGTGTGGTCCTGTGGCCTTCTCTGAGCCCAGTCAATCTTGGCAAGTACAGTATTCCAAAACCTAATACTCAAATGTTAAAATCCAATGTAACAACTGAATTGCATCACGTCTTGTATATAAATGTCATGTTGATCATCTGCAGTACTTTCCAATACCTCTACCAGATGATTCTAGTTGATCATATATCGACAGCTTCAACTCTGGCACTCCAAGTTTCTGACTGACGTCACTGATACACCAAGAGCAGTTTTCAGTCTCCCATCAAAAAGTTGATGACAGAAAAATAAACATAGATAGCTGGCACAGAACTGGCAAATGTCACACCTGCTAGCTCACGACTAACAGCACGAACCCCACTAAATTAAGTGCGTTGTTACCACAGTTAACAAATGTAGCGTTTGAGTTAAGTGCCACAAGTCTTTGTTTCACTTCTGATTTGTAGCCAGACATTACAGATCGTACCACTGTGGTCGATAGTCTTCGAGAGCTAATTTATCTTTCTCCAGTTCCAATATTATATCTGCAATACTTGTTTGCATCTTTTTTTTATTTTGTTTCAATACATCCTAAGAAAGATTTCTTCACACAACTACATTATTTTCTTCAAAGTTTATATCTCCATATCTAAAGATCTCCGGCACTTGTTCTTGGTGAGTAGCACCAGGAGTTGAATTAAACATGATTCCATAGTATTTGACTCTGGATGTCATACACAAGATTTTCTCTAACTGTAGATGTTAAAAGCCTGTAAGAACTCGTGTTCTGTTTCTGGTGAAAGGTACGTAGTAGTTCCTGAATTTTGCTGCACGCACAAAAGGTGGACCTTTATGACTGGATTAAACTCTGCAACAAGCTTCACAAGTTCTAATTTCCAGGGTTTATGTAATTATGTGACATCAATTTTGTGGTCCCAGATGCTGCACCCTAGAGACAAAAGCCCCCCCCCCCCCCCAAGCTACACCACTGTCGTGACACAACGTTATTTCTGCCCTTCACTGTTGTATGCAGTGTGCTTGAGGGAATATCATGCTACCTGCATATTACTACTTCTGATTTTAAACTTTTACCACTTTCACTATCAACGCCACATTCGTTTCAAGTGATATACACTTGTATTTTTTGCCAACACTGGAACCCATCACGATAACAGCAAATTTTACCAAGTGCGTTATAACGGATTTTCAGTGTTATGAAATAATTTTAAAAAATATATAGAATAAAAAAGAAACAATTTGGGGATTTCTAAAATTCTTGTTAAATTCTCGTTATAACTATTCCCATAAGTGAATTCTACTGTATTTACTTTGCTGTGGGTATATTTTTTCATGCAGTTAAGGTAATGTAAGATATATCAATACTGCTTGAGACTATATCACAACTTTAAAGAAACAAAATTTGTTGCAAATGAGAGTAGTCATATCACTAACATTACAACTATTGCGACTATTAGCACCACAACTACTGTTACTACTAATATTACTGCTATGTTGCACTAATTGAGTCTGCAATTGTTTTCTTTTTTCTTCTTACATAAGAGACTATCATCATCGATATAGGGGAACTTCAAGGCTTGTATTTCATATTTGATTTTCCTCTGGTCTACAGCTCATCCAGTTCATATCGGACATTGGTGGAACTTTCGGTTTGTGGATTGGGCTGTCACTGCTGGGTTTGTTGGAGGTCCTACATCTGGCCACTGAGATGCTGATGTTTGTTTGGAAATCAATCCATTCTAAACAGAAAGTAAATACATACAGCTCGTTTTAGATAAACTGATGAGAGAGAATGAGAACAATAAAATTGGGGGAAAAGTTACGTGACAGGGAATGAGGCATAATGAAACTTATAAAAAATGTATCTACCGAAAGATGATGTGGTCTTGAATTACAAATTTTATTTGCCAGTTTCTGAGGGGATTGCTATTTGAGCAAGACAGGTGAAGACATGTTAGGAGTTCAGTGTCGAGACTGACCTTATTGGATGACACGATGTGGATTTAGCTATTTCTTTTATTGCCAGATAAAAATATGAAACGTAGAAAGTATTCCATAGAAATGACATAGATTGGGTAAACATGAGCTGTTGAGTGAGTAGATGAGAGAAGTTATTGGATAAAAGAAAAAAGAAGCGGAGAGAGAGAGGAGGAGTTGATGCGCATAAATTAAACATAAGATAGTTCTAGAAAAGAAAGTTTCCAAGCAGAGAGATGGAGTGTGAGAGAGCTATAGTTTTAGATCAGATAGGGGATCAATGACAAATATAGCTAACTACCATGTGCATACGATAAATGTAAAAGAAAGAACTTAAAATAAGCACAGAAAATAAATGTAACAATACAAATAACACAAGTTAAAGGGAAATAAACTTATGCAGAAAGCAAATTATAGTTTTATATAAACCAAATTACATTCTAAAGTATCATTTTAAAGACTTTGATTTGTCTTCTAATCTATCTATCTATCTATTGACCTTTTGAACCGTGGCTGGCCATAGGGCATAGACCCAGATACTCTTTCTCTTTTCTAATTTTTTTCATTCTAGCAGTCTCACTTCTTGCAAAGATCTTTATAAAATCTCGCTATTTGTCTCTGTTCTGTGCATGAAACTGTATCTCATTGAGAGAGCCGGTTCCTGCTGCTTTTGGCTCTCTGATCAAGGTTCTTTTCAGTGTCTCTCTGGGTCGGCCTCTCTTCCTCCTACTTGTTGTTTCCCACATGAAAGCCTGCCTTGTTATTCGACTATTATCTGTTCTCATCACATTTCTAACCATAGTCTTTTCTTGATCACTGAAGATATTAGTGGTTGATGGGCGATTTCTCTAATTTCCTCATTTGTTTTGAATTCGTTCCGCTGTTGCAGGAGTTCTTTGTTTGTTGATGTTAATGAGTCTCTTTATCAGTTTGATATCTTGTTGATGATCTTCCGTGTCTATCTTCTGTACTTGTTGATCTATCTTGTTATTTGTTCTTTCTATCTTGCTACTTTTATTTCATATATATCTATAGAGACACACATAACTCGTCATCATAGTTTTGGAACAAATATAAACACAGTCTTTATTAATGACATCCACATGTGGTTTGGCAATGGTTTAACAATATGTCTCTGATACAATCAACAAGTTCTAAATTCTCGTGCAAATCTGACGTTACTATAGCGTTACTTGATGGAGCCTATTGGCGATGATTATCATAAGTAACTTCGTGATCGTGTTAGTGTTCTTTGTCAATAAATGGATATCCTAATGATTCCGTGGAACTTACTGATATCTTTACTTTAACTCTAGTCACTACAGTACAAACAAAATGGCAATGTATAAAAAACAGCATGCAAGAATCCTGCAACACCTTGCCCAAAAAGGAAAGTAACAAAAAACAAAAATGGATAACTGACAAAATCTTAGAAAAAAAGGAAGAAAGAAGACAAGTGGAAAACACTGCCAAATACAAGGATATTGACAATAAAATACGGAGAATGTGCAAAAAGGCAAAAGAAGACTGGCTCAACCAAAGATGTCTAGAAGTCGAAACAATGGAAAGTAAACAAAAAACCTTAAGAGAGATGCACACAGAAGTAAAGAGAATGACTAATAAAGACAAAAAAGCTGCAGGAAACGGATGTATTGCAAACAAAGAGGGAAGAATGCTAACAGACAACAAAGATATAATAGATAGATGGCAAGAATATATAACAGAATTATTTCATGACGAAAGGGACAAAAAGCCAGACATAAAATGTACATACAACTATAAAATCCTGAAATTTGAAATAGTAAAAACTAAAAAAAACAATGAAAAAGGGAAAGGCAGCAGGACCTGACAATATACAGATATAGATGATACAGGCTTTAGAAGATTTTGGCATCGAAGTGATCACAGACGTATGCAATGACATATACCATACAGGATACATACCAAACGAACTAAAACATAAACTTTCATTGCATTGCCTAAAAAGAATGGTGCAGTTAAATGCAGTGATTTCAGAGCAATAAGCCTAATGAGCCAGGTAACAAAAATTTTACTAAAAGTTATACAGGGAAGGATTCAGAATAAAATCAATACTGAATTAGATGAGCAACAATTTGGATTCAGAAAAAACAGTGGCACAAAAGAAGCCATATTCAATATGAGAACATTGATTGAAAAGTACATAGAAGTAAACAAACCAATATATGCCTGCTTTATAGACTACACCAAAGCTTTCGATAGAATACACCATAACCAACTTATAGACTGTCTAAAAGATATAAATCTATACGACACAGACATACGACTAATATGTAATTTGTACTGAGAGCGAACAGCAATAATAAAATATAACAAGGAGAACTCTACACCCTTGGACATAAAGACAGGAGTAAGACAAGGATGCATCCTATCACCAAGCTTGTTCAATCTATACACTGAACAAATCTTTAAAAACATCTCAGAGATGCCAGGCCTAAACATTAATGGAAAGATAATCAATAACCTAAGATATGCTGATGATACTGTTCTACTAGCAGAAAATCCTAAAGAGCTACAACAATTGCTTAATGTGATAAACATAACAAGCAAAAAATATGGATTAGATATGAATATCAAAAAGATTAAAACTGTGATTATAAACAAAGAAAATTCTCAAGACCTACAATTAAATATCACAGTTGAGGCAGTCCATATGGAGACAGTCCAGAGCTACAACTACCTGGGACATACTGTAACCAATGATGGAAAATTTAAAATTGAAATAAACAGAAGAATAGGTATGGCAAAAAGTAATTTTAATGCCATGAAAAATATACTAACAACAAAACAAATATCAGCAGGGCTGAAACTAAAAATAGCAAAATGTTACATCTTCTCAATATTCCTGTATGGTGCAGAAACATGGACATTAGACAAGAAAACAGAACAGAAAATTGAAGACTTTGAAATGTGGATTTATAGAAGAATAGGTAGAATTGGATGGAAAGAAAAGAAAACAAAATTAAAAAAGTTTTAAAACAACTGAAAATAAAAAGAGAACTACTAAATACAATTAAGACAAGACAAATGAAATTTTTGGGGCATGTTAAAAGACACAACAGCCTAGTAAATGTTATGTTAGAAGGGAAAATACAAGGTAAAAGAGGCAGAGGCAATCCAAGACTAACATGGACGAGTAACATCAAAAGATGGACAAGTCAATCTATGACAGCCTGTACTAATCACTATTTCATTAACTCTGCCCTTTAATTATGTCCATAGTCTCATTGCTTTAGGAGTCCTGTCGACACCTGTCGCTCTTCATAAAGCTTTCATTGGCCCTTGACCACGTGCGGCGATTTCTTTGTCAGAATATCTTTTATCTCAGGCTCCCGTCTCTGGACTTCAAGGCGCTTGCCGACATAGGTAGGAATTGCCGACATAGGAATTCCCCTGATTTAGGTCGGCTCTTCAAAGGATGTGTCAGGGCTAGCCTCAGTGATAGCTATCTTGTGTCAGCACCTGTTCAGCTGAGTCCATCGTTATTTTCAGTTGCGTTACGTAACTTCACCGGCCAGCGTAGACATCTGTCTGGATTTCCACGTTCAGGCTGAACACCTGTTCATACTTTCTTGCAGTCTTTAGTTGGTTACGCCACAGCGTCTGGGTTCGGTGGTATCATCATCGTATTCTTTTATTCTTCCTCTGACGATCATCATATTATTCATCTACTCTTCCCATTGTCCTTCATGGCTGAGTCACACTATAACAAAACGGTATACTAAGTATTTTCCTTAGACATTTATTTTCTAATGCGTTCAACTTTGTTTCTATATCTCATGTTGTTTTCCAGCTCTCACATGCATACGTAATGGTTGATAGTACGTTTGAGTTGAATAGTCTAAATTTTGTGTTTGTGCTGGTGAGTTTTGATTTCCACAGTATTTTAAGGCTTTTGGAAGACATTGCTACTTTAGCTATTCTGATTCTAATTTCTTTACTTGTATCCCCTTCCCAATCAGTGTGACTTCCAAGATAGATAAAGTGATAAATCTCTTCCACTGGTTTGTTTTCCATGTATATTCTGTCATTTGTTGGAATTAAGCTTTTCATGACTTTAGTCTTTTCATAATTGATCTCAAGCCCAATTTTGCTGGCTATTGATAGTTCATTTGTGTTTTCCTGCATCGTTTTTATCTGACTGCTGACGAGGACTATGTCGTCAGAAAAGTCGAGGTCCTCCAAATGGTCTCCTTGCATTCGATGCCTTTATTACCAGTGCAGCATTTCTTCATTATAAATGTTTTCTAATACATTGTAACAAATATGAACATATCACTAATACGCTGTCTCGTGAAAATCAGTTTTGTTTGTTCAGCTCACAGCTTGTTTCATATAATGAGGTTTCTTGTTTTGTATCAAATACATGCTCTCTTACGATAAGCTTGAGTTTGTGAGAGAAACCTACTTTCTATAAGTGGCGTATTCTATATGATACCACAGCTATCGCCAGTAGCCTGAACATATTAGCGAAATACAAAAGGAAATGATAATTTATTATATTTTAAAATATAATTATATTACAAATTTTCGAATATTCTATCACACATTTCGTAGGCCAATATGATTTATTTGCTTTGATTTGCATTTATTAAAGCAAGGTTTTCCTATGGCCACTGTAACGTTTGTAAATGAAATTGAAATTCTTCTACATTGAAACCTCTAGTAGCCAGCGGTACATTTTTATTCTATCTGGACCTAGTATTAATGACTTGACATTAAAAAATGGGAGTCAAAATAATATAGCGGGTCCTACCGCTTGAGGTTTTTTTTCATGGACTATTTTTAGCTCTAGCCGATTAGAAGCGTTAAAAGTGAAAGTGAAACACTGTATGATTACAGGAAATTCCTTAGCTATTTATAACTACATTATGTGCATCAGCATCTATAGAAAGAACTTATTCTGCTCTCAAGAGAATCAAATCTTATTGTCGCTCTACTCAGACACAAGAGCGCTCATCTGGTTTGGCATTATTGTCCATTGAGAAATCATTACCTCAGAAACTTAGAAACCAACCCAACAGTACTTTCAATGACAAAGTCATCAAGACATTTTCGTCCCAAACAGGATGGCTATAATTAACATATAAATAAGTAATTTAAAATGTAGTGTTTTCATTAGAAAATATTACTTCATGTTAGCCTACTGAATATAATGTATGTTTTTATTTATTATGTCAGCAGTAGCCCAGACCCCAAAACCAGTATACACCACAGCTTTCCTTATGTCAAAGCACTACTCTGCAACCCCACCCGCTAGTTTATGTGTTTGTATAGATATGTTTTAATCTAAACAGGAGTTACACAATAATTTGTATCTTGATTTACTCACACTGGGATCAGTAACAAAGATTATGGTTTGGAAATAAATATGAAAAAAATATTAAAGCTATGATTATTAGCAGAGAAAAGTCACACGATGTACACAGAGATATTGAAGTAGATGAAAAGAACCTAAAGAGAGTTAAAGAATATAGCTATCTTGGACATATTATAACAAATAATGGAAAATGTATGACAGAATCAAACAAAAGAATAGGAAAGACGAAAAGAAATGTTAACAACATACAAAAATATACTCACATCAAAACATTGGTATAGGAATCACAGTCTCTTTATTGAATTAAAACATTTATTATTTGTTCTTAAGGCTCATAAGGCATTACATCATGTTTATATTGATCATTAGTTCTCACACATTTGTCTACTTACCAACTTGTAAGAACATATTGAAGCATAATTCTTGAAAAGGTGACTATTTGAAATGTCCATAAGTGCATATCTTGCATTCAATCTCTCTATCACTTACTTACGTTTATCAGAAATGTGAAACACAACTTGAAAACTCTCAAACACTTCACAACTAAAGTTGATATGTTCATTGCTATCCTTACTACTCTCTATCAACTTACTTAATAACTTCTCAACTGACTTAAAACTACAACTTGAAGATTCTTAACTTCCTAACTAACTGGCTCAACTTTCTAATCTCAACTTTTCTAACTGTTCTGACTGTTCTAACTGTATAAACTTCTAGCTCTTCCTATTTCTGACTCTTGTTCTAATTGTCCTAACAATGATTGTCTAATCTAAAAGTTGTTCTAATTCTCATTTCTGACTGTCTCTATCTCTAACTTATTGTGTTGAAGTTTAAATATTCAGCCACAACTCCTCGCGTGAAAATCAGCAGCCAATAAAACTGTCGCAAAGTGACACTCTTCTGATCACTTGAGTCGGTCACCCCTCAACATTCTGTGACCGAAACTTGAACTATTCTCATGATTTGACGAAAACACCTTGTTTTCGTGAAATCTCTATGCCCTATTTAAATTAATGATTCTATCTATCTATCTATTGTCCTTTCGAGCCGAAGACGGCACATAGGGCAGAACCACAATCTCAAGAACAGAAACCTTGCGTGCCAAAATGGCACATATTGCAGAGATCACTGCTCTGTTTCCATAACAATGCTTTTTACAATGACAGCTTGTCAAGCCATCGATCAATCTCCTTAGTCGCCTCTTACGACATGCCTGGAAGGTCACAGTGTCACTATTCTTTACATCCCACGTAATGAGGCCCCGGTAACACACGGGCTAATAACGGAAATTAATGATTACCTCATGACAAAGACCATCCTGGTAGTTGGATGACAACTTATTTATCAGACGTCCAAATTCATGGAGTCAATGCATGCGCTATTGTCATTTCTCCAACCTGCTGTTGTGGAAATCTGCGTGGAAATTTCCATGGACCTAAACTCTCAGTATAATTTTACCTTTCCTTCCTTGTCTACTATCCCCTTGAACTTCTACCTTAACTTGGTGGGTGTCCGTTATGTCCGAGTATAATTCCTCGGCGGGTGGCCCTATCCCTACTATAAACCTTTATTCCCTTAACTTGTTATTCTGGCTGGAATTTTCCATACATAAAATTTTTTGGCCCAACTACTGCTGGTCGCTACCATATGTTACTGCTATTGTCCATGAAAGAATGGGTAAGGACCAAGTTGCCTGCTCCCATGCTTTCATTAGCTTACTCTGTTACAAGCATAATAACATCAGAACAAACTACGAATTGCAAAATATTATTTACTTACTCAACCTTCATGTATAGTGCAGAAACATGGACATTAAATAAGAAAACCGAGCAGAAAATTGAAGCCTTTCAAATGTGGAGCAATTGGAAAATGGGAAGAATTGGGCGGAAGGAACAAATACAAACAAGGATGTTCTGAATCAGCTGAAAATAGAAACTACTACTTAAGACAATTTGAAAGAGACAACTGACATTTTTTGGAAATGCGAAGGGAAAATACAAGGTAAACGAGGCAGACAAAGACTAAAGTGGACTGATAACATCAAAAAGTGGACAGGTGAACCTATGACAACGTGCACCATCAAGACAAGAGGCAGAGTAAAATAGTGCTCTATAGTAGTCAACCTTTGATGTGGAGACGGCACACTATGAATGGTGGGATCGATACTATTTAATTTAATTTAGTTTTATCAGTTGATGTTTTAATTTTATTAGTTGATGTTTTAATTTTATCAGTTGATGTTTTAGCTTACATATGTATAAATATATATATATATTTCTTCTTAATTTCTTCCTTTTTTGCCTTTCACCATCGAGTATTTTGCTTTTCTGTTGGCCTCTGCTGCTTCATGTTTCCTAATGTTTCTAATATTACATCAATCCATCTTTTTTATTGTTGGCCTTTATTTTGTTCTTGCAACGTTTATTGAAGGCTCGTTGTGTTGTGGTTTCATCTTTCTGCCTTATCACGTGGTCAAACAATTCTATCTATTGTTTACACACACATTAACACACTTACACATTTATGTATATATTTTTTGATTTTCCTTTTACTATTTAGTCTCTCCCTACATGCCAGTTTTTTGAGTCATTGGTTTGATGTCCAGTTCCTGTTCATGTATCTCTGCTGTGGATGTTTTCAAATCCAACAGAAACCAACATCCCATGTTTTCTTATATCACATCTGCATCATTAAACGGTCAACATAACTCTCAGTGCACCTCACCATAGGTTCGGTATCTGCTCGAGCTTCTCTATTTCACGCTGACAGCACAATCTATATGACTTTAATTTCACATTCTATAATGTCTACATAAGAAATCGCACCTAAAAACTATATAAGACTCCACACCTAATAAACGCTTTCGTGAGATCTATTTTACTACAGTTATTTAAGCCAATGATTGCTCTAGTTCTGTGAAACATGGAGAATAACAAAATTGACAATCACGAAGGTACAGACTTTCATTAATGGATGCTTGCGCAGAATAAAGGGATGGAAATGGCAGGACAAAGTCACAAACGTGGAATTATGGAAATGTACCGGTCAAATACCAGTGGATAAAGAAATACAGCGAAGACGATGGCGATGGATAGGACACACACTACGGAAACCAACTGAGAGTATTACACAACAGGCCCTTTTTTGGAATCCCCAGGGGAAAAGACAAAGAGGAAGACCAAGGAATTCTTGGAGAAGACAGATTGAAGCAGAGATGAAGATGATGGGGAAGACAAGGAATGATCTTAAAAGAATTGCAAAAAACAGAATGACTTGGAAAGTGTTTGTTGAAGACCTATGCTCCACTGGGAGCTAAAAGGTAGAAGAAGAAGATTGCTCTAGTTCACTAATGTACAAGACTAGCATATATCTGTTTCTGAATCATAAGTTAAGCAGCAAATGATGTATTAAACATTTTATGTCCTTTTATGTTTTTTTTTTACAAGGGAAATGTTAAGTTAATAAACATGAACTGTAAATTAATGTTCATATTTACTAGTATACATACATTGTATATGGTAGTTTTCTTTTCTTACAACTGGGCTTTAAAATCTAATAACAATATCTAGATAATCTTACTGTGTGTTTGTTGCTATTTTGCTTGTGAATATTTGAATCTGTTTTGTAGATGTGTGTTCATTATGAACCTGTAGGAATGTGAATATTTAATTTGATTTATAATTGCTTATCATAACACTTGTGTATAATCGGTTGGTATAATCAGTTTCATTGCTGTCGAGACATCCCCACAATCACGCCAGCGCCTGTTCCAGCATTTCTCGAAGCGTGTTCATGTTGCCCCAGCCAGATCTTAAATGTAGACACATCTCCCACCAACCTCAGCGCATAAACGTCATCATTTTTGTCTTTAATTTCTAATGTATGAGTACATATACATGTAAATACAGCAAGGAATTAAGACAGACAAGCAGGTAGCTAGGTAAGTAAGTAGGCTGGTTCGTAGACAGACAGGCAGTTAGCCAAGCAGGCAGACCAGGATAGACAGACATGATGATGTGAATGACATGTTGTTCACGAGAATTGAAATGGGAAACAACCGTGCTAACGTAATGCTCAATAATGTCATAGTTGTGATTACATAAGTTGTCTCCCCGCTTACCGATATACATCTTGATAGAGTTTACATACTAACTGTAGATATGGAGTTGCGTTTAGGAAAAGTGTTCTCCCGGATGTCAAGAAAATTGGCTAATGTACTTAATAAACTGCAGGAGATTCTGGTTTACAGAATTTTGATAACATTACTGTCTTGCTATAAACGCTACATGCTCTAATTATTGTCTACATACTCTCTCTATTTGTACGATGTCACACGACAGAAGCTCCCTTACAGTATGACGTATAGGAAATATGGTTTTAGTGAACATATTTTTGTAACACTTGTGGGTAATGTGGGCAGTACAACACCATTCAGTCTTTCTTTCCCAGAAAAAAATAACCCGGGCAGAGTAAACCTTGAAAAGTTGTGGAAATCAAAACTCATCAGCACAAACACAAAACTTAGGCTATTCAAATCAAATGTACTTTCAACCCTTACGTATGCGTGTGAAAGCTGGAAAACAACAAGAGATATAGAAACAAAGTTGAACGCATTCGAAAATAAATGTCTAAGGAAAATACTTGGTATAGCGTAGAACGAATTCAAAACAAACTAGGAAATTAGAGAAATCGCCAATCAACCACTAATATCTTCAGTAATCAAGAAAAGACGATGGTCATATGTTGGACATGTGATGAGAAGAGATAATAACCGAATAGCAAAGCAAGCCCTCATATAGGAAACAACAGGTAAAAGAAAAAGAGGAAGACCCAGGAAGACACTGAGAAGAACATTGATGAGAGAGGCAAGAGCAGCAGGAATCGGCTCCCTCAATGAGATAGAACTGCTTGCACAGAACAGAGACAGATGGCGAGATTTGATAAAATATATTTAAAAGAAAACTGCTAGAACAAAAAATTCAGATAGGAGAAGGTGTATCTTGGTCTACGCCCTATGGGCCGGTTACGGCTCGAAAGGTCAATAGATAGATAGAAACATGCAAGCCTTCGATGGGAAGCAAATATTTAATTCTTTACTATGTGATAAGTTTACAGTTGGCTTTTACCTGAAGAACTTAATCTATTTTATGTCATGATTATTTCTCTTCTCTTTACTTACACAGTTCTTTCTCTTGTTCGTATAAAGTCAGCTACAAATATTATTTTATTGCCTCAAAGTTTACTTCCAGTACTCTGCTTGTGTCATCATTGCTTGTTGTATTTAATATTCTAATCCACGAACTTTTGAAGATATCTTCTTTTATTTTGATTTATCCTCGCTTTTTATGTTTTAATTAGGTTGACAAACACCTCGGGGCAGGTCAAGTTTATGAGAGAGAAGTCACACTTAAGATTTCATGGTAGCCTTTGTTTTTTTAAACACAGAGTTCCACAAAACTTCAAAATGTTCACTTGCTTTGTCAAGTTTGACACACAAGTCATCTAGAGTTTAACCTGTCGGTCTTTTATTGGCTGCGTGATTTGCCAAGAACTTATGCAAATGTGACAGAGGTACTTAACGTCATGCACACAAGGAATTAGAAGTTAGTAAAGTTATGAGTAGAGAATGAAGTTAAGAAACAAGTAGAAGTCTAGAAATAACAGAGCAACCTCCAGGAACACCGAGGGAGAGAAACCCGTAGAAATATAAACAGAAAAGTTAATCGCTAAAAAATATCAGTCAGGAAGACATAATTTAGTTGTGAAGTGTTTCAAGTTATATTCAGAAGTTGTGTGCTCCAGAGAACAATAGTAAGTAGTTATAAGTAGATTAAGAGGCAAGACATAGAGGTAGAATGTCATAGACAATAGATACTAGAGCTGGCTCCATCACTGTCGGTGGTAACCTTGTAAGTTCATCTAAATATAGAACATTGATCTTAGATGTTCCAGATAATCCATTATATACTTTCACCTACATTTGATGATTAATAAATCTGAACGGACACTACTGATAGTCTGTGATTGTTGAATACATCAAGACATTGTCATTACGTTATTCTGTGATCTATGTGAACTCTGTCTCATATAAACAATTAGAAGCAGTCTAGTCCAGATATAAATAAGTGGAAATAGTCTATAGCCCAGATGTAAATAAGTAGAAGTAGTCTAGTCAAGATATAAATAAGTG
>JAVIAB010000139.1:94111171-94463671 GCA_032433765.1 Megaustenia siamemsis | reverse complement strand
AAATTTAATATCATGAAGAACATACTAACATCAAAACAAATAACACCAGGGCTAAAACTAAGAATACCAACATGTTATGTCTTCTCAACGTTACTATCTTCTTTTCTTTTCTTTCTTTTCTCTTTTCACTGATACCTAAAAGGTGTCGTGGTTTATATCATTTGTCGTTCTTGTGCTGCTCGAATTGTCTGAATTAGTGATTTTCCTTTGTTGTTACATGTCTCTGTCATTGCATCTATCCATCTTCTTCTCGGTCTTCCTCTTGGTCTTTTTCCATGCATTCTCGAGAAGAACGCCCTTGATGGTGATTGGTGAGGATTCATTCTGACCAGGTGGCCAAGCCATTTAAGTTGTTGTTCTATATATTCTTGGCAGCGTTTTGTTCCTACCATTTTTCTTATGGTTTCATTTTGTATTCTATCTCTTCTTGTGTTGTTTGTTACTTTTCTCAAGCATCGCATCTCACATGTATTTATCTTTCTTAATTGTGATTTAGAAAGGGTTCATGTTTGACTTTCATAGCACAAAGTTGGTATGAAAATGCTATTTATCATTTGTTGTTTAGCTGGCATAGAAATGTTTGGATGTCTTAGCAATGGTGAAAGCTGGTATGTGACAGCATTTGCTTTTTGTATTCTCATGTCAATTTCTCTGTCTAGTTTTCCATCTTCTGTGAACATTGTGCCAAAATACTTGAATTCCTCTACTTGTTTTATTTCTTTATCTTTGATCTTAATGTTTACTGGGTGTCTTAATTTACTTATTCTCATAGCCTTTGTTTTTGCTGTGTTAATTTTCATACTGTAGTTTGTGCAACTTTTATTTAGGGATGTTATATGTTGTTGTAGCAAGTTTTCGTCCTCATACATTAGGCATTGGTCATCTGCGAATAGTAGCTCGTTGATATTGGAACTTTCTACCTCTATGCTATTATTTGATTTTTCCTTATTGTTGGTTGTTTCCTGATTTATTTTGTCCATATATATGACGAAGAGGAGTGGTGAGAGGACACATCCTTGTCTTACTCCTGTTGTAACCTGAAACCATTCTGACAGACCTTCCGATGTTCTAACGGCACTTTGACTGTTTTTATATAATGCCATTATATTACCTAGTAGTTGTCCTGCTACCCCGTAGGTATCTAAAGTTTGCCAAAGTTTGTTCCTGTCCACACGATCAAACGCTTTTTCCTGATCTATAAACACTATATTTAGATTTCTGTCGTATTCTATTGTTTTTTTCACATAGTTGTCTCAAAGTAAATATAGCATCCGTACAGCTTTTGCCTTTTCTGAATCCGAATTGAGTATTATTTAATTTGGGTTCTATTATGTATCTTACTCTCCTCTCTAATATTTTAGCATACATTTTACCAACTTGACTCAATAGGGATATTCCTCTGTACATTTCACACTCCCTTTTGCTTCTTTTATTCTTCCAAAATGGGACAATGATAGCTTTTTGCCAATCGTCTGGGACTTTTCTTTCTTCCCATGCCATATTGAATATTATCGTAAGCCAATCTATAGCTGTTTCCTTACAGGCTAGTAGCATTTCTGTTGTTATTCCATCTACACCAGCTGCTTTGTTCTTTTTATTCTGTCTCAAAGCCCATTCTACTTCTGCTTTAAGTATATTCGGTTACTGTTCATCATGTTGCCTATGTTTAAACTCTGTATTTCCCTGATTTAATAGTTCCTTAAAGTATTCTCTCCATCTGATTATTATGTTTTTCCTGCTGCTGATTGGTCTACCAATCTTGTCGTTTATTATAGTGGTTGGGTTATAATCATTATTTCTTACTCTCATTGCTTTTACACTTTTGAAAAATTCTCTTGGTTCTTCTCTACAAGTTCTTTTCAAATTCTTCACCAAATGCTTTCCAAGAGTCTGCTTTTGTTTGTTCTAGGATCTTTTTGCTATCATTTCTGGCTTGTCTATAGTGATTGTAGTCTTCTGTTGTTTTTGTCTTCTGCCACGTTTTATACTTTTCTTTCTTGTGTTTCACTGCTGATTTTACTACTTCATTCCACCATCTTGTAAATTTCTTTTTGTACGTTTACATCCTTTATTGCTTTTAGATCTATTCTTTGTGCTTGAAGTCTTGCAATCTGTTGTTTCCTAACCCATTTTTTTGTCATAGTAAAACAGGTTTATGGTCGGTATCTAATATTGCATTTGGTATAGATCTTGAGTCTGTTATGTCCCTCCTTTGATGTCTTCTAGTCAAAATAAAATCGATTTGGGAGGCCTTGTCCGTGTCATTCCATTTATACCAAGTATTTGGTTACGATTGTGCTGATTAAACGTGTTTGTTATATAAGATCGTGTTCTGCACAAATATTTAGTAGGTGTTCACCATTACTATTACACTCTGTTCTAATGTCACTAAATGGTCCTAGGTATAATTCCCATGGTGTTCTCCTTTGTCCTACTCTACCATTGAAATCCTCTAGTACAAACAATTTCTCTGTGTCTTTGACTTTATTTATTGTGGCTGAAAGTTCATCAAAATATTATTGTTTACTGTCCTCACTATATGTGTCGTTGCATGGAGCATATGTTTGAATGTAAGTGGTATTTCCTCCTTTTTCTGCTAATTTGATAATTATTATTCTTTCCGAGATGTGATCTATTTCTACTATGTTTTTGACAGTGTTACTTTCAAATTTGAAATCGACCCCGTGTTTGTTTACTTCCGCCATGTTATTAATTCCGCTCGTAACGAGTGTGTAGCTTTGCTGTATTTCTTTAATGATTTTGCCTCTTTTTTCTTGTCTGCTAACCCTAAGAACGTTACTATATGGTGCAGAAACAAGAACATTAGACAAGAAAACAGAACAGAGAATTGAAGCCTTTGAAATGTGGATATATAGAAGAATAGATAGAATTAGATGGAAGGAAAAGAAAACAAACGATGAAGTCTTAAAACAACTAAAAATGAATAGAGAACTATTAAACACAATTCAAACAAGACAAATGCGATTTTGGGGCCATTATGTTAAAAGACACAACAGCCTACTAAAAGTAATCCTGGAGGGGAAAATACAAGGTAAAAGAGGCAGAGGCAGATCAAGACTAACATGAATGAGTAACATCAAAAGATGGACAAACCAGCCTATGACAACCTGCACCATCAAAGCAAGGGACTGAGAAGAATGACGCTCCAAGGTAGCCAACCTTCGTTGCGGAGATGGCACACGATGATGATGATGAGATGACAAGGCGCAGCATAGGATGTTTAGCGGTAGTCTCTTTATTTATTGGACCATTCTCTTATTTTTATTAGACTATTTTCTTATTTTATTGGACTATTCTCTTATTTTTATTAGATTCTTCTCTTATTTTATTGGACTAGTATCTTATTTTATTAGACTTTTCTCTTATTTAGGTAAGACTATTCTCTTAATTTTATTACACTATTCTCTTATTTTATTGGATTATTCTCTTATGTTTGTTATTTCTATATATTTGTATATTTGTTATTTTTTGTTAGACTATTCTCTTATTTTTGTTAGACTATTCTCTTATTTTATTGAACTATTCTCTTATTTTTGTTACACTATTCTCTTATTTTTGTTAGACTATTCTCTTATTTTATTCGACTTCTCTTATTTTATTATACTATTCTCTTATTTTATTGGTCTATTCTCTTATTATATTTGACCATTCTCTTATTTTATTAGACTATTCTCTTATTATTTTTTGGGGATTATTCTCTTATTTTTACTATTTGGGAACTGCAAAGTGAGATGACAACATCAACAGAGCAAAAAAAAAAAAAATCAATGACTAAACTTCTTCTTCTTTCCCTCCTCATTTCCCTTTCAGCGTCGAGGTGAGATATTATTTGCTATCTTATACTCTTCTGTTCGCCTCAGCTGCTGTTATGTTTCCTAGTGTTTCTAATATTCCGTCATTCCACCTTTACGTGGCCGGGACCCTTGGTCTGGTGTTCTCGCAACGTTTATTGAAGGCTCGTTGGGTTATATTTTGATCTTTCTCTCTTGTCACGTGACCTTAACATTGTATCTTTTTGTTTCGTTTTATATTCTATGGCGGGGGTTATTCCTAGCTTTTATAGCTCAATTCTTCATTTCTGATCTTATCTCTTAGGCTGTTTCCCGTCATTCGTCTGACACATTTCATCTCAGTAGGTGTTATTTTTGAGGAGTCCCTAGAGACTAGGAACTGAATTTTTGCATATGAATCCTTTTTACCCTAGCAGCCAGTGCACAGGAGTCCTTCGCCGCACAAGCAGATAACTCCGTCTTTGGTGGTATTCATATTCTTTCCGTTGGTGAGCAATTGATGTTTCAGGTAGGGCTTCGCTGCTGCGACCAGGGGTGGTTGCCGCAGAGAGAAATTGCAAATAAAAATCTAAACCGGCGCAGCAGTGATTTGAACTCACAACCTCTCTGTATCGAGACCGGCGTCTTGCCTCAGGAACTAACCAATCCGCCATGTGTGGATCTAAAAATATGAAAAACAATAAGTTTATTACATAATTTGTCCTTTCATGGTTCTGCAGCTATGGAGATTTAGAGTGTCAGAGAGACTATAGGTCACGAGAATGAAGGCCGCAGTCGTATAACCCGTGCTGTCGCTGCAAGGCGTTCAGTTCAGCTTTTTAAAATTTAATTTCAATGACTTCCAGTTAAAATATAGCTCGGAAACAAATGATAAAAACATGAAATTTTTAATATGTTTTAAAATTATTTCATTAATAATAAATTTAGTACCAAATTTGATCAAATTTATTCAAATAAATTTCAAACTAATAATTTCTTTCAATTTCCTTCTTTAATTATTGACTCATCATTGATGGTGGCGACAAAACCTACCTTAGAATCCTTGATTGGGTTCGCGTTGCAAATGGTAACTGCTGGAAACTGGAGCTCGCTGAACGAATAAACCACTTTAGAGTATGTCTCGTACTGAAAGTACGAGACGACCAATCTGTTGTAAGAACAGTCAAGTAGGTAAGAGCTACTTCATCTATATTTTTTTATTGATAAAATATTGGTTATGAAAGTGGAAACTGTTAGCCTAGTACTCTTCATAGATTTGATAAATTAGAGAATGTATTTTAAGCCTCAGCACGTTATAAGAATACGATTACACACAAAATGAATGACTCTCAATAATTTTGATCCGATATCTAAGACCTGCTTAAATTCGACACTGTTGTTCAATAAATCAAGCATTAACATCCTGTCTCTTTATTTCACTTCCCTTATACACAAGAATCCCGGATAGCAAACTACAGGCACATTTGTGATGCTGTATCCTGGACAATTGTACTGCTGTAGTCGATGTTGGACTGTGTGATTGCTGGATTTCTATGATCTTCTTTCTTCTTCTTTTCTCATTTCACTGATACCTAAAAGATGTCGTGGTTTATACCATTTATTGTTCTTGAACAGCTCGAACTGTCTGAATTAGTGATTTTCCTTTGTTGTTACATGTCTGTCATTGCATCCATCCATCTTCTTCTGAGTCATCTTCTTGGTCTTTTTTCATGCATTCTCGAGAAGAACGCCCTTGATGGTGATTGGTAAGGATTCATTCTGACCAGATGGCCAAACCATTGAAGTTTTTGTTGTTCTATATATTCTTGGCAGGGTTTTGTTCCTACTATTTTTCTAATGGTTTCATTTGGTATTCTATCTCTTCTTCTGTTGTTTGTTACTTTCTCAAGCATCGCATCTCTCATGTATTGATCTTTCTTATATGTGATTTAGAAAGGGTTCATTTTTGACTTTCATAGCACAAAGTTGGTATGATTATGCTATTTATCATTTGTTATTTAGCTGGCATAGAAATGTTTGGATGTCTTAGCAATGGTGAAAGCTGGGATTTCTATGATAACGTATATTATTCATCTGCCGGATGGTCTACTCTTGCCTTGAAGACTCATCGATAGTATATACATAATTGTAAATATTAGCTGGTTATAGTTCGTTCTCTAGTTGACTTAACTTTTGTTTCTCAATAGCTTTCTGCAGTCGTCTAATTTTTCGTTTCTATATTGACACAATGACAGCCAGTTACCAGTCTACTGGGGCTTTATGTTGTTGCCATGCTGCATTGAATATTCTGTGTGAACATGTTATACTGTTTCTCATGCTGCTACTCTTATTTCTCCTTATATGTTGTCTATCCTCAGTGCTTTAATCCTTGGTACATATTTGATTACTTATTCTTTGTGCTAAATTAGATTCTTGATCTGACCATCACGAAAGTGTCCTTAATTTCTATCTATTGACCTTTCGAGCCGTAACCGGCCCATAGGGCGTAGACCAAGATACACCTTCTCCTATATGAATTTTTGTTCTAGCAGTTTTCTTTTAAAGATATTTTATCAAATCTCGCCATCTGTCTCTGTTCTGTGCAAGCAGTTCTATCTCATTGAGGGAGCCGATTCCTGCTGCTCTTGCCTCTCTCATCAATGTTCTTCTCAGTGTCTCCCTGGGTCTTCCTCTTTTTCTTTTACCTGTTGTTTCCCATATGAGGGCTTGCTTTGCTAATTTAATTGGAATGTAAATCCTTAATTTACATTCCTGCAAATCCTTAAACCTTAACGTCTGTCTGTCTGTAATATCTGAGTGTTTAACTCTTAGATCTAGTATATTTTAGAAGCTGCAACTGTAATAGTGCATGGGTAGTAATGTTTGGGTCATAGATAACAATGCTCACACACACACACACACCTCAGTGATAGTTGAGTGATCGGGTAACAAATGTGCGAAATGTAAAGACAATGCGCTCAGTGAGAAAATGTAAAAGTTGTGAAACTTAAATGGAAAATGGGGACGTTGAAAAATACACAGAAATTACCGATGAAGAAATTGCAAGAATGTAAATTAAGGAGCCTTGCATGTTAGTCTGGTCAATGTCGCGAATCTTATTATGTAGGGTGTGAGCGGGCCAACTTCATCTTCTTGATTAGCGGTCAGGAGAGATCTCAGTGATTGTGACTGCAAAAACCATTTTGAGCATTAGAGTTCAACAACATGTAAGTCCGGCTTGTTGCATGAGTTACTGAGTTAAGTGCTCTGTGCACACCGTGAGCTGTGCGTTTCATCAGTTTTGATCATGTTTCGATATTCCGATTGCTTACGATGAATGAAAATATCGTATAACAGGGAACAGATGGCTGTGTTCACTTTCTGTGCGGTTTCGCCTTATGTCTTTTGGCGTGTGCTGAGACTGCTATGATGGGGGACTACAGCTACCTTTCTTTCTTTGGAAGATTGAGATAGTAATTCGGATGATTCCACTGGAACGGGAGGTTGAGCAATATGGATTTTAATTTGTTTGCAGTGATACCGAGGCGTTCCATAACTATAACCATAATATGTATTATTAAGTTACGTTAGCGTCAAGGTCTGTTCAATAGAGAGTCACATCCAAAGCATTTAAGTTGTCATCAAAGGCCTGGATAAATTGGCCAACTATACCCGGCCGTCATTTCAAGTTGAATTGATGAGATGTTTCCCTCGTATATCTATGTCTTCCTTGTGTAGATTACTTGTTTGGGGACGAGTAAAGAAAGACTGTCGCTTGTTTCATCAATGTTCGATGTGTGTTATTTGAATTGCCATGTTCAGATCTGCTTGTCAAGCAGTGCCCAGCAACCACAAGTCTACGAACATACTCACGCTAACAAAACATCAGTTATTAAACAAGTCTACGAACATACTCACGCTAACAAAACATCAGTTATTAAACAAGTCTACGAACACACTCACGCTAACAAAACATCAGTTATTAAACAAGTCTACGAACATACTCACGCTAACAAAACATCAGTTATTAAACAACAAGTCTACGAACACACTCACGCTAACAAAACATCAGTTATTAAACAAGTCTACGAACACACTCACGCTAACAAAACATCAGTTATTAAACAAGTCTACGAACACACTCACGCTAACAAAACATCAGTTATTAAACAACAAGTCTACGAACACACTCACGCTAACAAAACAGCAGTTATTAAACAACAAGTCTACGAACACACTCACGCTAACAAAACATCAGTTATTAAACAAGTCTACGAACACACTCACGCTAACAAAACAGCAGTTATTAAACAACAAGTCTACGAACACACTCACGCTAACAAAACAGCAGTTATTAAACAACAAGTCTACGAACACACTCACGCTAACAAAACATCAGTTATTAAACAACAAGTCTACGAACACACTCACGCTAACAAAACAGCAGTTATTAAACAAGTCTACGAACACACTCACGCTAACAAAACATCAGTTATTAAACAAGTCTACGAACACACTCACGCTAACAAAACAGCAGTTATTAAACAACAAGTCTACGAACACACTCACGCTAACAAAACATCAGTTATTAAACAAGTCTACGAACACACTCACGCTAACAAAACATCAGTTATTAAACAAGTCTACGAACACACTCACTCAAACAAAACAGCAGTTATTAAACAAGTCTACGAACACACTCACTCAAACAAAACAGCAGTTATTAAACAAGTCTACGAACACACTCACGCTAACAAAACAGCAGTTATTAAACAACAAGTCTACGAACACACTCACGCTAACAAAACAGCAGTTATTAAACAACAAGTCTACGAACATACTCACGCTAACAAAACAGCAGTTATTAAACAACAAGTCTACGAACATACTCACGCTAACAAAACAGCAGTTATTAAACAACAAGTCTACGAACACACTCACGCTAACAAAACAGCAGTTATTAAACAACAAGTCTACGAACACACTCACGCTAACAAAACAGCAGTTATTAAACAACAAGTCTACGAACACACTCACGCTAACAAAACAGCAGTTATTAAACAACAAGTCTACGAACACACTCACGCTAACAAAACATCAGTTATTAAACAACAAGTCTACGAACACACTCACGCAAACAAAACATCAGTTATTAAACAACAAGTCTACGAACACACTCACGCAAACAAAACATCAGTTATTAAACAACAAGTCTACGAACACACTCACGCAAACAAAACAGCAGTTATTAAACAACAAGTCTACGAACACACTCACGCTAACAAAACATCAGTTATTAAACAACAAGTCTACGAACACACTCACGCAAACAAAACATCAGTTATTAAACAACAAGTCTACGAACACACTCACGCAAACAAAACATCAGTTATTAAACAACAAGTCTACGAACACACTCACGCAAACAAAACATCAGTTATTAAACAAGTCTACGAACACACTCACGCTAACAAAACAGCAGTTATTAAACAACAAGTCTACGAACACACTCACGCTAACAAAGCATCAGTTATTAAACAACAAGTCTACGAACACACTCACGCAAACAAAACATCAGTTATTAAACAAGTCTACGAACACACTCACGCTAACAAAACAGCAGTTATTAAACAACAAGTCTACGAACACACTCACGCTAACAAAACAGCAGTTATTAAACAACAAGTCTACGAACACACTCACGCTAACAAAACAGCAGTTATTAAACAACAAGTCTACGAACACACTCACGCTAACAAAACAGCAGTTATTAAACAAGTCTACGAACACACTCACGCTAACAAAACAGCAGTTATTAAACAAGTCTACGAACACACTCACGCTAACAAAACAGCAGTTATTAAACAAGTCTACGAACATACCCATGCAAACAAAACAGCAGTTATTAAACAAGTCTACGAACACACTCACGCTAACAAAACAGCAGTTATTAAACAAGTCTACGAACACACTCACGCTAACAAAACAGCAGTTATTAAACAAGTCTACGAACACACTCACTCAAACAAAACATCAGTTATTAAACAAGTCTACGAACACACTCATGCAAACAAAACATCAGTTATTAAACAAGTCTACGAACACACTAACTCAAACAAAACATCAGTTATTAAACAAGTCTACGAACACACGCATGCAAACAAAGCATCAGTTATTAAACAAGTCTACGAACACACCCATGCAAACAAAACAGCAGTTATTAAACAAGTCTACGAACACACTCACGCTAACAAAACAGCAGTTATTAAACAAGTCTACGAACACACTCACGCAAACAAAACAGCAGTTATTAAACAAGTACGAACACACTCACGCAAACAAAACAGCAGTTATTAAACAAGTCTACGAACACACTCACTCAAACAAAACAGCAGTTATTAAACAAGTCTACGAACATACCCATGCAAACAAAACAGCAGTTATTAAACAAGTCTACGAACACACTCACGCTAACAAAACAGCAGTTATTAAACAAGTCTACGAACACACTCACGCTAACAAAACAGCAGTTATTAAACAAGTCTACGAACACACTCACTCAAACAAAACATCAGTTATTAAACAAGTCTACGAACACACTCATGCAAACAAAACATCAGTTATTAAACAAGTCTACGAACACACTAACTCAAACAAAACATCAGTTATTAAACAAGTCTACGAACACACGCATGCAAACAAAGCATCAGTTATTAAACAAGTCTACGAACACACCCATGCAAACAAAACAGCAGTTATTAAACAAGTCTACGAACACACTCACGCAAACAAAACAGCAGTTATTAAACAAGTCTACGAACACACTCACGCAAACAAAACAGCAGTTATTAAACAAGTTTACGAACACACTCACGCAAACAAAACAGCAGTTATTAAACAAGTCTACGAACACACTCACTCAAACAAAACAGCAGTTATTAAACAAGTCTACGAACACACTCACTCAAACAAAACAGCAGTTATTAAACAAGTCTACGAACACACTCACTCAAACAAAACAGCAGTTATTAAACAAGTCTACGAACACACGCATGCAAACAAAACATCAGTTATTAAACAAGTCTACGAACACACCCATGCAAACAAAACAGCAGTTATTAAACAAGTCTACGAACACACGCATGCAAACAAAACATCAGTTATTAAACAAGTCTACGAACACACCCATGCAAACAAAACAGCAGTTATTAAACAAGTCTACGAACACACTCACTCAAACAAAACAGCAATTATTAAACAAGTCTACGAACACACTCACGCAAACAAAACAGCAGTTATTAAACAAGTTTACGAACACACTCACGCAAACAAAACAGCAGTTATTAAACAAGTCTACGAACACACTCACTCAAACAAAACAGCAGTTATTAAACAAGTCTACGAACACACTCACGCAAACAAAACAGCAGTTATTAAACAAGTCTACGAACACACTCACTCAAACAAAACAGCAGTTATTAAACAAGTCTACGAACACACTCACTCAAACAAAACAGCAGTTATTAAACAAGTCTACGAACACACTCACGCAAACAGAACAGCTGTTATTAAACAGCAAGCAGACGAAAATTAAAGATAGAAATAAAGAGAAAAACTACAACATACGAGTTACAATTAGAGAAAGCAGGAGGTATATATGCTAAAGTGACGAGTTTTCTGACTTCCTGGTTCGAGGCTTTAAAAGTTGTCTAGCCTGTACTTATAATCATCTAAAATTATTTCAGTTACCAGTTTGTCTATCCTGTATTTGTAATCATCTACAATTATTTCCGCTACCAGCTTGTCTATCCTGTACTTATAATCATCTAAAATTATTTCAGTTACCTGCTTGTCTATCCTGTATTTATAATCATCTAAAATTATTTCCGCTACCAGCTTGTCTATCCTGTACTTATAATCATCTAAAATTATTTCAGTTACCTGCTTGTCTATCCTGCACTTATAATCATCTAAAATTATTTCAGTTACCTGTTTGTCTATCCTGTATTTATAATCATCTAAAATTGTTTCAGTTACCAGCTTGTCTATCCTGTACTTATAATCATCTAAAATTATTTCAGTTACCTGCTTGTCTATCCTGCACTTATAATCATCTAAAATTATTTCAGTTACCTGTTTGTCTATCCTGTATTTATAATCATCTAAAATTGTTTCAGTTACCAGCTTGTCTATCCTGTACTTATAATCATCTAAAATTATTTCAATTACCTGCTTGTCTATCCTGTACTTATAATTATCTAAAATTATTTCAGTTACCTGCTTGTCTATCCTGTACTTATAATCATCTAAAATTATTTCCGCTACCAGCTTGTCTATCCTGCACAATAAACTTTTTTTTTCTAAAATTATAATCGTTGTAATTATCCAGTAATAGTAAAACACGTGATAGAGCAATAACTTGTTTACCAAATGTATTCGTTGTAACAAGTTATGGTTTTACATCTGTTCATTCTGAGTTTAGATGGCTCGGCCGTCAGTGTTAATTCGTTTACAAACGTCAGCAATCAATATTTATTCATCTTTGTTTCTCTTTTTTTTCTTCCTCATTTGTCTTTGAGCTAGTTTGTTCTTCAGTTGGCCTCTTTTGCTTTTAAATTTCTGAGTTTTTATAATATTTCAGCATTTCATCTGTTTTGTGTGATAATTTTGGATCTGTTGTTCTGGTAGCATTTTCTGAAGGCTATGGGATCAATGACAGGTATTATTCATAGCGCTTTTCTTAGTTCATACGATCTTATATTACAGTATGACTAATATCAATGGTCTATTTCTTTTTTTATTTTTATCCGGCTTGGTATAGAACCGTTGATCAGAGGTTTAACAAGCCGCTATCGTAAAAACGATGTTGTTAATGAAACGTAGACCTGATACAGAATGTGTAAATTAGCAGTAGATAGTAGTGATAATTTTTTCGGCCCTAAAACAACAACAAAAATAGGATTCTGGAATGTGCGAACAATGGCCGCTCCGACGAAACATGCACAGGTCGCGAGCGAGATGGACAGATACGATCTAGATATTTTAGGATTAAGCGAAATGCGCTGGCCTGGAACAGGTAGGAGATCTATTGATAATAAAATAGTAGTTTTTTCTGGAAGGGAAGATGGAAAACACCGTGAAGGAGTAGGCATAATGATGACAGACAAAGCTGCAAGAAGTTTATTAGAATGGGAACCGGTAAATAGCCGTCTGATACGAACACGATACAAAACAAAACATGGAAGACTTTCAATTATTCAATGTTATGCGCCTACTAACGAAGCTGATGATGAAGTTAAGGATGATTTTTATAACCAACTGCAACAACTTATAAACAAAATACCAAAACACGATCTTTTAATTGTAATGGGAGACTTCAACGCCAAAGTAGGACAAGATAACGCAGGAGTGGAACATGTAATGGGGAGAGAAGGCTGTAATACAACAAGTCAGAATGGAGAAAGATTAATAGAATTATGTTTAATAGAAAATTTAGTTATAGGTGGGACATTATTTCCACATAAAAATATCCACAAAACAACATGGATATCTCCTGATGATAGAACATCAAATCAAATTGACCACCTATGTATTAAACAACAATTCAGATCATCATTAATAGATGTAAGAGCATACAGAGGTGCTGATGTTAATAGTGACCACAACCTGTGCATTGGGAAAATAAGATTAAAATTTAGAAACCAACAGAAGAGGTCAATTACACATAAAATTGATAGTCATAAACTGAAAGATGAAGCAATAAAGGAAAAGTTTAACATAGAGCTAAGTAATTGTTATTCAGCACTTGGTGAAATAGACTTAGATATCAATGAAATGTGGGACTCACAGAGCAAAATACTAATGACAGCAGCAGAAGCAAGTGCTGGACTGAAGAAAATGGAAAAACGAGCTTGGATCTCAGACACCACATGGAAATACATCAAAGAAAGAAGAGAAGCGAAGAGAGCCATGACTAATGTAAAGACAGATCTTGGAAAGGTTCTGGCAAAAGCAACATACAAAGAATTAGACAACAAAGCGAAAAGTTCGGCAAGAAGAGATACAAGAGCTTATATAGACAACTTGGCAGAGAAAGCAGAGACAGCTGCAATTACAGGAGACAGCAGAACTCTTTATACTGTACAAAAGATGCTGACAAACACCTATACATCCAGTGGAACACCAATTCTAGACAAATCTGGATTAATGCTAACAACAAGCGCAGACATAAAAGCCCGTTGGGCGGAACACTTCAAAGAAATTCTTAACCGTCCACTACCTCACAGTTTAATAGATTTTGAAGCTGAAACACCAGCAGCAGAATTAGATGTAAATTTAGATGACTTCACCTTGAGTGAAATAGAAACCACCTTAAAGCTAATGACCAATAACAAGGCTGCTGGAGAGGATAAGTTAACAGCTGAGATCCTCAAGGCAATTGATAGCCATAATTTAATACATCTCCAAAAAATGTTCAACATCATTTGGAAAACAGAGAAGACGCCTCATAAATGGAAAAAAGGAATCATTGTTAAGATCCCAAAAAAGGGCAATCTTAGAGATTGTAACAATTGGAGAGGCGTGACACTTTTGTCAGTTGCCTCAAAATTATTCTGTAAAATCATCCTAAATAGAATAAAGGATTCAATAGATACAGTAATGCGTGAAGAACAGGCTGGGTTTAGAAAAGGGAGAAGCTGTCTTGACCACATTTTCACTCTACGACTTATATTGGAGGAACACATTGAAAAGCAAAAACCTTTTGTACTTAACTTCATCGACTTCAAAAAAGCATTTGATAGTATTCATAGAGATTCTTTGTGGAAAATTCTGAAGCAATATGGCTTACCATCAAAAATCATAAATATTATCAAAGACATGTATGATGGTTACACATGTGCAGTTCGAACAGAGGAAGGACTGAGCGAATGTTTCCCAATAGAAACTGGGGTTAAACAAGGATGTATTTTATCGCCCTTGTTATTTGGAATTGTTATGGACTTCATAATGAAGAAATGCTGCACTGGTAATAAAGGCATCGAATGGATACAAGGAGACCATTTGGAGGACCTGGACTTTGCTGATGACATAGTTCTCATCAGCAATCAGATAAAAACGATGCAGGAAAACACAAATGAACTATCATCAATAGCCAGCAAAATTGGGCTTGAGGTCAATCATGAAAAGACTAAAGTCATGAAAAGTTTAATTCCAACAAGTGACAAAATATACATGGAAAACAAACCAGTAGAAGAGATCGATCACTTCATCTATCTTGGAAGTCACATTGATCGAGAAGGGGATACGAGCAAAGAAATTAGAATCAGACTGGCTAAAGCAGCAATGTCTTTCAGAAGCCTTGAAAAGTTGTGGAAATCAAAACTCATTAGGCACAAACACAAAACTTAGGCTATTCAAATCAAATGTACTATCAACCCTTACGTATGCGTGTGAAAGCTGGAAAACAACAAGAGATATAGAAACAAAGTTGAACGCATTCGAAAATAAATGTCTAAGGAAAATACTTGGTATAGAATGGAACGAATTCAAAACAAACGAGGAAATTAGAGAAATCGCCAATCAACCACTAATATCTTCAGTAATAAAGAAAAGACGATGGTCATACGTTGGACATGTGATGAGAAGAGATAATAATCGAATAGCAAAGCAAGCCCTCATATGGGAAACAACAGGTAAAAGAAAAAGAGGAAGACCCAGGGAGACACTGAGAAGAACATTGATGAGAGAGGCAAGAGCAGCAGGAATCGGCTCCCTCAATGAGATAGAACTGCTTGCACAGAACAGAGACAGATGGCGAGATTTGATAAAATATCTTTAAAAGAAAACTGCTAGAACAAAAATTCATATAGGAGAAGGTGTATCTTGGTCTACGCCCTATGGGCCGGTTACGGCTCGAAAGGTCAATAGATAGATAGATTTCTTTATATTGCAATAAATCAAGCTATAAGTTAATATATAAGTTAGAATACCAGTCAGGATATCTTTCAAGTTAACGTCATCTAATAGCTCAATTGTGCATAGAGAAAACGAACGAGCCACGTGATGGTTGGTGGAGATTGTTGTACCGTGCCCTATTTTCTTATATGAACATACGGCACATTGTGTTAGGACAATGTAGTCGGTATAACGAAAGTACTGTCTTTCTTTCCAATATAAAAAAATCAGGTACTATTTATATGTTTATGAAACTTAAAGCTGTCGATCAGAATCAAACCCGACATCTTCTCCTTGGTTAAGTTCACTAACAAGTGAGCTAACGCGACTCTCATAACTCAAGGAGCAGTCTCATAGACGTCAGTTTTAGGGTACAGTGAAAGTGAAGAAAGTCTACGTGAACAGATAATAACGGTCAATTGTAACCAGTAGGTGTATTTGAGGAACAGTCTATCAGTTTTAACATAGACACAGTCTATCAGTTACAACATATAGGAACAGTTTATCCGTTACAACATATAGAAACAGTCTATCAGTTACAACATATAGGAACAGTTTATCTGTTACAACATATAGGAACAGTTTATCCGTTATAACATAGAAACAGTCTTTTAGTTACAACATATAGGGACATTTTATCCGGTATAACATAGAAACAGTCTATCAGTTACAACATATAGGGACAGTTTATCCGTTATATCATAGAAACAGTCTATCAGTTACAACATATAGGGACAGTTTATCCGGTATATCATAGAAGCAGTCTATCAGTTACACCATATAAGGGCATTTTATCCGTTATAACATAGAAACAGTCTATGAGTTATAACATACAACACACATTAAAAACACTTAGACAGAACTTACAAACGTAAATGAATCACCATCCAACCAATGGCAATGAAAAGAAGCAGTGACCAGCCAACCCTGGCGTAACTGTGCTCTGATTCTCTGATGAAGGAAATGCCGGCCATTGAACATCTGTCCAGGTACTTCGTAAAAATGTGTCTTACATTCCATACAAATGAGCTGCTTCTGATCTGAACTTCCTCCGTCTTTTCACCACGGACTGCCCTTTCATCTTTCTCAATCAAATCTGGAGAGTTCTGTTTAAAACATTAATGGGTAACACATCCTTGAGAATGTCAATTTTAACACGTTTTTGCGTCAAAAGGATCAGGATCAATTAACAAAGTTGATGCCATTGTAGAGACTCAACTACAACTGAAGCCCAACCTATCTAATATGGTCATCAAGTTTAGATTGTGTTGTATCCAAAAACCTGCAGCTAAAATGCATATTCCGTAGGTCATTCTATATGTTATCCATTGCACCAAGAGCTCAACACAGGGAAAGGTGTCAGCCTAAAAAGGAGGCAAATCATGCCTAGGTCGAAGGGAAGATGTCATCAAACAGGTCTGTAGTCATATATATATATATATCTCAACACTGGTGAGGGGTGGATACCGGTGAATCATTGAGGAGGACATTCTCGTATATTGTCACACTCGACAGGAAATGTAGGGAGCAGAACTCAGTGGTTGTCAATGGAAGTCGACCGTCTCATTTGGGATAACGCTGATGAGAAAGATGCATGCATCTATACAGACGGATCTGTAATACGACACAAATAGAGTGCATGGGCATTAAAATCACGCTCGGCAAGCAGAACAGTTAAGAAAGACAGTGGTACATACGTCATGACCACCAGTAGCAGTATCTCTTACGATAGAGGTGACCAGGGCATTCATCTGGTTAGAGTCACAAGCCAACATCACGCTTGCATATTGAGTGATTCGATGAGCATGATAAGAAAAGTGGAGGCGGGCTGTATACGGTGAGGACGGTCAACCAATGGATTGGGCGGACATCATCAATGCCCTCCGAGAAGTGGGAAGGACACAGGGCTTCGACAACCATGAGTCCACGTCACTCCTTCGGATGAAAGAGATGGGAGTTAAGATGGACACAGCCAGAAACGGGAAACTTAGTGGGCCTGTAAGAAGACTTATCAACCAACACAGAACTGGAGTTGTCAGTCGCTGGACACTGCGGGAATTGTTGAGGAGGGGATCTGAGCACCTATGGACATGTTCGGAGTGCAATGATGATGACCCGCAAATAACTCAATAACTCAATTCAGTAGGTCAGAACAATCGCATTTCATTACTCGTGCCATGCATAATTAAGAGTTATTAGAGTCGTTCGTTGCGTGTTCATGAACTAGTTTTAAAATGTGTTAATGTTAAACTAGTGGTTCGTTGAGTGCTCATGAACTAGTGTTAAATAGTGTTAACGAAAACTATATTCCGATTGTCTACGATGAATCATGATATCGTATGACGGGGAACAGATGACTGTGTTCACTTTCTGTGCGGTTTCGCGTTATGTCTTTTGGCGTGTGCTTAGAGATAACGATGGCTATGATGGGGACTGCAGCTATCTTTCTTTGCTTGGGAGATGAGATAATGATTCGGATAATTCCACTGGCACGGGCGGTTAATGAATTATGGATTTTAATTCGTTTACAGTGATACCGGGGCTTTCCATAACAATAACCATAATGTTAAACAGGTGGTTCGTCGCGTGTTCATGAACTAGTGTTAAATAGTGTTAATGTTAAACCAGTGGTTCGTTGCATATTCATGAACTAGTGTTAAATAGTGTTAATGTTAAACCAGTGGTTCGTTGCATGTTCATGAACTAGTGTTAAATAGTGTTAATGTTAAACCAGTGGTTTGTTGCGTGTTCATGAACTAGTGTTAAATAGTGTTAATGTTAAACCAGTGATTCGTTGCATGCTCATGAACTAGTGTTAAATAGTGTTAATGTTAAACCAGTGGTTCGTTGCATGTTCATGAACTAGTGTTAAATAGTGTTAATATTAAACCAGTGGTTCGTTGCATGTTCATGAACTAGTGTTAAGTAGTGTTAATGTTAAACAAGTGGTTCGTTGGGTGTTCATGAACTAGTGTTAAATAGTGTTAATGTTAAACCAGTGGTTCGTTGCATGTTCATGAACTAGTGTTAAATAGTGTTAATGTTAAACCAGTGGTTCGTTGCATGTTCATGAACTAGTGTTAAATAGTGTTAATGTTAAACCAGTGGTTCGTTGCATGTTCATGAACTAGTGTTAAATAGTGTTAATGTTAAACCAGTGGTTCGTTGCATGTTCATGAACTAGTTTTAAATAGTGTTAATGTTAAACCAGTGGTTCGTTGCGTGTTCATGAACTATTTTAAAATCGGTTCGTGATTTAAGTGCTATAACGTCATCGCTGAAGTAATTTTGAATCCATCAGCCTAATTCGCGCTTTACATGTCTATTTCACCAACTTCATTCTCTAATCTAGCAATCTAAATCACTCTCCACATCTATAATCTACCTTCCACATTCACTCTCCACATCTATAATCCACCAACTTTTCACTCTCCACATCTATAATCTACTAAACACATTCACTCTCCACACGTATAATCCACCAACTTTTCACTCTTCACATCTATAATCCACCAAACCCATTCACTCTCAACATATATAATCCACTAAACACATTCACTCTCCACATGTATAATCCACCAACTTTTCAATCTTCACATCTATAATCCACCAAACCCATTCACTCTCAACATCTATAATCCACTAAACGCATTCATTCTCCACATCTATAATCCACCTAACACATTCACTCTCCACATATATAATCCAACAAACGCATTCATTCTCCACATCTATAATCCACTAAAAACATTCACTCTCCACATATATAATCCACTAAACACATTCACTTTCCACATGTATAATCCACCAACTTTTCACTCTTCACATCTATAATCCACCGAACCCATTCACTCTCCACATCTATAATCCACTAAACGCATTCATTCTCCATATCTATAATCCATCAAACTCATTCACTCGCCACATGTATAATTCACCTAACACATTCACTCTCCACATCTATAATCCACTAAACGCATTCATTCTCAACATGTATAATCTACCAACTTTTCACTCCCCACATCTATAATTCACCAAACCCATTCACTCTCCACATCTATAATCCACCAACCCCATTCACTCTCCACATGTCTAGTCCATCAACCACATTCACTCTCCACATTTATAATCCACCTAACGCATTCACTCTCCACATCTATAATCCACCTAACTCATTCACTCTCCACATCTATAATCCATCAACTTTTCATTCTCCACATCTATAATCCAGCAACCCCATTCACTCTCCACATCTATAATCCATCAACTTTTCATTCTCCACATCTATAATCCACCAACCCCATTCACTCTCCACATCTATAATCCACTAAACGCATTCACTCTCCACATCTTTAACACACCAACCCCATTCATTCTCGAAATATATAATCCACCAAACCCATTCACTCTCTACATGTATAGTCCCCCAACCTCATTCACTCTCCACATATATAATCCACCAATCGCAATCCCTCACCACATCTATAAACCACTAATCGCATTCACTCTCCTTATCTATAATCGACCACCCTCATTCACACTCCACAATCCTCCAACCTCATTCACTGTCCATAATCCATCAACCTCATTCCCTCTCCATAATCCACCAACCTCATTCACTATCCTTAATCCTTCATCCACATTCACTCTCCATTCTCCACCAACCTCATTCACTCTCCACTATCCACCAACCTCATTCACTCTCCACAACCCACTAAGCTCATTCACTCTCCATAATCCTCCATCCACATTCACACTCCACAATCCACCAACCTCATTTACTTTCCACAATCCACCATCCTTATTCACTCTCCACTATCCACCAACCTCATTCACTCTCCACTATCCACCAACCTCATTCACTCTCCACTATCCACCAACCTCATTCACTCTCCACAACCCACCAACCTCATTCACTCTCCACTATCCACCAACCTCATTCACTCTCCACAACCCACCAACCTCATTCACTCTCCACTATCCACCAACCTCATTCACTCTCCACTATCCACCAACCTCATTCACTCTTCACAACCCACCAACCTCATTCACTTTCCACAACCCACTAAGCTCATTCACTCTCCATTCTCCACCAACCTCATTCACACTCCACAATCCACCAACCTCATTTACTTTCCACAATCCACCATCCTTATTCACTCTCCACTTTCCATCAACCTCATTCACTCTCCACAACCCACCAACCTCATTCACTCTCCACAACCCACCAACCACATTCACACTCCACTATCCACCAACCTCATTCACTCCCCATAATCCACCACCCTCATTCACTCTCCATAATCCACAAGCCTCATTCACTCCACACAACCCACAACTTTTAAGGGGATGTAGATTGCTGGTGTAGTCGCCAATCGCAACATTTGTTTACTTTTGGGGTTTGTGGTTTGTTATAATTCGGTTCTTCTCTTATCCCGATTGTGATATGCATGGATGTTTGTTGACATTTTACCAGCGTGAGTGCTTTCCTGCCTCTTCAAGAACAGTCTTGTGTCGGCTGAGTCTTTGTTTATGGCTTTAATTTGGTTCCACAGCTTTTTCATATCTTTTTTTTTTTTTAAAAGTTTAGGCTGCTGGCATTTTCCTGACATGTTTTTGTCTGTTTTTTCTTTGTTTAATTTGTCTGTGATTCCGTTGTAGCGTTTAAATTTTGTCTGGGCAGTGGCACTAGTTCTGACCTTAGTCAGGTCATTGTGTAGTTCCTTCAGTGTTAACTCCAGTCTGTCGTATTGATGTGACACCTACCTCTGTTGACGGGTATCTAGAAATGAGTTTGTGATGATCTTGACGTCAGGGTTTTTATTGTTGGCTGGAGTAATTTCTAGAAGTTGTTGTTGTTGCATTTGTTCTTTGAACAGAGAGCCCAGTTTTTGTTTTATTTTTTCGTTTGCTGGTTCCATCGCAGATCACGACAATAAAACAATGTAAAAAATAAATGCTTTAAAAGAGTTGGGAGTACAGGTCCTAGCAAAACTATTCAGTGACATTTGTAACAGTGGACACATACCCGAAGATCTTCTAAAATCTATTTGTGTAGCAATACGATACGCGGCTGATACAGTCTTAAAATCAGAGACAGAACGATTTACAAGAAATAAATTATAAACATAATAGTAAAAGAAAGCAAAATGAAGGTCTTGATCTGAATAGTAAGAAAACAGAAGTAATGGTCATATCGAGAAAACAATCATCACCATCATGCAGCATGACATTTAACAGGACAAAACTAAAACAAGTGCAAAGTTTCAGATACTTGGGCACAATAATATCAAAACGAAGATGCACCACAGAAATAAAAAGCAGAATAGCTCAGGCCAGAATAGCATTTCAGAAAATGAAAATGGTCTTATGCAAAAAATCTATGCCAATAGAAGTGAGAAACAGAGTTCAGCGGTGCTATTTGGAGCCAATTCTTACTTGCAGAAGCAAATAATGGACAGTTAACAAACAAACATAAGAATACAACAAGCAAATGCTGTTACATATCAGCTTTCACCATTGCTAAGACATCCAAACATTTCTATGCCAGCTAAACAACAAATGATAAATAGCATTTTCATACCAACTTTGTGCTATGAAAGTTAAACATGGACCCTTTCTAAATCACAATTAAGAAAGATCAATACATGTGAGATGCGATGCTTGAGAAAAGTAACAAACAACACACGAAGAGATAGAATACAAAATGAAGCCATAAGAAAAATGGTAGGAACAAAATCCTGCCAAGAATATATAGAACAACAACAACTTAAATGGTTTGGCCACCTGGTCAGAATGAATCCTTACCAATCACCATCAAGGGCGTTCTTCTCGAGAATGCATGGAAAAAGACCAAGAGGAAGACCCAGAAGAAGATGGATAGATGCAGTGACAGAGACATGTAACAACAAAGGAAAATCACTAATTCAGACAATTCGTGCAGCTCAAGAAAGACAAATGATATAAACCACGACACCTTTTACGTATCACATTGAAAAGAGAAAAGAAGAAAGAAGAACAAACAAATCAACAGACGATTAGAGGCCACATTGATGAAATTTCTCAGAGGAATATTGAAAGTTCCCTGTACTGCTTAAAAAGACCAATGAAGGAAATCTTAAAGAAGCCAAAACAAAAAGGTAGCTTCAGAAAGAAACAATCAACATTTTTGGAGCACATCATGATACCAGGAAAGTTGGAATACTTGGTTACAACTGGCAAAATACGGGGAAAGATATATCGCGTATGACAACGAGAGAAAATTATAGAGAGTTTGATATCATGGCATGGAAATCAGTTAACAACAGAACTGATACGATGCACTGCGGATAGAGTTTTTGTGGAAGGACATGATCGCCTACGCCAACCGGTATGGCAAATGATGATGATGTTTCCAGCTGATGCTGAAGAGGGCATATTTCTCTCTGGATTTCAAGCGAAGGACATGTTGCCTTCACCCAGTTATGAGTTGACTGTTCTGACCGTGATATCCTTGAAGTTGCTGCCACCCATTTCTATGTTGACTGTACTGACTGTATGTCATCCGTAGTCTTGGTTAGGTCTTGAATGTTTGATTTCCTCTACACTATTGAGTAAACTATTCGTTTATCTATTGGCTGGTTTATTTATGTGAGTTTGCTTTAGTTTATCCAGTCTCTGCTCTAGTGTTGTGTAGCCACAGCTTGGGGAATGCTTGTTATAGTCACCAACGATGATATCTTTTTTGGTCAGAGACTGCCACTCTGTGAAGTGCTAAAACCTTTTGTTGATGAACTATAGCAATTTAATATAAGAAGGTAGTCATCGTGAAATAAAATGTTGACGGTGAGACATTCTATTCTATGTCGCTGGAACGGTTTCATTCTTCGGCTGGGATGAGGTGTCGTGATTTATATGATGATCTCTTTTGTTCTTGTTGACCGTCGTCGAGAAAACACGTGTATCCATTTAGGGCGAGTTTCATGCATTTCATTTTGTGTGTTTCCTGGATGCAGGCTACGTCCACGTTGTTTTTCCAGGGCAATTCTTGTAGCTTTATCCACTGTACCAGTGTGAAGCGTGGGCTGCTTATCTTGCGTGTCCCTTCTCTAGTTGTCCGAATGGACAGCGTTGGGGTTGCTCTCTGTCTGGAGGACTGCTATTCTTCTAATGGGGGCTGCAGATGCCACTGTGACGCGAGGTATAACTGCTGTATTATCATTTCCTCGGGAGAGCGTTTCTGTCCTCTTTTATCCCTGCTGATGCGCCGTGGGTCGAGGTCGACGGATGCCATTATCGACAGTCTCCGGACTACTGCTTACTGACCGCCATCCTCTACGTGCTCGATCCTGTTCTACTTAGCGCCGATTTAGTGTCAGCGGCTATTTTATTGTCAATTAAAATACTGCTGAACACAATAGGACACGTGGCTCACTAAACCCAAATAGATTCTCTCTCTCTCTCTCTCTGCGTTCAGGACTCAATCAGAGTAAGGATTACAGACTCTCATATGAAGTCAGCTGTCAGGCTAAGTGTGTTGATCGCCCCCACATACAGAACATCACAATTAGAGTCTGTCAGATTCACTCTGACTAAACACCCGTTAATACGTTGCACTGTGTTCTGCGCCAGTGGCCCAGTGCATCCGATTTCAGCCAGCATTTTATTCGGATTTGCTTTCCCTAGCCTTTGATTGTCCCCAATCTTCCTGCAAGGCAGCAGATGATCTTTTCTGTAGGGGGATTCTGCCCTTAGATGGTAGGCCCTCCCAGGTTTACGAGCACCATCTGCCCGAGTCACTAGAGGTGACTAACACAGACACGGACACACAAAGATGTGAGATGTGACTAACACAGACATACACACACAAAGATGTGAGATGTGACTAACACAGACATCCACACACAAAGATATGAGATGTGACTAATACAGACATGCACACAGCGATACGAGGCATGACTAACACTGACACACATCAAGATATATGACACATGACTAACATAAACATGCACATAAAGATATGAGATATAAATGACATTGACATGCACACACAAAGATATGACACATGCCTAACATAGACATGCACACAAAGATAAGAGATATGACTAACATAGATATGCACACACAAAGATATGAGATGGGACTAACATAGCCATGCACACACAAGGATATGAGATGTGACAAACACAGACATGCACACACAAAGATATGACATATGACTAACACTGGTACACACTAAGATATGAGATATGACTAAACACAGACACACATAAAGATATGAGACATGATTAACACGGACACACCGAGATATGAGATATGACTAACATGACACACACCAAGATATGAGCTATGACCAGCACACACAAGCTAAGATATAAGCCATGGCTAGGACAGAAACACAGCAAGATATGAGCCATGGTTTCACTAAAAAACACCATAAAAATGAACCATGTCTAGCACAGAAACACATTAAAGTGTCCATATGCTTGGGCTTGTTGTAGTCGGCAGACTCTTCTGAACGTGGGAATCACAGGTTTCGTTAAAAAGTTGTCCGGAGTTTTGAGAGTGCAGTCTGACCCATAGAACGTTCTCTTGCATGTACAGATTCCCGATCGACTGTTGACAGGTGTCGTTGAAACAGTTGTCCGGACATTTGAGAGTACATATGATGTCACAGCCATCAGAACACATCTGTTCGCACTGTAGCCCAAAATTACCATCTGGACAAGTGCCATTACAGGTATAGCCAAGATGTTTACAATGTAGGCATTTTCCAGATTTTTCCTCAAATAAAGGACAGACACTGAGACAAGACCCGGAACAGTCGTGTCCATAGATCCCATGTGAACAGTAGCCGTGACAAGTAACGATGATGACATTGCAGCCTTTGCTACACCCACTACACACTGCACAAAACGACAAGACTGCTCGTCCAGACAATAGGTGTCTGTAAATGTTTGCACCTCACATACCGTCAGTGCACTGTCGGTCTGCGAAATGGTCGGTGAGAACTCAATCTTAATGAGTGCCATTGACGTTTGTGTTTTGACTACAATAGTGTTCACAGATAAATTAGGGTAGGATATATCATTATACTGGAACACTACTCCGCCACTGTCAGAGAAAGCCCTTAGAGTGTCATTCTTTACCCGAATCATAGTGCTAGCACGATGATAGATTCGAATGATGTGAGTCTTCTGGGGCGTTGCAAAGTTCAGATACCAGTAAACAGAATTGGTTCCACTTCTCCATTGTGTGTGTGTGTGTGTGCAGTCATTGTCATAGAGATTGGTCTTTGTTTTGCTATTAACTGTGGCCTCTGGTCCACATCCCTCTCCTGTATAACAAGCATCCAATGTTTTGTGCATTAAATCGGTCTGGTTTGTGTTTTGTTTGAGAGCCAGTTTCCGACCCCCGCCAATGTAGTTGGAGCAAATATTTGCAACTATCGCCCTTTCAATCCGTAACTTGTTGATCAGACCAGCCCCAGGGCAGAAGGCATCAATCTCGTGCGGACTAACTACAAACCTTGATACATTGTTACATGAGGCAGAACCATTCAGTTTTACCGTGAAACTGTCCGGATATTTTAAGTCATTCGCATAAATCCTAAACCAGGAGCACGGCAAATATTGATTGAGAGTTGCCTCAACTGATGTAGAATCTGTGTCCGGATTACATGAGGTGTCGTTGCCATCAAACAGGAAAGTAGGTTCAGATTTTTGGGCATATTTGCAAACAAAATCCAAGTACTGACACTGGGGTCCGACAATTTTGTGCTGACAACTGTCATTGTTTGGGCATGTCCCTGTAGTTTTGTCACAAACTAAGCCATTATAGCAGTGACATTGTAACGTACAATTTGTCCCAAACCAACCGACTGCACAAGTAAGGTCATTAGCTTCCATTGTTGCTAACGAAGCCAGGGAATAAAGACTTGATCTACAGCGATTGTTAACGAACTGTGTACACACATTTATTATCAAACCCGTGTTTACATTTCAAAAAAATCCGCCATCTCACTGTGGTAACAGATAGCGTGAAATTCTCTAACAGAATGAGATAAACCGTTGAAGACAAGGAAAGTCAACATTGTTTACATGGCTTGGACGCAAGAAGCGTCCATTTTCAAATAGATTCAAGAAAACTGAATCCACCGAATTACACCATTTGTGAATTTGCGCACTCTATCCAGAGGAAATAATCTATCATTTAATTGCCGGTCAGAAATGGCATTTCTGCGCTGCCTCTCCCGGGACCGGAAGTCACATTGTAAGATAAGGTTATCCAAACTAGTATCAGTTTGTAACCAATCATAAGATAAGTGTTACCTTTTCCTTTGTAACACCTAGCAGCCACGCAGGTAGGTCCACAACACAGAATGACTGACACCACTAACTAAGCTATTTCCTGTACACATAAAAGATAATGTAGCTCTCGACAGCTGTAATGTTAACATTAATAATAGCAATAGCATCCCATCATTCGAGTATACAAGAAAAATACGTTTCTAAATTACCTTGTTGGTCATCTTCAAAATGTGTGCCTGACGGTGATACCATACAAATGTAGGATACGAGAAATATCACACAAACACCTCATGTGCTCAAGCTATTTATTTATCAGCACAGGTGATTTTATGCTCTAGTCTGATCTCAAACTCACAGGTGCAACTTCGTGCAGTCATTACAATGTTCAACGTTCTTGTATAGTTTATAAGAACGCATACAAATATCTACGTTTATTGTCTTGATATCTGCTTATTTCATTGCTGCATTTACAACGTGGTAGACTGCTTTCTGCAACCATTTCACCTTAGTGCAATCTATCAGTTGCCTTGTTGCATCTGACCTCCTATAGTCCGTTCAGATTCGTTTTGCCTAGACATTAATTTATTTTTTTCAAAAACTTATTGTTCATTTGCATTGATCTTTTGAAGTTAGGTTTAGAATACTAATGTCGCTATAAAAATATTTTTTTATCAAAGAAATGTGATCCAGTTTCAAAGATGCCTTATTTAACCTATATTAAAAAAAAGTTAATCGATATTATAAACACCGGCGGGATTATGTAGATGCTTACATCTCACAGCTGATTCTTTAACATATAGGCATGACTTTCACGGCTGAATGCGCACCGTCCTAAAATAGTTATGTTTCCACTATAAATTTTTATAAAGAAATGTTACATATGAAATTTCCCGTTTAGCACAAAATGACATTTTAGCCGAAACCGGAAATTATGTGACGTCAAAATCACGGCCGTAGACTCGAGTTCGAGTCATAATTCAGAGGCAAATCTCAATATTTACAGAAAGGAGGCGGCACTATCCTTATTATCTTCTGCAAGTCTATGTGAGAATGAATATAAAGGCAAAATATTTTACTGAGCATAACATTGCTATAAAGATTTATCAATACTTCTGCAGAGAGCGTAAAAAGGGACATCTTTATTGTTCTTTATCAAACCCTGAGAAGAGAACAATGCATATTTTAGGTTTGTGTAAACGTTCATTTGATCGAATAGTTAAAGGAAGCGGATATTTATTGCCAACAAATGCAAGAAAGCAAGGAAGGAAAGAAACGTTAGACAGTTTTGATAAGGACCTAGTAAAAAGAGAAATCTGTCGAATGTTTGATATAAACGAAGAAGTGACACTTAGAAAGTTGAAGCTTTGGCTGAAAACTAACAACGACATTGAAATATCAAAAACTTCATTATGGAAAATATTAAGAAGTGCAGGCTTCACCTTTAGAAAGTATAAAAGTAAAAAGTAAAGTACCCCCCGTCACGCCAAGTGGCGTATAGGGAAATATGGTGTTAGTGACCCTATATTTTACAGACCTTCAGCACATGATTTTTGGGGTAATGTGGTCGGTATTACGCCCGTGCTGCTTTTACTTTCCCAGAAAAAATCCGGTACCCATTTAAGGCTGGGTGAACCCGGAGCCGTCGGTTGGGATCGAACCCTACCCCTTGTCCGTAGTAGTCCAGTTCACTAACCACTGAGCTATCGCGGCTCCTACTAATTTTTAGGGAATTAGTAAAACCCAGGTGTCCTCGCCAGGATTACGAACCCCGGCTGTTGCCGTGGTAAGCCAACCGCCTATCGATTGCGCCTTTAGAAAGTATGCTGGTGGAAAAAACATTATTTGTGAGAAGCCACATCTAGTAGCTCTTAGAAGCAAGTATTTACGTGAAGTGAAGGAAATGCGCGAAAATGATTATGATATTGTTTATTTAGATTAAACTTGGATCAACGCTCACCATACAAATGAAAAGGAATGGCAGTTAGCAGATGGAAGTATTAAAAGATCAGTACCAAGCAGTAAAGGGCAACGTTTGATAGTTGCACATGCAGGTAGCAGACATAATGGGTTGTTGCAGAATGCTCATCTCGTTTTCATTTCAAAATCCATAGACAATAGAGACTACCACTCCGAAATGAATGGGCACATATTTAAAGACTGGATCGAGAAAAGTATCCTTCCAATATTAGATCGACCTTCTTGTCTGATAATGGACAATGCTTCATACCATAACGTAGTTAACGTAGAAGATAGAATCCCAACATCATCAAGTACAAAAGATGCAATCAAAACGTGGCTCATAAAAGAACACATACAAGTTAACGACAGCTACTTGAAACCCGAATTGCTTAGCCTTGTAAAACAGACACAACGTACAAAGATATTTAAAATAGACAAGTTAATTCAAGAACATGGCCATAGATGTTTGAGACTACCTCCATATCATGCACACTTAAATCCTATAGAACTAGTTTGGGCAAAAGTTAAAGGACACGTAGCATATACAAATAAAACTTTCAAATTATGCGATGTTGAGACACTTACAAATCAGGCTCTATCAAATATAAATAAAGAATACTGGATAAAATGTGAGGATCATGTGTTACGACAAGAAGAGGAATATTGGAAAAAGGATGGTTTGTTGTTTGTTCAGCCGAAAGCAGTAATCGACCTATTTGACTCGTCTGATTCTGAATGATCATTACTCTGATTAAGTCTACAGATAAATAGTTTGATTTGCAAAATTTCCTAGTTGATTTGTTAAACAGTTTATTGTTCAAGACCACCCAAGCAATCAAAAATATGTTATAAGCAAACCAACAACCATTACTTTGAATGGAAGCCTGCTTGAGTCAGTACAGAAGTTCAGCTATCTTGGATCCACTATTACAGCCACACTTTCCTTAGATGAGGAAATAAATGTACGTATTTGAAAGGCAGCGACAACATTTGGGAAACTCACACCAAGAGCATGGAACTATATCAAATTGACCCTACGAACAAAAGTTCTATATATAATTTAAAATGTGTATACTTGCCACCAAGTAAAATTTTATGGACACGCCTATGGGTCATCGTTGCACTAGATTACTGTAAAACATTTTGATTAGGGTCAAAATAATAGTTACATGGGCAAAGATCAAAGGAATTCGCCGCTTTAAGAAAACCGTTATAGCTAGACATCGAGTAACACATATGTTCTTGTGACATGGACATTTTAACACCGTATGCCAAAAATCATGTGAAATCATCAAGAACTTTTTGAATTATAAATCATAACATCTCGGCAAACGAATCTGAACGGACTATAGATGTTATGTTTATATCAGTTATCACATACTCGTGATTTGGAGTTTTTCTTGTACTTGTCTATGTGTAAAGGTGTTTGTTAGTATTTGTGTGTGTGTATATGTGTGTCCGTAAATATGAAAGCGTATATGTACAAACGTATATATATATATACAGTTAAAAATGAAAAAAAAACGACGTTTACCGCGTCTCTGTCAATCGTTTCAATAGAACGACATTGTCATAATACAGCAAGCCTCTGGAATGCTGGTGTGCTTACATTTGTTGAGTGGAAATTATCTTGATCAAATTTTTTTTATTATTGTTATATTATATTTGTCAAATGAAATATTAAGTAATATGGGAGTAAATGATTTGGACAACTTTGTAATTTTTCTCATAAAACTTTACTTTCAACGATACAAGAAACACCAAATATACCTTACATTTTCAAAGTTCGCTTATCACATTGGCTCTGCAATGTTTTAAATTTTGTTCTTTACTCCTCGTGCCGGTGGCAAGACTCTTCGTTTAGACATATCGAGTCAACCAGTTTCATGAAGATCACTGAACTCACAGATAGTGTTTTTTCCACTGATAATTTAGTTGAATTGCTTATTTGTGTCTTTCCAGGAAGATAAAAATAGATGGACTTCTTCGTTTAAACATTCAAGGTCATTACAACAGGCTGCATCACAAAATGCATCACATAAGAAAAAAAAAACTTGTGTGATTAAAAAGTGAATATTTCATTGGCTGAAACTCTCATATTTGTAGTAGTAGATAATTTGCTATGAGCATTAACTACGAGATATCGTGTACACACTAATTTCTTGAGCTCTACAATTTACGCTTAATGTGTGATGTCACGAACTTAACGCATTTCAATACCATATCAATTTTAAGAAGGAGAGAAATATACCTGACTCCTGACATCTTCATCCATTAACGTTGCAACATGTTCAAGATTATACTTAAAATACCATTTGGAGATGAACACAAACAGCTGTGCACAGTCCTCATGTGTAGAGAACCTCATGTCCACGTGAGAACTGGGTTCGTATGGGAGAAGTCACGATTGTCGACGAGAATGTTGTTGATTGTGTTTACTTGCTGCATCAGGTTCTATCTTCTCCGTGAGGCATTCATGTAAACTCATTACAACCTCTCCGTCTGGAGTCTACGTCTTTTACACAAACTCTCCACTTTAATCCCACCGGCAAAACAACAGCAATCATCTCAGCATTGTCGAGGCACTATTGTGAATATAAAATGTTGGTTCTCTCTGGAATTTGTATATTTTCGCTAGACATGACTAGAGTATCATAATGTGTAAAAGTGAAACTCGCCCGAGCTGCGTCAAATGAACATACGTAGAAGGCATGATTATGTCACATCTGACGTATTAAGCATACACCGATGTGCAAGTGTTCATTCGTTTTTCTGCAGACCGCTGTAAAAATGGCCGTCATAACTTTTTTTTACCATGAAAGATTTAAAGAGTCTGCCGCTAAAACGACACGAGGCAACCTGCATACATCCAACAAGAATATGATTAATGGCATACTTTCACGTGGTGTGGTGATGTTGTACGACAACGCTAGTCCACAGCCACGATCTGTTACCATCATTTCATTTGTTATGGAACCCAAACATCTCTAAAGGAACAACGATTAGGCTCCGATGCAGACGCCATCGTCTCGACGACAAAAGGGTTCAATTAGCAAGTAAAATCATTCTTATATGGGACGATCTCCGCCGTCTACCCGAACACTGGGATACGTAGCTAAATGCCTGTGACGTTTTTTTCCCTAAAGAACCCTGTTCAGTGCTTGCTTCATAACAATAGCTTTATTTAATTCTGCCGCGTCTGCTGATGTATTTTACATAAATTTGTAATAAAACCACTTCAACGGGTTTCATTTGAAGAGACCCCGTATATGGTTTTTCTGTAAACTGTTAGCATCGGCCATGAATGATGAAGACTAGTATGGATTATCTCATTCACGTTTCATTTGGACGGACAGAAGTCACTGGGCTGAAGCAGTTTGTTTTGTTATTGTTGCAAATCTTTGTATGTCTGCAACTCATGATCAATATATCTATGTTGGTGTATCTATGTTGGTGTATCTATGTTGGTGTATCTATGTTGGTGTATCTATTTTGGTGTATCTCTGTTGGTGTATCTCTGTTGGTAATCATGTGTTGATGTTTGAGCGTAGTTTTTTTTTCACCTAGCAGCTAGTGACTCATATCTGACAGCTTGCCTCGGGACTAGTTGATAAGAGTTGATATGATCTATCTCCACCTCTTCGTGGTGAGCTTGGAAACAAACTAATTGATCTGACCACGAGAGTGAAGGTCACCAATGTCGAGCTGCTGTCGGGCTGTAGTGACACTAGACGCTGATATTGTGGGATAAAGACAACACATTTACATCATTAAAACGTCCAACGGGCGGAAAACAACGAAAACTATTAAGGAATACGCTGTAGTGAAAAGCACCATTTTGTAAGTATATTTTTAACATTTTAATTTTAATTTAGTTACATGGGATATTACTTGTTAAGAATGAAAGTTGTCTGATGTGAAATTAGAGCGTTTACTAGAAATGATTTAATACGATAGTAAATTATAATGTATCGTTGAAAGACTCGCTTGAAGGATGAGAAATGCAACATCGACCGTAGCTCATCTACACCATCCACTTCCACCAACCACCAGGTTACACTTATGAAAATGTCACGTGACCTTATGACCTAACCACGTGCTTCATTAACAAGGTTGCTGACTCTTCATGTTAGAAAATAGAGCCCAAAATGTGAGCAGCAAAAACTCGAACGCTTCAGCACTGCTAACCTGTCACTTTGGCTTTATCGTGCCTACTTTAAACATCAAATCGATATATCACATTATACTTGTCATGATCACACATAAATATTGATATTACAAGAACGTTGTGTAGTGTCTGTGCTGTCCCGACTTATTTTGTCTCCTGGTAAACTAATGGAGGCCTAACTTCAGATAGCTATCTTGACGTAATGAAACATTCCCAGACTGTGAGAAATACAATCTGTCCTGTAACGTCAGTTAACCTAGTGTGTCTTAATCAGTATCTATGGTCTGATCTTTCTTGAACATTGCACAGTTTTGTTGTTTATTATCAAGTGTTTTATTGTTTATCCTTAAGTGATTTGTTTATCCTTAAGTGTTTTGTTGTTTATCTTGAAGTGCCTTCTTCCTTATCCTTAAGTGTTTTGGTGTTTGCCCTTAAATATTTGGTTGTTTATCCTTAAGTGTTGTGTTGTTTATCATCATTTTTTTCGTTACACAAAAAAGATAATGTTTGGTGACGTTGCTTGAGATGAGGTTGCATGGATGTGAGGTACCGCAGTCTGAAGCGTCAGTGTGCCAGGTCGTACCATATTGCAGGGTCAGGTAGTGTGGACGACACCAAATCTCAAGTTTTAGTGCTGAAGTGACGATCACAACTAAATCTCGCTATATCGTTAGTGGTCATAATTTCAGCTTTGACTTTTTCTCTGGTCTTCTCTCATTCACCTGCTGTGATCGCATTATACGTAAATAGATCAAACGAAAAACATAACAAAGGTCTGTCAAAACTCATATTTGAATGAAATTTGAGACGACCCAACACACACCCCCACTCTCTATCTCTCCATATATTTATTATTTCCTTCAATTTTCTGGTGCTACTTAATTATCAGTTCCATAATCTATTTCATCTTAAATATCTATGGATTCTAGTGAATGCCTAACTACCTAAGAGTGACTTTCCAACTGACCGTCTCTGGAGTCACTGACAAAATGAGTACCCCCTAACACTACTCACAGATTTATTCCCACCCCTATGACCACCACTAACACATATATTCCCCTATGATCACCACTAACACCTATATTCCCATATGTCCACTACTAACACATATATTCCCCTATGATCACCACTAACACATATATTCCCATATGTCCACTATTAACACATATATTCCCCTATGATCACCACTAACACATATATTCCCATATGTCCACTATTAACACATATATTCCCCTATGATCACCACTAACACATATATTCCCATATGTCCACTATTAACACATATATTCCCCTATGATCACCACTAACACATATATTCCCATATGTCCACCATTAACACATATATTCCCCTATGATCACCACTAACACATATATTCAAATATGTCCACTACTAACACATATATTCCCATATGTCCACTACTAACACATATATTCCCTATGACCAATAGGTTCTGTGAGGTACAAAGAAAATCCTCCAACATTCTAAGTGGCTCTCTGGCTGTCTCTTGATTGACTGCCTGGTTATGCCAGTGTTCTACTTTTTGACTAATTCCCTTACCTGCTATAAAGTTCATGGTTTTGGCTATCTTTGGCTATTAATTACTTCGAGACCTTTAGACATCTCCTGACCACGGAGTCCGTTCACGGAGATCTTGTCCACCGTAATTGTTCTCTTTGCCTTCTAGAGTTTTCCTTGTCCCTTCGATCTTGACCCCTTTTCTAATCAACTCATTGACGTATCTCTATTTAGTGCCTGCGAAGGTCACCCAGTACAATCTTACTTCGCGACCTAATTACGCTTAGCATACACTGACTCTGTTGCAAGTGCTACATCGTGGCCATTAAGAACCTCTAGGCGTAAGTTATACCAACAGTATGTGATGGCACTGACCAGAGCATTCATCTGGTTAGAGTCTCAAGACCACACCCACAACTACATAATGTGTTATTCGATGAGCTTGATAAGAAAAGCGGAAGCGGGCTCTTTACGCATGCAATAGGTAGAGTTATTGCAGAGGTAACAAATACGTAATGTCACCTTTGTATACGTTCCAGGACAGGCGGGGGTACGGGGAAATGAAAGAGCGGACAGATAGGCTGGCTGCGCTATCCTTGAGGACGGTCAACCAATGGATCGGACGGACAGCTTCAATGCCCTCCGAGATGTGGGAAAGGCACAAGACTTGGACAACCATGAATCCTCTTCTCTCCTTCTAATAACAGAGATGGGAGTTAGTATGGGCACAGCCAGAAACGAGAAACTTAGTGGGCGTGTAAGAAGACTTATCAACCAACACAGAACTGGAGTCGTCAGTCGCTGGACACTGCGGGACTGGATGAGGGAGGGTATCTGAGCACCTATGGACATGATCGGAGTGCAATGATTATGACCCGCAAATAACTCAATATACCAACAATTATTTGCGTTGTTTTCATTGTCGGATGTCTGTTGATTATCTTCGAGGTACCTCTCAGCGGAACCCAGAGCAGCCGTGTCACGATTATTTCCCTTCAGAGAATGGTAAAGAACATTCGTGTTTATGATTTAAGTAACGTCTTGGTTATTTCTTCAAAGTAGTTACCATGTGATTGTGTAGTCACCAACTAATACAAGCGGTCCTACCAATTATAGAAGCAACGCTGGTCGTCAGTTTACGAGATGACCCTTCTCGGCCACGTCACATTAGTTTGAATCTAAACATCTTCATCAAAGCGGTGACATTTGAAGATTTTATTCTCAAGTGGGAAGAAGATTAAGTGGCAGAGAGCAAGGTCAGATGAATGTGGAGGAGTGAGGAAGGGATGTTTTGTCAAAAATGTAATTTATGTGATTGTTGATGTAATGTCACGAGTTCATGCCAGACATGGGAGCTGGACAAGTGACGTCCACAGGTGAGGTGACAAAACAAATACAAAAATTGCATTGTGGGACATGAACATGAAAGAAGTCAAGACGACATGGCGGAGGAGAGTTGAATTAAAGATGAACTGTGTATGGCGTTCATGGGGCAATGCGACGAATGGGCACGGACCGCATGCAATGAAGGCACTGTTGTTGCCCCTCAATATGCAACAAGATGCACTAGCCCAATACCGTTTCCCTTGTCTGCGACGTCACAAGATGAACTAGCCAATGAGTTTTTAAATCTTGCTGTGACGTCACAAGATTTACCAGCCAATTATTTTTAAATCGGTCTATGGCGTCACATGATTGACCAGCCAACGACTGTTTCATCTATCTGTGACGTCAACAGATTTACCGGCCAAGGACATTCTTATTGGTCTGTGACGTCACAAGACGTACCAGCCAATGCATTTTTTATTGATCATCTGCTAAGGTAAACGGAAAATAAAACAACGCAAACATTTAAGCAGATATATCATCATTATGTGCCATACAGGTTGGCGTAGGCGATAATGGCCTTCAACAATTTTCTATCCACATTGCATCATATCACTTCCGTTGTTGACTATTTTCCGAGCCACAAAACCAAGCTATCCAGTGTCTGCTCTCTTTGAACTGGCTCTATATAACACCGCTGAACTGGCTCTATATAACACCGCTGAACTGGCTCTATATAATACCCTTAACTGGCTCTATATAAAACCGCTGAACTGGCTCTATATAACACCGCTGAACTGGCTCTATATAACACCGCTGAACTGGCTCTATATAACACCGCTGAATTGGCTCTATATAACACCGCTGAACTGGCTCTATATACAACACCGCTGAACTGGCTCTATATAACACCGCTGAACTGGCTCTATATAACACCGCTGAACTGGCTCTATATAACACCGCTGAATTGGATCTATATAACACCGCTGAACTCTCTTTCTCACTTATGTTGAAGTTCTATTCTACTTTTAATTTCCGTTGTGCATGTTCCATCCGAACACACATACGCAGACAAACATTAAAGCAAGAAACACACGGTAGACACACATAAAAGCAAGAAACACACGGTAGACAAACATAAAAGTAAGAAACACAAGGTAGACAAACATAAAAGCAAGAAACACATGGTAGACAAACATAAAAGCAAGAAACACAAGGTAGACAAACATAAAAGCAAGAAACACAAGGTAGACAAACATAAAAGCAAGAAACACAAGGTAGACAAACATAAAAGCAAGAAACACAAGGTAGACAAACATAAAAGCAAGAAACACAATGTAGACACACATAAAAGCAAGAAACACAAGGTAGACAAACATAAAAGCAAGAAACACAAGGTAGACAAACATAAAAGCAAGAAACACAATGTAGACACACATAAAAGCAAGAAACACACGGTAGACAAACATAAAAGTAAGAAACACAAGGTAGACAAACATAAAAGCAAGAAACACATGGTAGACAAACATAAAAGCAAGAAACACACGGTAGACAAACATAAAAGCAAGAAACACAATGTAGACACACATAAAAGCAAGAAACACACGGTAGACAAACATAAAAGTAAGAAACACAAGGTAGACAAACATTAAAGCAAGAAACACATGGTAAACAAACATAAAAGCAAGAAACACAAGGTAGACAAACATAAAAGCAAGAAACACAGGGTAGACAGACATAAAAGTAAGAAACACAAGGTAGACAAACATAAAAGTAAGAAACACAAGGTAGACAAACATAAAAGCAAGAAACACATGGTAGACAAACATAAAAGCAAGAAACACACGGTAGACAAACATAAAAGTAAGAAACACAAGGTAGACAAACATAAAAGCAAGAAACACAAGGTAGACAAACATAAAAGCAAGAAACACAGGGTAGACAGACATAAAAGTAAGAAACACAAGGTAGACAAACATAAAAGTAAGAAACACAAGGTAAACAAACATAAAAGCAAGGCACACATGGTAGACAAACATAAAAGCAAGGCACACATGGTAGACAAACATAAAAGTAAGAAACACAAGGTAGACAAACATAAAAGCAAGAAACACAAGGTAGACAAACATAAAAGCAAGAAACACAGGGTAGACAGACATAAAAGTAAGAAACACAAGGTAGACAAACATAAAAGTAAGAAACACAAGGTAGACAAACATAAAAGCAAGGCACACATGGTAGACAAACATAAAAGCAAGGCACACATGGTAGACAAACATAAAAGCAAGAAACACAAGGTAGACAAACATAAAAGTAAGAAACACAAGGTAGACAAACATAAAAGCAAGGCACACATGGTAGACAAACATAAAAGCAAGGCACACATGGTAGACAAACATAAAAGCAAGAAACACAAGGTAGACAAACATAAAAGCAAGAAACACACGGTAGACAAACATAAAAGCAAGAAACACAGGGTAGACAAACATAAAAGCAAGGCACACAAGGTAGACAAACATAAAAGCAAGAAACACAGGGTAGACAAACAGAAAAGCAAGGCACACATGGTAAACACACCTAAAACCAAGAAACACATGGTAAACAAACATAAAAGCAAGAATCACAAGGTAAACAAACATAACAGCAAGAAACGCATGGTAGACAAACATAAAAGCAAGAAACACAGGGTAGACAAACATAAAAGCAAGAAACACAAGGTAGACAAACATAAAAGCAAGAAACACAAGTTAAGGTTATAATATAATTTTGTTGCCGATTCTACCACTCCATTAATAATTCAAAGGCGATTAATATAGAAAACAACATAATACCATAAGCCTTGTAATTTAACGTATAAAACACAAGGAAGTGAATACACTATTATAGATTCCAAATCACTTAATATTCACCACGTCACAAACAACATACCAGCAAATAAATCTGTTTCCTCTAATGCATCATTTAGCTACCAAAAATATGAAATGATTAAAAGAACATAAAACAAATCTTATATTATTGAATTAGCAAATGTATTTACTTAACTAACTGCTAATATAAACAAATCTCATGAGAACAAGCCTCCTCACATGAAGTCTTAGAGACTTTGAAACAAAGGAACGTGTTGCTGTTAGAGACTATAATGTGCAGTCAATAATTAATGATATATCTCTAGAGTTGTTCGGTCTTCCAATGGTTTTATTGTTATCTTAAGATATGTGTCTTCCAAAAAAATTCAACCAATAAAAGGAAATACTTCAAAAACATTGTATCATAGCTTCCGTCATGACATTCAATCAAATCGTTGCTTTGATCTTGAACTCTCTATTTAAAGAATACAATTAATATCAATAAACCATCAGGGGAAACTACTTGATATCAACATCTTGTAGTGCGCATGGTTTTTGACCAGATTTGACTAATAAATACCAACAATATCGTTTCTAATGCATTTTATTATTTGAGACAAAAGAAAACATTTAAAATACGTTCAACAATGATAGTATATCTGCCCAAAATCGAAAATCGAAAGTCAATTATTAGATTGATGTAATGGGTACAATAAGAACAATTCTTACTCGCAAGAAACAAATACAACTCTCTCAATATGGGACCAAAAGTCAATATTTTTAAAGGCAATGATTTTAAATTGGATCACAATTTTGATAGGTTCTTCTTTTGGTGGGTTTGCCAACTTCTTGGCGAGACACGTTAAGTTCAACCCCAGACTGTATCTTTCGGGTTATATTAAACCACAATTACCACCCACAAAATAAAATATACTATCTATATATTGTTAGATACCTTGTTTGACTAACAATTAAATAGGTCGTTGCTGTGTTTTGCCAACTTTTTGGCGAGACACGTTAAGTTCAAGCTCACACACCATCAAGTGACCGCAACTAACAGTCAAGGTTACAAGTGAAAATAACAGTTACTTTTATAAATGTAATACGTTTATTTATGCCGCAACATTAATCTATAAACGTAACAGACGTCACAATACTGAATGCAATTACAAGACAGGCCAATACATCATTTCCCAGTAGTAAATGTATTGGCCACCTCACAAGACACAGCAGGCTAAAAAGAACAAGAAAAGAAGGCAAGGTTCCTGGGCGGCGCATAAGAGGCAGACCAAGAAGAGGGTGGTTTTAATATATCAAGGAGGCCATGAACATGTCAACAGGAGAAGCGGGAGATCTTGCTAGAGACAGGGATTCTTTTAGACAGGTTTTGGTGAATGTAACGTTCTGCAAATGACATGCTTCCTGATGATGAGTCAATGTATACGATAATTGCAATGCTTTGTATAAATAATAGCTAAATAAAATTACGATCATTATTATATCATTAAGTTTTATTAATAATTTCGTTTTCGCTAAAAGATAATGTAAAAAAATATTTGACTATTTGTTATAAATTATTTCCCTAGCTTGGGGAGTCATTTGTTTCATGTTTGCGTCCCTTGAGAAAAAGGGTCAAGTGTATGAACATAGAGAGAACCACAATTATTATTGTTTCACCATTCCATAGGAACCTGACGAAACTACGACACATTCTTCCAGGCTTATATAAATCAGGTTAAATAAAATAAGTCATGTATTGTTTTCTCTAACAATTAACACATTATCCAACCATGATAAAGGGATGTCAAAATATGAAAGACATAAAGAGTTATAACACTATCGATAATAATTGTCGGGTTTTGTTAATTTTGTAAATCTGTAAAATATTATTTCTAAATTTAAAATTCATAGAATGTAAGAATATGCGATTCTGTAATTAGCAAACTTTACTGACATTGATAATATTTATATTTTCGCCATTTAAAATAGGGTTTCTTGCGGTGTAATATTTGGTAGTTCGGTTTTATATAGCCTCATGTGGAGTACTTTGGAGTCAGGAACTACACTTATTTCTTTAATGGAAATATGCATTTTGAGGATTATCATTCACTCCATCATATAATGCTTCACAAAGACATCTATTAATTAAACAGATTATAATTCACTGCACCCTATAATGCTTCACAAAGACATCTATTAATTAAACAGATTATAATTCACTGCACCCTATAATGCTTCACAAAGATATCTATTAATTATACAGATTATCACTCTCTGCACATTATAATGCTTCACAAAGGCATCTATTAATTAAACAACAGAGAATTGAGGCCTTTGAAATGCGGATATATAGAAGAATAGGTAGAATTGGATGGAAGGAAAAGAAAACAAATGGTTGCATCCTATCACCAAGCTTGTTCAATCTATACACTGAGCAAATTTTTAAAAACATGATAGAGATGCCAGGCCTACAAATTAATAGAACAATAATCAATAACCTAAGATATGCAGATGATACTGTACTACTAGCAGAAAATCTTAAAGATCTACAACAATTAGTTAATGAAATAAACATGACAAGCAAAAAATATGGACTAGATATGAATATCAAAAAGACTAAAACTATGATCATAAACAAAGGAAATACTCAAAACCCACAAATGGATATCAAAATTGAAGGAATAGACCTGGAGACAGTTCAGAACTACAACTACCTTGAACATATTATAACCAGTGATGAAAAATGTACAAATGAAATAAACAAAAGAATAGGAATGGCAAAAAGTAATTTTAATGTCATGAAGAACATACTAACATCAAAACAAATAACACCAGGGCTAAAACTAAGGATAGCAAAATGATACATCTTCTCAATATTCCTATATGGTGCAGAAACATGGACATTAGACACGAAAACAGAACAGAGAATTGAAGCCTTTGAAATGTGGATTTATAGAAGAATAGGTAGAATTGGATGGAAACAAAAGATAACAAACGATAAAGTTTTAAAATAACTGAAAATAAAAAGAGAACTACTAAATACAATTAAGACAAGACAAATGCGATTTTTGGGCAATGTTAAAAGACACAACAGCCGACTAAAACTAATATTGGAAGGGAAAATACAAGATAAAAGAGGCAGAGGCAGACCAAGACTAACATGGACGAGTAACATCAAAAGATGGACAAATCAGCCTATGACAACCTGCACCATCAAAACAAGAGACAGAGCAGAATGGCGCTCCATGGTAGCCAACCTTCGTTGCGGAGAAGGCACTCGATGATGATGATGACCATCAAAGCAAGAGATAGAGCAGAATGGCGTTCCATGGTAGCCAACCTTCGTTACGGAGATGGCACTCGATGATGATAATGATTCACTGCACCCTATACTGCTTAACAAAGGCCTCTATTAATTAAAAAGATCATCAATCACAGCAATGTAGATCACTAGATATTTTAACAGCTTTCTAAAATAAAAAAAAATATATATAGCTCGGACACTGTCAATAAGTTTGAGATTATTATAAGAAGGGGCATGTGAATTAGATTCTTGGCAGGATATGCTAAACTGGTGCAGGCTGTATATGAATGTTCAGGCAAATATTTGGGCCTTCAGAGGCAATAGAAATGTGGTTTTACAGAAGAATGTTGAGAATACCTTGGACAGCTTAGAAGGATAATAAAAACGTTCTGAGAGAGACCAAAGCAAACAGAGAGATCCAATATTGAGTAAGAAAATAATCATTTTCTGGCCATGTAATGAGAAGGGAACAGCTGAAATATATTGTGACAACTGGGAAAATTGAGGGACGAGGAGGTAGAGGTAAGCAAACGTGAAGTAGTAGCTCTTACTTGACTTCCTCAAAGTGATGCTCTCTGCCATACTATTTACAGCTATATATCTATACTTACTTATCTCATTTGTGGGGCATCTCAATCCTCAATTATCCATTGTTGTATGCAAATATGTACATATTTATGAAGTGTGTTTGAATATTTATTATTTTGCATGATCTATTTCAAAGAATTATTTCCTATCTTTGATGTGCAACTTATTTCTTCATCGTCTGCGATCATGGCTCATTCAGACTAGAATTCTGAACTCAACTAATTTAGTACTAATGCCTTAATGTCAGTCTTCTTTGTTCTCCTCTACCTGTCTGCTCCCCTCTCTCTCAGCACCAGCAGCACCAGCAGCACCAGCAGCACCAGCAGCACGAGCTTTATTTAATGTTCGCCTTCCCATAAGCGTCACGCTTCTACAACCAAATATCAACATCTCAATGACCAGGTGTAGAATCTCACACAGACCCAGGACTGACAGCCCGACCCACAAGCCAATAGTTCCGCCAATGCTTGAGAAAAGCTCAGTGGGCTGTTTAATAAAATAATATAACAATAATATTTAAATAAAATAAACATATAATAATAATAATAATAATAAAACGATAACATAATAATCTGGAAATAAAGACGTTTTTATCTTAACTTGTTTTTGTAGCTAGATCATACTAACCATCAACAAAACCTACAGCATCGGAAGGTTGATTTCCGGCAGCAAGAACCAAGCTTGTTTATATCGGTAGTAATGTCACATAATTGGGTAGTCTTTTCATATTACCCGAGTCTACAATAATAACTTTAAGACATAATTTGTTTTACCTACCTTTTAATATCACTGTTAAACTAAGAGATTTACAAGTGTTATTTAGCCACTATAGAAAGAGTTGTCTGAGAAGAGCAGCATGAGTGTTCTTATGAGACATTCAACGAAACAAGCATATAAAGACAAGCTTACACATTGAGCCAGCCTTGCATTCTATGCAAAGATAACAATTATAATGGTCTGACCATTTCCAAAGAGTGCTTGAAAATGTCTTACCATTTCAGGCATACACCAAACTAATAAGTGGATACAGGCAACGAGACAGACCAACAACAACTGGGTTGGTTGGCATTATAAATACATTATCCACACACGTGGCTAAGAAACCCCAAAACAAAGCCAGAGCTAGAAACGTTACGGTACTTCGATAATGAAGAAAGGGGATAAAACGCACCCACAAAATTACCATGGAATGATCAAGGAATTGCATTTCGACAAAAGATGTATACAGGAGACTGCAGGTCTCATGATAGGCAATAGTGAATGATGTGTGCAAATAGTTCACAACTGATCGAATGGTCAAGCCAAACAAAGTGAACCAAACAAGATTGGGTTTCTGTAATCTAAGATACGTAAGCGAAGTGGAAAGCAGTGAAATAAGATGATAAATGAAGAACTTCTAGATCAACGAACTAGGAGGAAGCAACAGTAAATTGGCAGGAATTGATGAAATCAAAACAGAAACATGAACGTCTACTGTATTTAGCAAGAGCGATGCACAATACAGAGTCTGCAGCCACTCTACATAGAGGAATCGAGTGAACTAAGCTGCAATATAACCTAATAAACAGTAAGACCTACGGTAAGTAGCACATTCACCAACATTACCATAATTCAATGCAAATTATCAAACGACGTTGGTAATGAGACTGCTTGTCCCCGACAAATGAGCACATACAGTCACGAGATGTCACGCCGCTAAGTAACACACATTGTATTTATCTCATCACGGTCAGTGTTACATATCAAGAATCTCTGAATGATATCTTCATCTGTAAGAATGACTCGGAACATCTGGCAAGTGATCGCACTTCATGGAGGGCATATTATAAGGAACGGTATAACATCATTTGAGACTGTGCTAAAGCAAAACTTAAAAGAGAAAAGACTCATGAAAAAGGATGGAAAACCCTGTGGATCAGTGGGCCTGACTTGTTCAATCTGTGGCCGTGTGTGTTTGTCAAACATTGGTGATTAGCCACGAGAGAAGCTGCTCGACAAAAACAAAACTTAGAAAACAATACACAATAGCCACCATTAGACCGCCTGACAAGACGAAAAGGGCCATATATATAAACAATATGATGGTGTGGTCGTGTTTCCCGTCATTAACACATTTGTTATGTCGAGTACAGCAACGTCGATGCTACTGTATTTGGAAAACTTCCTGAAAGGGAAAATTGGTTAATAAACTGATACACAAAGACGGTAATGGGAAAACAGAAGGGACACAATAAAGTAATGATATCAAATGATAAAGATGTCAGAAATATGCAATATGGTTATTGGCGGTAGACTATTTTCAAATAAAGAGTTAAATCAGCAGAAGAACACATGAGATAAGTCGCCGGCTAATGAACATCATATAGAGACGCTCAAATAATGTGGAAGTGACAAAAGGTAACAGCTACAGAATATAACAATATCGTTGAAGTTATAACAAAGGTCAGACAAGAAAAAAAACGCAATCAAATCAACAATATTAATGCGCAAAAGACTTATAATATAAACAAAAAGAATGCATAAATGTAACTCTATGTATTTTTATTGATAAGCATGAGATGTAGAGAATAATATAAATCTTAAATATTGAGATAAAATAAAGTGTGTAACATTATGATAATATGTGATTATAAATTGAATACACTTTAACACAACCATATTACTCAAGGTGTTCGCGTGTGTTTATCATGCCTCTAATTATTTACCTCATTCTCTTCTGTCTCTAAGAGAACCTTGTGGTTTAAGTCTTCAAAGTAGATTTTTACCATGAGGAACTCTTCTCTGTTTGGGAGAGAAAAAATTAGAGTTGTCGGTCCATAGATGTCCAGGATCAAACAGCAATAATAAGTATAACAAGGAGAACTCTCTACACCCATGGACATAAAAAAGGAGTAAGACAAGGATGCATCCTATCACCAAGCTTGTTCAATCTATACACTGAGCAAATCTTTAAAAACATCTCAGAGATACCAGGCCTAAACATTAATGGAAAGATAATCAATAACCTAAGATATGCTGATGATACTGTTCTACTATCAGAAAATCCTAAAGACCTACAACAATTGCTTAATGTGATAAACATGACAAGCAAAAAATATGGACTAGAAATGAATATCAAAAAGACTATGATCATAAACAAAGAAAATTCTCAAGACCAACAATTAAATATCACAGTTGAGGGAATACATCTGGAGACAGTCCAGAGTTACAACTACCTGGGACATACTATAACCAATGATGGAAAATGCACAACTGAAATAAACAAAAGAATAGGTATGGCAAAAAGTAATTTTAATGCCATGAAAAATATACTGACAACAGAACAAATATCAGCAGGACTGAAACTGAAAATGGCAAAATGTTACATCTTCTCAATATTCCTGTATGGTGCAGAAACATGGACATTAGGCAAGAAAACAGAACAGAAAATTGAAGCCTTTGAAATGTGGATTTATAGAAGAATAGGTAGAATTGGATGGAAACAAAAGATAACAAACGATAAAGTTTTAAAATAACTGAAAATAAAAAGAGAACTACTAAATACAATTAAGACAAGACAAATGAAATTTTTGGGGCATGTTAAAAGACACAACAGCCTACTAAAAGTAATATTGGAAAGAAAAATACAAGGTAAAAGAGGCAGAGGCAGACCAAGACTAACATGGACGAGTAACATCAAAAGATGGTCAAGTCAGTCTATGACAACCTGCACCATCAAAGTAAGAGACAGAGTAGAATGGCGATACATGGTAGCCAACCTTCGTTGCGGAGAAGGCACACGATGATGATGAGATGTTCAGTAAATTTCTCTCTGATAATACAATATGTTTATTTAATATCTTTTTGATAATGCAAAGTGACTATTCAATATTTCTCTGATAACATAATATATATATATATATATATATATATATATATATATATATATATATATATATATATATATATATATATATATTTAATGTCTATGTGAAAATGTGGGTTTAGCTTTCTGCGAGAACAGACAGGAAAAGTCAATACCTATCTATGTATCTATGAAAAGCTCCTAGTGTAATAGCTTTATGTCAACAGAAGTGTCAGAGCAAGAATTAATTAGCGGTATATAGAGCAACTTCTGACCTTCAGTAGAGAAAAATGGACAGTAGGCAAACAAATGAAAAGACGATTAGATGCCACATATATTTCTCAGAAGAATATTAAGATTTCCTCGGAAGTTAAATAAGACCACCAGTGAAGTTTCTAATGTGGCCAACACAACAAGAGAGCTCATAAAAACATCATTAGATATTTTCGTGCACACCTTGAGATGAAAAAAGATGAAATACTTTTTATAATCTGCAACATACAGAGAAAGAGAGAACATGGACGACAAAGAAAGACGACGCTAGATAGCGTAGTGACGTTGCACAGTAAACAGTAGAATGTATATGATTCCCTGTGGATAAAGAATTTGTGGAAGAAAGTTACCGTCTATGCCAAGTGGCATGGCACATGATAGTATCATAATCCATGATAGACATGCATGTTGGAAAAAAAAACTATCTCTTTGTTTTTGTCTTTTAATTGGAGAATCACAGATAGTTAGTTAATGTTTTGTGAATACTTTTGGTTAATGTGTTCGGGGTTACATTTATATTGTTATTATGTGAGAGCGTTTCTGGTCTATTAATGTCTTTGTTAGAACATATATGGTTCATTAATGAGATTGTTAAACATATGTAGCTTGTTAATATCTTTGTTAGAACATATGTAGCTTGTTAATATCTTTGTTAGAACATATGTAGCTTGTTAATGTCTTTGTTAGAACATATGTAGCTTGTTAATGTCTTTGTTAGAACATATGTAACTTGTTAATGTCTTTATTAGAACATATGTAGCTTGTTAATGTCTTTGTTAGAACATATGTAACTTGTTAATGTCTTTGTTAGAACATATGTAACTTGTTAATGTCTTTGTTAGAACATATGTAGCTCGTTATTGCCTTTGCTAGAACATATGTAGCTCGTTAATGTCTTGTTAGAACATATGTAGCTTGTTAATGTCATTGTTAGAACATATGTAGCTTGTTATTGCCTTTGTTAGAACATATGTAGCTTGTTATTGCCTTTGTTAGAACATATGTAGCTTGTTATTGCCTTTGCTAGAACATATGTAGCTTGTTATTGCCTTTGTTAGAACATATGTAGCTCGTTATTGCCTTTGTTAGAACATATGTAGCTCGTTAATGCCTTGTTAGAACATATGTAGCTTGTTATTGCCTTTGTTAGAACATATGTAGCTTGTTATTGCCTTTGTTAGAACATATATAGTTTGATATTGTCTTTGTGAAAGCATATACAGTTTCTTAATGACTCTGTTAGTGCATAGAACGAGGTGAAAGGAGAATAGCAAAAATATCGTACATACACAATATTAAATACTATGCGGATTCGCAAGTTGAATAAAGTGTACGGATGCAGCTTTATGTGGGAAAGCAATAAAAGACTTGAGATTTCGGCCTACACGCGACCTTCCTAAGAAAACAAGAACGGATTGATAGACACGCAAAGGAAATATATAATAATGGGAAGTAACTAAAACTAGTAAGAGTAAAGAAGAAAAAAATTAATAGAAAAAATCTTAGCTTTTTTGTAGGATAAACATGTCCTCACCCAGGGAATTGACAAGAATTGATAAATGGAGATAATGAAAACAGGGGAGAGAAGAGATGGCGGAAGGTACTACAGGTAACTTGTCCACGCGCTGTTGAGGAGACAAGGAAGAGGAAGGGGAGAAAGGTGGTAGTTTTGAGAGTGGGGGAATTGTTGGGGGTTGAGGGGTTATGTTGTGCCAGACTCAGGAATGCGGCTCTCCAGCCACATCAGATAGGTTGGCGCTCCATTAAAAACAAATATTAAGTTCTATTCATATCCCGTCCTTAGGTAGGACTATACTCGTTCTCACCTATCGCCCTCATAACTATACGATGATTAGAATAATTCATCCGACCGTCCACTGGTTTGCTTTTGAGAGTGGTTGCAACTTGTGCGACATGGTTGTCAGGAGCCACCTACCTTCCTTTTATTATAGACTTCGGGCACCGAACTTTTGCCAACGTAGTCGGTGCACTACTGCACCACTTCTGACAGACTCTATCCTCTTTCCTAATCGACCTTTCCAGATTAGGTAAGGTTCAACAAGCATACCTCGCAATGTCATTTATTTTTTCATGTTAAGCAATATAGTATGACCTTCATAGGCGAAATCGGTGGACCTTTCAGTGAGCGTTTCCGAGAACATCTATTTGATATCAGACTAATGCAGGTACCCCTGTAGCTGCCCATTCAACTCTCACAGCGATAATCGTTAAGTGGACGTCTATGTCACTGGTTTTGGTGTTAACTTCCTCTGATAACCGCAGTTGCTTCATAAAAGGCATCTCATTGCTCGTAAGGGTAGCTTCACCTCACCTGGGATTAATATGCATCTCTCTCAAGGATAGCCACTTCCCCTCATTCCTTTCCCAGAAGCTCTTTCATTCTCAGCCCACTTTTACCCGCTTTCTTTACACTTTCTTTGCTTTCGTACTTTTGCATCCCGTCACTAAATATTTTTATCTAGGTGGATACGTCAAGTTAGTATTTACACATGTGCCTTTATTTGTATCAGTTTATATATATATATATATATATATATTTATTATAAATATATTTATGTGTGTGTGTTGGGTATACATGTGTATCGGCTGTGCAGATATTCTTGCCTGTTGTATATATATATATATATATATATATATATATATATAGAGAGAGAGAGAGAGAGAGAGAGAGAGAGAGAGATTTATGTATGTGTATTGACGAGATTTATACGTGAATGGCAATATTGTATGTCTCCTTGTATATTTATTTGTATATATGTACTTATGAATTTATGCTTGTTGTATGTACAAATATATGTTTATATCGGCATATTATGTGTGTACATGTGTGTAGGTTGGTATATACCAGTGACGTATTCTCTATGCTACTGCAGCTACCGCTGCTTGCCTGAGCATATTAACGAAATACAAAAGGAAATGATAATTTATTATATTTTTTCATAATTATATTACAAATTTTCGAATATTCTATTACACACTTCGTAGGCCAATATGATTTATTTGCTTTAATTTGCATCTATTAATGCAAGGTTTTCCTATGACCACTATAACGTTTGTGAATGAGACTGAAACTACTATAAAAAAATAGTACATGAAACTACTAATCAGCAGCGGTACATTTCTCCTCTCTTCGACTTTGAATTAATGACATTGACATTCAAAAATTCCCGTCAAAATAATACGGCTAAGCTACCTCTACACTAATGCGGTTTCGTGGGTTATTTTTAGCTCTATCCAATCAGAATCGTCACAAAGTGAAAGCGAAACTATGTATGATTACCGGAACTTCCTAACCTATTTATAACTACGTTATGCGCATCAATATCTGTAGAAAGAACTTTTTCTGCTCTCAAGATAATAAAATCTCAACTCAGACACAAGAACGCTTATCTGGTTTGGCAATAATGTCCATTGAGAAATCATTCCTTCAGAAACTTAGAAACCAACCAAACAGCACTTCCAATGACAAAGTCATCGAGGCATTTTCGTCCCAAACAAGACGGATAAAATTTACATATAAATAAGTAAGTAATTTAAAATGTAGTGATGTCATTAGCAAATATTATTTCATGTTAGCCTACTGAATATAATGTATGCCTTTATTTATTATGTCAGCGGTAGCCCAGACCCCAAACCAGTATACGCCACTGGTATATACGAATATACGTGGATGTAAGGGTGTACATGTAAGTAAGTTGGTGTATACGAATATGTGGATGTAAGTGTGTACGTGTGTGTAGGTTGGTATATACGAGCACATGTGGATGTACGGGGGTATACACTTGCGTGTTGCTGTGGTGATTTTGTGCATAGCGGTTTTCTTAATTTTTGTTCTTTAATGAGGTGTCACCCTATCTGATGTCGTGGAGAGGTCATGTTGTCATATCTCCCACCTACACATGTATCCCCCCCTCTAAACATTAATATAAGCCCCACCTCCCACCACACCTATCCCTTTCTCCTTTGTCTCCTCAACAACGCGTGGGGAGGTTACCATTAATACCTCCCCCTTCTCCGCCCCCTTTTCTGTCTCTAGCCTTGTAGTTGTTTCTTCTTTCTCGTTCGACATTCGCTCAGTGAAGACATGGGATCTGTTTTTGTTACTCCTTTCCAAGGAAGGCCGCGTGTATGACGTCACTATTTTTTGGTATTGTTCTCCTCTATTAAGCGTTTACACTGTGCCCAGATCGTTCACCGGACACTAGCTTTACCGCAACACTGCAGTTATTGATGTTGTTTTGTTAGAACATAATAGGGTAGCCAATGTATGTGTGAGCATATACATGCTTTGTTCATGTATGTGTTAGATCGTTCTTCTACGTAATGTATCTCCTAAAAGAGATGATATACTTCATCCATCGTATGTCAACATACAATATGTGAGGAAAAACATCATCGTATAGTTAATAGCCGACTAACGACCAGTATGTTACAGTCTCTTTAAACAAATAATTTGTTACACAATCATTTTATTGAGAATTACAATTACAGTCTTTGATTGTCTGTCCACATACATCTTGGATGTATGTCTAGTAGCGTTAATACCAGACAGACATAGCTAATTGCGTGGTTGGGAGATAAACCTATCTGATACTCACCTGCGATCCTCGACTGTCTTGTTTTTCAGCTTGTCACAAAGTTGGGGTGATTTTAGACAAACGGTGGTAACAAGAAGTTCCTGGAAACACATCGAGATTATGTTTTTATGTCAATTGTTTAGACAAACGGTGGTAACAAGAAGTTCCTAGAACATATTGAGATTATGTTTTTATGTCAATTGTTTAGACAAACGGTGGTAACAAGAAGTTCCTAGAACATATTGAGATTATGTTTTTATGTCAATTGTTTAGACAAACGGTGGTAACAAGAAGTTCCTAGAAAAAAAAACATCGATTTTCTGTTTTCATGTAAATTGTTTAAAATGCGTCATTGGTATGTGTGTGTTTTTAGGTCACATTTGAGTAAAGATTGGACAAGGCCTACATTTATTTCTAAATTAGGTGACGGATTGTCATTATATGAAAGTCATAAAATGGGACAGGCAGAACGTGGTTAACAAAATATGAACAGAAAATGTGTATGTACAACTTGTCAACAAAGCAAGTGGGGATGGGTAGAGAAGAACGATAGAAATGGACAGAGTGAAGAAGATAGAAACAGACGGAGGAAACAGGAGAAATGGAAATATTAGAAACATTACAGAAAATTATGATTTGTCGGAGTAGATTACTTAGTAAAGGAAGGGATTTGTTCAATCACAACTCACACGTTACTCCTACTCGTGCCCCGCATAAGTTTACATTTTCTGTATAAAGGTAATAGCAGATAATGTTCAACATTGTATTATAAAACTATGTAAGAAAGAGATAAATGATCTATTCATCATTAATCAGTGCCTGCCGTTGGTGAAGTAGATGGTCTTGAAAAACAGTACATAACATGTAACATAATAAAACTATGTGTCTGACTTGTTAATATATTTTCTTTTTACTCCCCTTTTGCCTTATTGCGTGGAGGAAACATGGAGTGATCTTGTCAAGGTTTTGTTTTTTAATTCGTCTCACAAGTGACATTTTGTGTGACGTCATATGTTTCACTAGTCCACCTCATGTTTACCGGTAACCGGGTCTCGAATCCAAACCATTTATTTGCTTGTCTCTGGATGAATCTCAGAACTAATGTTACTTCCACTATATTTATTTCTTCATTTCTTATGTTGTCTCCGAATATCACATTTATACTTTTTTGAAAAGATATCTCATTTTAGTAAATGTGATCTTTTTTCTCTCTTTTCGTGTTAATGTCGGCGTTTGGCAGTGTAGAACAACGTTGGCAGTACATAGTTTGTGTTGTTTATTGCTCTTTTTGTATTCATCGTCACTTGTCTGTTTTATTCTATAATTGTTTCTTAGGAGCTCAACAGAAGTAGTGAGTTGAAATCCCACTGCACCCGTTGGGATTTTTATTTGTGATTCCTCTATCACCCTCGGTCTCGTTAGTGAGACCCGGCTTGAAACGTCAATTACACATCGACGAGAAACAAGTATAAGTACCTTCGATAGCGTAGTCCACATTTGCGGCGAGGGACCCCTATGCACACGTCTGCCAGGGAAAAATGGATTTACCCGCAAAATTAAGTTCCTAGTCTCTAGGGACATCGGCAGAGGTGAAAGCTGACATACGCAAAAAAAAAAGGACTCTTCTACTGCCATCATGTGTCATACCGCTTGTATTAAGCGATCATGTGTCATACCGCTTGTATTAAGCGATCATGTGTCATACCGCTTGTATTAAGCGATCATGTGTCATACCGCTTGTATTAAGCCATCATGTGTCATACCGCTTGTATTAAGCGATCATGTGTCATACCGCTTGTATTAAGCGATCATGTGTCATACCGCTTGTATTAAGCGATCATGTGTCATACCGCTTGTATTAAGCGATCATGTGTTATACCGCTTGTATTAAGCCATCATGTGTCATACCGCTTGTATTAAGCCATCATGTGTCATACCGCTTGTATTAAGCCATCATGTGTCATACCGCTTGTATTAAGCCATCATGTGTCATACCGCTTGTATTAAGCCATCATGTGTCATACCGCTTGTATTAAGCGATCATGTGTCCTTCCACACTCTTCTATCTACCTTGCGTCGTATCAATTCTGTTGTTGACTGTTGTCCATGCCATGATACCAAGCTCACAGAACCACCAATAATATAGAGTGAGGTGAAGGAGACATTTCAACACATGAAAAAGGGGAAGCTCAAGGTCCTGACTAAATAACAATCAAAGAGATAAATGCTTTAGAAGAGCTGGGTGAACAAGTCACAGCAAAACTACTCAATGACAAATATAACACTGGACACATACCTGAAGATCTACTAAAATCTATCTTTGTAGCCATACCGAAGAAATCAGGCGCCACGTATTGTGAGGTCCATCTCACTATTAGTCTCATCAGCCATATGACGAAACTATTACTAAAAATCAACATGAGACGTGTAAGGAACAGAATAAAACCAGAAATAAGTGAGGAACAATGTGAATTTGTGTAAGGAAAGGGCACCAATAATACAATATGTATATTGAGAACATTCACAGAAAGAAATATAGAGATAAAGAAATATCTCCATATATGTGCTTTGTAGACTACACTAAACCATTAAAAAAAAAGTAAAGCATGTGGAAATAATCAATATACTGGAGAAATTAAGCATTGATGGCAAGGATCTGCGAATCTTAAAAATCATGTACTGGCAACAAACAGCAGACGTAAGAATTAACAACCAAACAGGACAGTTCCAATGTATAAAACAAGGAGTCAGACAAGGCTGTGTTCTGTCGCCGGATTTGTTTTCCCTTTACAGCGAATATATGAGATCAATAGTAGATATAAAAGGAATTGAAGTCAACGGTCCCAACATAAACAATTTGCGAGATGACACAGTCTCAATAGCAGAGACAGAGAATGAACTACAAGAAATGATAGACATAATAGTTAAAGAAAGCAACAAGAAAGGTCTCTGTCTGAATAGTAATAAAACAGAAGTAATTGTCATATCGAAGAAACAATGATCATCATCATGCAGCATAAAAATAAATATGTCTGAAACAAGTGCAACATTTCAAATACTTGGGCACAATAATAACAGCAGATGGAAGATATGCCACAGAAATAAAAAGCAGAATGGCTCAGGCCAAAATAGCATTTCAGAAAATGAAAAACGTCTTGTGCAACACATATATGTCAACAGGAGTGGGAAAGTGAGTTCATCAGTGCTATATAGAGCCAATTCTGATTTATGGAAGCGAATTATCGACAATATGAAAAAACGAATAGAGGCCACAATGAACGATTTCTCAGAAGAGTGTTAAAGTTCCCCGGACAGCTAAAATGACTAAAGAGAAAATTCTCAAAGAGGCCAACACAAAAAGGGAGCTCCAAAAAAAAAAAACATCAGAAAGAAACAGTCAATTTTTTGCGGGCAGATTATAAAAAGAGAAAAGTTTTAATGGTTGGTTACAATTGGCAACATATAGTGAAAGAGGGATCGCGGACGACAAAAAGAGAACATAGATTGGTGTCATGGCATGGGAAACAATCAACAACAGAATTGATACAATGTCCGGGGAAAGAGATTGTGGAAGGACATGGTCACCTATGTCATCCGGCTTGGCACATGATAATGATGGCACCAAGCTATCTAGTATTTTTCTGCGATATCTCTTTCCCCATATTTTGCAGTTGTCACCAAATATTCTAACTTTCCTTTTCTCATGGTGTGCCCGAAAAATGTTGAATTTTTCTTTCTGTTGTTTCTTAAGAGCACACTTCTTCTGTTGGCCTCTTTAAGAATGTCATCGTTTGTTTTTTGTAGCTGTCCATGGAACTATCAACATTCTTCTTAGAAATCCCATCTCTATGGCCTTTAATCGTCTTTTCATTTGTTTGTTTACTGTTCATGGTGTCCTTTCATAAGCCAGAATGGTCTCTCTGTATCACCGATGAACAATAAGAGGAAAAGATAGAAATAATTATTGCATATTATCTAGAAGTCTATAGTAGTTTTGTTGCTAACTGCCTCTATATTATCTAGAAGTCTATAGTAGTTTAGCTGCTAACTGCCACTGTATTATCTAGACGTCTATAGTAGTTTAGCTGCTAACTGCCTTTATATTATCTTGAAGTCTATAGCAGTTTTGTTGCTAACTGCCTCTATATTATCTAGAAGTCTATAGTAGTTTTGTTGCTAACTGCTTTTATATTATCTAGAAGTCTATAGTAGTTTTGTTGCTAACTGCCTCTATATTATCTAGAAGTCTATAGTAGTTTTGTTGCTAACTGCCTTTATATTATCTAGAAGTCTATAGTAGTTTTGTTGCTAACTGCCTCTATATTATCTAGAAGTCTATAGTAGTTTTGTTGCTAACTGCCTTTATATTATCTAGAAGTCTATAGTAGTTTTGTTGCTAAAGCCTCTATATTATCTAGAAGTCTATGGTTGTTGTGTTGCTAACTGCCTTTATATTATCTAGAATCTATAGTAGTTTTGTTGCTAACTGCCTTTAAATTATCTAGACGTCTATGGTAGTTTTGTTGCTAACTGCCTCTATATTATCTAGAAGTCTATAATAGTTTAGTTGCTAACTGCCTTTATATTATCCAGAAGTCTATATGTAGTTTAGCTGCTAACTGCCTCTATATTATCTAGACGTCTATAGTAGTTTAGCTGCTAACTGCCTTTATATTATCTAGAAGTCTATAGTAGTTTTGTTGCTAACTGCCTTTATATTATCTAGAAGTCTGTAGTAGTTTTGTTGCTAATTCCTTTATATTACCTAGTAGTCTATAGTAGTTTTGTTGCTAACTGCGTAATGTCTGCTATATTCTGTCATGAAGTAAATTAAAATATAAACATCATGAGTAGTTGGTTATCAAATGAAGTTGATCGAGCAAGGCAACAAAATGTTAATGGAACAATGTGACTAAATGTAAATGGAACAATGTGTCTAAATGATATTTGAGAGATGTGACTAGACATTATTGGAATAATGTGACTAAATGTTACTTGAGAGATGTGACTAGATATTATTGGAACAATGTGACTAAATGATAATTGAGAGATGTGACTAGATATTATTGGAACAATGTGACTAAATGATAATTGAGAGATGTGACTAGATATTATTGGAACAATGTGACTAAATGATAATTGAGAGATGTGACTAGATATTATTGGAACAATGTGACTAAATGATAACTGAGAGATGTCACTAGATATTATTGGAACAATGTGACTAAATGATAATTGAGAGATGTGACTAGATATTATTGGACTAATGTGACTGAATGATAATTGAGAGATGTGACTAGATATTATTGGAACAATGTGACTAAATGATAATTGAGAGATGTGACTAGATATTATTGGAACAATGTGACTAAATGATAATTGAGAGATGTGACTAGATATTAATGGAACAATGTGACTAAATGATAATTGAGAGACGTGACTAGATATTATTGGAATAATGTGACTAAATGATAATTGAGAGATGTGACTAGATATTATTGGAATAATGTGACTAAATGATAATTGAGAGATGTGACTAGATATTATTGGAACAATGTGACTAAATGATAATTGAGAGATGTGACTAGATATTATTGGAACAATGTGACTAAATGATAATTGAGAGATGTGACTAGATATTATTGGAACAATGTGACTAAATGATAATTGAGAGATGTGACGTGATATTACTGGAACAATGTAACGGACAATTAAATAAGGAAATGTGAGAACATTTTACAAAACACGTACCGAAAATGAGTCACTTGGCCATTTCCTCGTGGAGATCGTCTTCTGATACTTTATCTCTCTGAAGATTTCATATTAAGATGTCAACGTGGCAGTAACAAGAAAACAATGAATTATAAGGAAGTTCGTTGATGAGATTTGACACATCTTCTTTAGTCACAGAAAACATTAAATAGATCAAAGGGAACTAACTTTGGTTAGAGCCAAAAACAAGGTGACTATTGAAAATGGTAAAGAGGTTACATATACATACATTGGGTATATGGGCAAACATATGTGTACACACTTCAGAAAAAGAACATTTTGTATAATAGTTGTAATAATAAATATATGCATATGCCAAGTATTTTGTATATACATCACCACTGAATTCTATAATTACAACAGAGAATCAAAGCGGTCAACAGAATCATATTACTACAAACTACCTTTTTATGATTACTACAAACTACTATTTGATAATTAATACAAACTACTCTTTTGATGATTACTACAAACTACTATTTGATGATTAATACAAACTACTCTTTTGATGATTACTACAAACTCTGTGTGGTGATTAAGGTGATGTTCTGGGCCATTAAACCTAAACCATGGACTAGTCGTCCAACTAATCAACAACGAAATAAGAACAACCAGGACTAGACACAAACAAACATGTAAGGCTAGATATAGAGAGAATCTGTGTCCTTATTCATAAGTAATAAAAGGCACACCAAATAAATAATAAATTATATAATTTCTTACTGTTAGACTTCTGTAAACATGTATCTATCATCAGGCTCTCAGGAGAGAATGAGTCATCACGTACAGGTAAAAGACAGAATTACAAACCTAGTTCAAATAGTTCTACTTTTTCATAAGGCGTCCTGATTACCTGTCAGCTCATTGGTACATGAACCAGAACATATTTACAATGTTAATGACATCATTGATGCTGACCTCACAAAACCTCCATCTAATGGCTGCTACACAATCGTATCTAAGACTTATGGGTACTAACCCGATCGAACACAACCCTGTAGGATTTGAAATCCTAATCACTAAACTTTGGCTCCTAAGGTCTCGGTTCTTACTTTTATTTACCTAGCTTGTTTCTGTCCACATGTTCCTGCCTCATTACACCTTGCCGGTCTCACGGCTCCCACACTTAATCACATCCAGCTAAATTACATCCAGCTAAATTACATCCAGCTAAATTACATCCAGCTAAATTACATCCAGCTAAATCACATCCTGCTATAACGCATCCAGCTAAATCACATCCAGCTAAATTACATCCAGCTAAATCACATCCTGCTAAATCACATCCAGCTAAATCACATCCAGTTAAATTACATCCAGCTAAATTACATCCAGCTAAATTACATCCAGCTAAATTACATCCAGCGAAATCACATCCACCTAAATTACATCCAGCTAAATCACATCCAGCTAAATCACATCCAGCTAAATTACATCCAGCTAAATTACATCCAGCTAAATCACATCCAGCTAAATCACATCCAGCTAAATTACATCCAGCTAAATCACATCCAGCTAAATCACATCCAGCTAAATTACATCCAGCTAAATTACATCCAGCTAAATCACATCCTGCTATAACGCATCCAGCTAAATCACATCCAGCTAAATCACATCCTGCTATAACGCATCCAGCTAAATCACATCCAGCTAAATCACATCCAGCTAAGTCACATCCTACTATATCACATTCAACTAAATCACATCCTGCTAAATCACATCCTACTATATCACATTCAGCTAAATCACATCCTGCTAAATCACATCCAGCTAAATCATACCCAGCTAAATCACATCCTACTATATCACATTCTGCCTATTTGAATGCACAGTCTAGTCAACTACGTCCCTTAACTGAGCTCTGTGACATTTGTAAAGTGGTCGGAAAATGTACCTATACCATTTGATGGCTATGGTCATCACAAGGTTAACCTTGACCTCTATGCAAAATAGTGTCGTAGTTTCTAATTATAAACCATAAACTATTATAATGACCATAATAATGTAGTATTGCTCTCAAATATTCTCCTGACACCACTACAATGAGATCTATTTTAAAGTTACTTTTCTGTACTAGAAACACAGCGACCTGTGAAACAGAACATGAACATGTCACGAGTTCACTTCCTTTAGCTTATAATGATCGTTCAAGATTCGCAGTCAACATTTGGACTTGAGGGGGCTATATATATATATATATATATATATATACAAAAATATCCATCCATCCCTCCATCCCTCCATCCATCCGTCCATCCATCCATCCATCCATCCATCCATCCATCCATCCATCCATCCATCCATCCATCCATCCATCCATCCGTCCATCCATCCGTCCGTCCGTCCGTCCGTCCGTCCGTCCGTCCGTCCGTCCGTCTGTCTGTTTGGTCTGTCTGTGTCTCTTTATATATATATATATATATATATATATATATATATATATATTAGAAAATATAAATCAAGCCATTTTTACCTGCTATGAAATAGTTATACCAGGTGCTATTTCATAACTTATGACAGGAATAAGGACAGCGTGGTTGTCTGTTTTTAAAGTGAAATTATGTTTATTCTTCTTTTCATTGTGCTTGACCTATCGTGGACAAGTTCATGTATTCGAAAAGGACTTATTTTCGACAATGAAAACAAGCCGAGAATTGCCAATCCCCAAATAAAACGTATACAGACATACAAGAACCATTTTATGCATGCTCCATAGATTACACCAGAGTGTTCGATAGAATACACCATAAACAATAACATTAAGGTATACATCTAGAGGATGCTGACATAAGACTGATCTGTAATTTAAACTAGGAAAAACAGCGATGACAAAACACAACAGTGAGACATCAACAACTGTTGATATGAAAAGAGGAGTAAGGCAGGGCTGCATTCTATTAAAGTGGCTGTTCAAGTTATACCTTTGAGCAGATCTTTATAGACTTGATAGAGATGGCAAGCCTAAACATTACAGGATGTATAATTAATAAATGAACATATGCTGATGCCGCTGTATCACTAGCAGACAATCTAGATGTCCTTCAACAACTAGTTAACCAAATATATTTTAAAAACTTGGGAAAAAAATATGGTTTGGATATAACTATTAAAAAGTCTAAAGTAACAATTTTAAACAGCGATGATTATATGATGTATAAATAGACAAACAAAACCTGTTTATGAATATGAAAGTAGATGGAAAAAGACCCAGAGGGAATATAATATTATAGCTATCCTGGTCATGTTATCACAAATGATAGAAAATGTATGTGAGAAAAAACAAACGAATGGCAAAGGAAAAAAAAAATCAATTTCAACAACATTAAAGATATTGAGTTATTTGCGGGTCATCATCACTGCACTCCAAACATGCCCATAGGTGCTAAAATCACCTCAGGATGACCCTCAGCCTCCAGCGGCTGACAACCCCAGCTCTGTATTGGTTGATAAGCTGATGCACCCATTAAGCCTTTCATTTCCGGATGTACCCGTCTATACTCCCATCGCTTTCATCTTCAGGATATACCTGGACTCTTGATTGTCGAAATCCTGTCTCATTCCCGCAACTTGGAGGGCATTAATGATGTCCGCCTCATCGATTGGCTGGTCGTTGACAGCACCAGTAGTCAACCAGGCCGCTCTTTAATTTTTCATTCAAATTAAAAATAAACTAATATAAAAGAAAAAAAAACACCAAACCAAAAACTCCCAGTTGTAGTAAAATATGACATGTATGGAACATTTATGAAAGAGGCAGAAACATGGACATTAAATAAGGAATCAGAGCAGAAAATCGAAGCTTCTGAAATGTTGATCTTTGTAAAAATGGAGAGAATTGGGTAGAAGGAAAAGTGAACAAACAAGGAAATATTTAAACAGCTGAAAATGGGGGAAAAAAACTAAACACGATTTGAATAAGACAACTTAAATTTGTGGCACAGGTGAAGAGACATAATAACCTACTAAAATTCATCTTGGTCTGTAAAGCACAATATTGGCAAGGCAGAGGCAGACCTAGACTAAAGTGTAATGATTTGCATGAAAAGATTGACAGGTGAAACTATGACAATGTGCACTATCACATCGAGGCAATCATCATAATGTACCATACCGGTTGGCGTAGGCGATCATGTCCTTCCACAATCTATCTACAGTGAATCGTATCAGTTCTATTGTTGACTGTTTTCCATGCCATGACACTAAGCTATCCAGTATTTTCTCTCTTTGTCGTCCGGGATCTCTCTTTCCTTTTATTTTGCCAGTTGTAACAAAGTATTCCAACTTTCCTCTTCTCATGCTATTCTACTTTTTATTTCCGTGGTGCATCTTCCATCTGATGTTATTATTGTGCCCAAGTATTTGACGCGTTGCACTTGTTTCAAATTTGTCCTGTTTATTTTTATGCTGCATGCTGGTGATGATTGTTTCTTCAATATGACCATTACTTCAGTTTTCTTACTATTCAGACTGAGACCTTTCTTGATGCTTTCTTTCACTATTATGTCTATCATTTATTGTAGTTCATTCTCTGTCTCTGCTATTAAGACTGTGTCATCCGCATATCGCAAATTATTTATGTTGTGACCGTTGACTTCAATTCCTTTTTTGTCTACTATTGATCTCATATGTTCGCTGTGAAGTGAAAACTAATCCGGCAACAGAACACAGTCTGACGCCTTGTTTAATAATTTGAAATTGTCCTGTTTTGTTGTTAATTCGTATTGCTGCTGTTTGTTGCTAGTACATGTTTTTTTATGATTCGCAGATCCTTGCCATCAATGTTTAATTTCTCCAGCATATTGTTTATTTCCACATGCTTTAATTTGTCAATGCTTTTGTGTAGTCTATAAAGCACATATATAGATCTTTCTTTACCTCTGTAGATCTTTCTATCAATGTTCTTAAGATGTATCAAGGCAATAGACAAAGTAAAATGGTCCTTGGTCGACAATTTTCGGAGACGACTCTGACTGAAAGGATGAAAATATTTACCTGCAAGGATTGCTGCAGTGACAATGGCGTGCTTTCTCTTCAAACTGTCCTTCAATACTGTAAATGCATTTAATAGTTGTTTCATCTAGGAGACATACCAGAACAAAACATTGTTATATCCAAATATGAATTTGTAGGTAATTGTATCCAGCAAAAATACTTTTTTTTTCCATCTATGATAATATCAATAAAAAGAGAGCTAACTTCGAATAGTAAGAAAAACAATCATCATTTTTGGCTGTGTAAGGAGAAGAGAACGGCTGGAGTATATTGTAACAACTGGGAAAATTGAGGGACGAAGTGATATCAAAGAGAAAAGATGGCAGACAGCTTAAGAGAATGGCTTGGCAGAAGGTCAACAACAGAAATGATAAATAACTGTCGAGATCGAACGTTGTGGAGAAACATTATCACCTACGCCAGCAGGCTCGGTACTTTATGATGATCATCATCTAGTACCAAGGCTGCTGGCGTAGGTGATCATGTCTCTCCACCACTTTATTTTTACTTTCCTTCACTATAATGTCTAACATTTCTTGTAACTCATTTTCACTCCCAGCCATTAAGACTGTATCATGAGCATACCTTCGATTATTTATATTACGACCTTGATGATGATTATGATGATAATATCAATAAAAACAGGTGTTGCCCAACTATCTCACGTGCAGTGTTTGTTTTCGGGTAAACTTGATTGTTTTATAAAGACGTAACTAAAGTAAAACCGTCACATTGGCATCTAATGCCGATCCAATAGAAATTTAGAGTCGGCCATGACAAGACCGTTAATATAAAATCGAGTTACTTTGCTGTTTTAGTAACTATTGCAGTACGGTTATTGACTTCTCTGTATAAACATTAATGTGTACGATTTTGCTTCTTTATTGTGCGCATCCATGATACAAATGCACAATTGATGAATTAGCTAGTCATCCTATGGGGGTGTTATAAATAGCGTGCAGATTTGTTTAAAATGTGTTGACAGATCTATTGTTGGTGTATTACAATGGTACCTGTGGATACAATGTTACCCGGACTATTGTAATTGTCTCGCTCAGAATGGGACACCACAACGAAGACATCTCATTATGTGCACTTGTTAGTGCCGTTCATCTTATACTTACTGCATGCATGTTACAGCCAAGTTGTAGGAAAACAGGCAAAAATCGAAATTGTTAAAACAAAACAACGAGACGAGCGACCATACCAGCAGGCGTGTGCTCTCTCGCCAAAATTAAACATCTCACCCAGAACGTAGACATCCGTTGTGATACGTGTCCTGTGTAAGGCCTGACGCTTGATAACAAACATCGTTGTACACAGAAACTCTAGAATGTCTGCCACATGTGCCGCCATTGATCCGATGTAACAATAGAAAGATAGTTAAAACAAAGTTTACCTTACAGTTTTACCTATAAAAAGCAGAACAAAATAGAGAACGTTTCGACCTAAGTCTTCATCAGCACACTGAACCAGAAAGAACAAGAAGCGAAGAAAAGAAATCGATCTTTACATACTGATAGTGTAACGAGTGTCAGAACTGATGGGAGCCAGTAGTGGGGTGTGGTATACATTCCAAGGTATGGTGACAGCTTTACAAAAAAGTAACACAACAAAATACTGAGGTTTCGGCCTGCAGCCTTCTTCAGAAGACGGGGACAACAACAACAAACGATGAGGCACAAATACCTATAGGTACATATCGGATGATACGATTAGTGAGAGGTGGACAGAGAGATGAGGCACAAATACCTATAGGTACATATCGGATGATACTGTTAGTGAGAGGTGGACAGAGAGATGAAGCATATAGAGGTCAGAACTGATGTCATCTCACACGGTGTAATGATAACTAATGCACTAAGCCAGGAAGCGATCACGTGTGTCAATGAAACTGTGCGCTAGATAGTGAGCGTTTCTTAACAGCAGGAGGAAGGAGATCGGTCTAGCAGAAAGGAGGAGAATAACGAAGGAACGAAAGAAAAGAAGACGAAAATTAATACGAAGGTTCTTACAGAAATGAATGAACAGATGTTATTTCCTGTGGGTTTAAAGAATCCACACGGGCTTTGAATCGCTTGTAAGAGAAAGAATCGGTTGTAGTTATACGAAGAGAATGATGCAAAGCCAGAAATCCTGATCTCTTTGGATCAGAGAATCGGTAAGTGGCGGTTGTAGATCCACAGCGCTAAAAAATTGCCGAGTTGTAGATAATAACGAGAACAGTTCAATCTGTAGAAAGGTTTGGTGTTGGGGCGTGGAACTACGCACGGAAATTGGGGCGGACTCGTTGGAGAGCTGCGGGGTGGACTCGCTCAAGACAAAGACGCCGATGAAAGAAACCCAGAATAAGGTGAGCCTGAAGAAAGAAGTCATCGTCCTGGTCGTAAAGTTGGCGGATGATAGAAGTGGAGAAAATAGAATAGAATTTCGACAAAACGGAAGAGGGGGGGGGGGGAAATGAGTTATTGAGAGAGTTCGAGTCGGCAACCGTGGTTTGAGGTAGAGCGATGTATGGAGACCTAAAGGATGTAGGGAAACACCTATCTACAGGATGTAGGGAAACACCTATCTAAAGGATGTAAGGAAACACCTATCTAAAGGATGTAGGGAAACACCTATCAAAAGGATGTAGGGAAACACCTATCTAAAAGATGTAGGGAAACACCTACCCTTTAGGTAGGGTGACAACTGCATAAAGGATGTAAGGAGAAACTACTTAAAGGATGTAGGGAGACAACTACCTAAAGGATGTAGGGAGACAACTACCTAAAGGATGTAGGGAAACAACTACCTAAAAGATGAAGGGAAACAAAATCCGAAAGGATGTAGGGAAACAACTACCTAAAGGATGAAGGGAAACAAAATCCTAAAGGATGTAGGGAAACAACTACCTAATGGATGTAGGGAAACAACTACCTAATGGATGTAGGGAAACAACTACCTAAAGGATGAAGGGAAACAAAATCCTAAAGGATGAAGGGAAAGAACTACTTAATGGATATAGGGAGACAACTACCTAAAAGATGTAGGGAGACAACTACCTAAAGATGTAAGGAGACAACTACCTAAAGGATGTAGGGAAACAACTACCTAATGGATGTAAGGAGACAACTACCTAAAAGATGTAGGGAAACAACTACGTAATGGATGTAATGAGACAACTACCTAAAAGATGTAGGGAGACAACTACCTAAAGAATGTAAGGAGACAACTACCTAAAGGGTGTAGGGAGACAACAACCTAAAGAATGTAGTGAGACAATTACCTAAAGGATGTAGGGAGATAATTACCTAAATATTGTAGGCAGACAACTACCTAAAGGATGTATGCAGACAACTAACTAAAGGATATAGGCAGACAACTACCTAAAGGATGTAGGGGGACAACTACCTGAAGGATGTAGGCGACAATTACCTAAAGAATGTAGGGAGACCACTATCTGAAGGATGAAGGCGACAACTACATAAAGGATGTAGGGAAACAACTACCTAAAGGATGAAGGGAAACAAAATCCTAAAGGATGAAGGGAAACAACTACCTAAAGGATGTAGGGAAACAACTACCTAAATGATGAAGGAAACAAAATCCTAAAGGATGTAGGGAAACAACTACCTAATGGATGTAGGGAGACAACTACCTAAAGGATGAGGGGAGACAACTACCTAAAGATGTAGGAAGACAACTACCTAAAGGATGTAGGGAAACAACTACCTAATGGATGTAAGGAGACAACTACCTAAAAGATGTAGGGAGACAACTACCTAAAGAATGTAGGGAGACAACTACCTAAAGGGTGTAGGGAGACAACTACCTAAAGAATGTAGGGAGACAACTACCTAAAGGATGTAGGGAGACAACTACCTAAAGGATGTAGGGAGACAACTACCTAAAGGATTTAGGGAGACAACTACCTACAGGATGTAGTGAGATATCTACCTAAAGGATGTAGTGAGACAACTACCTAAAGGATGTAAGGAAAAAAAACTACCTAAAGGATGAAGGGAAACAACTAAATAAAGGATGAAGGGAGACAACCACCTAAAGGCTGTAGGGAAACAACTACCTAAAGGATGTAGGGAAACAACTACCTAAAGTATGTAGGGAGACAACTACCTAAAGTATGTAGGGAGACAACTACCTAAAGTATGTAGGGAGACAACTACCTAAAGGATGTAGGGAGACAACTACCTAAAGGATGTAGGGAGACGACTACCTAAAGGATGTAGTGAGACAACTACCTAAATATTGTAGGCAGACAACTACCTAAAGGATGTATGCAGACAACTAAATAAAGGATATAGGCAGACAACTACCTAAAGGATGTAGGGGGACAACTACCTGAAGGATGTAGGCGACAACTACCTAAACGATGTAGGGGACAACTACCTGAAGAATGTAGGCGACAATTACCTAAAGGATGTAGGGAGACCACTACCTGAAGGATGAAGGCGACAACTACATAAAGGATGTAGGGAGACAACTACCTAAAGGATGTAAGGAAACAACTAACTTATGAATGTAGGGAAACAACTACCTAAAGGATGAAGGGAAACACAATCCTAAAGGATGAAGAGAAACAACTACCTAAAGGATGTAGGGAAACAACTACCTAAATGATGAAGGGAAACAAAATCCTAAAGGATGTAGGGAAACAACTACCTAATGGATGTAGGGAGACAACTACCTAAAGGAAGTAGGGAGACAACTACCTAAAGGATGTAGGGAGACAACTACCTAAAGGATTTAGGGAGACAACTACCTACAGGATGTAGTGAGATAACTACCTAAATGATGTAGTGAGACAATTACCTAAAGGATGTACGGAAAAAAACTACCTAAAGGATGAAGGGAAACAACTACCTAAAGGATGAAGGGAGACAACCACCTAAAGGCTGTAGGGAAACAACTACCTAGAGGATGTAGGGAAACAACTGCCTAAAGTATGTAGGGAGACAACTACCTAAAGGATGTAGGGAGACAACTATCTAAAGTATGTAGGGAGAAAACTACCTAAAGGATGTAGGGAGACAACTACCTAAAGGATGTAGGGAGACGACTACCTAAAGGATGTAGGGAGACAACTACCTAAATATAGTAGGCAGACAACTACCTAAAGGATGTATGTAGACAACTAACTAAAGGATATAGGCAGATAACTACCTAAAGGATGTAGGGGGACAACTACCTGAAGGATGTAGGCGACAACTACCTGAAGGATGAAGGCGACAACTACATAAAGGATGTAGGGAGACAACTACCTAAAGGATGTAGGGAGATAATTACCTGAAGTATATAGGCAGACAACTAATTAAAGGATGTATAGAAACAACTACCTAAAGGATGAAGGGAAACAAAATCCTAAAGGATGAAGGGAAACAACTACCTAAAGGATGTAGGGAAACAACTACCTAAATGATGAAGGGAAACAAAATCCTAAAGGATGTAGGGAAACAACTACCTAAAGGATATAGGGAGACAACTACCTAAAGGATGTAGGAGGACAACTACCTGAAGGATGTAGGGAGACAACTACCTAAAGGATGTAGGGAGACAAATATCTGAAGGATGTAGGGAGACAACTACCTAATGGATGTAGAGAAACAACTATGTCCAATAATGTCTCATAGGGGATGGAGGTAGGATAGGTAATCTAGACAAGGGGCGGACAATTTACCCACGGAATTCAGGAACCGGAAAAATACCGGGTTCGTGTACCCCCAAGATCCCAGTCAGTGTAACGTTGATACATCAGTGTGAAGGTGATACTTCATTCTGAAGGTGATACATCCTTATGAATGTGATACGTCAGTGTGAAGGTGATACATCCTTGTGAAGGTGATACATCCTTATGAATGTGATACATCAGTGTGAGGGTGATACATCAGTGTAAAAGGTTGAAGGGAACCAAAATCCTAAAGGATGTAGGGAAACAACTACCTAAAGGATGTAGGGAAACAACTACCTAAAGGATGTAGGGAAACAACTACCTAAAGGATGAAGTGAAACAAAATCCTAAAGGATGTAGGGAAACAACTACCTAATGGATGTAGGGAGACAACTACCTAAAAGATGTAGGGAGACAACTACCTAAAGGATGTATGAAAACAACTACCTAAAGGATGTAGGGAAACTACCTAATGGATGTAAGGAGACAACTACCTAAATGATGTAGGGAGACAACTACCTAAAGGATATAGGGAGACAACTACCTAAAGGGTGTAGGGAGACAACTACCTAAATGATGTATTGAGACAACTACCTAAAGGATGTAGGGTGACATCTACCTAAAGGATGATCCTCTACCACTTTGTGGCTGGAGACACATCAGAGGAGCAAATTTGTACAGGTGCTCTACTGGTCAAGTTTTAATGCATAAAACCTCACTTTGTAGTAGACCATTTAATAAGTTATAATGGTGTATGATGTCATATCTGATTGGTCAAGACTTAGGCTATCTGAGCTGATTCATGCCAGGTGAAGGGAATGACTCTTGCTGACGTTTCATTTCGCATCAGTGTTATTTGTAGTGTTTCTTCAGGCCAGTCTCTTTATCTCCCACCTCACAACTTTCCCACTTTGAGGAGGCAGCCTTTACCAGAGCTATTGTAGAGACTCTCCCTCACCTGTGAATTATATCTACCACCTGAGGGTTACATCTACCACCTGAGGTTTACATCTACCAATACAGGTTTACATCTACCAATACAGGTTTACATCTACCACAAAAGGTTTAAATCTGCAGCCTGAAGTTTACATCTACAACGTGAGGTTTACATCTACCACTACAGGTTTACATCTACCACTACAGGTTCACATCTACTACCTGAGGTTTACATCTACATCTACAGGTTTAAATCTACCACCTGAGGTTTAAATCTACCACTGCAGGTTTATATCTACCTCCTGAGGTTTACATCTACCACCTGAGGTTTAAATCTACCACTACAGGTTTACATCTACCACCTGAGGTTTACATCTACCACTACAGGTTTACATCTACCACCTGAGGTTAACATCTACCACTACATGTTTACATCTACCTCCAGAGGTTTACATCTACCACTACAGGTTTACATCTACCACCTGAGGTTTATATATACCACTACAGGTTTACATCTACCACCTGAGGTTTATATCTACCGCTACAGGTTTACATCTACCACCTGAGGTTTATATCTACCACTACAGGTTTACATCTACCACCTGAGGTTTAAATCTACCGCTACAGGTTTACATCTACCACCTGAGGTTTATATCTACCACTACAGGTTTACATCTACCCCATGAGGTTTACATCTACCACTACAGGTTTACATCTACATCCTGAGGTTAATATCGACCACCAGTTTGAGAACTGATTTGACCTAGGCCGTTCCTGTAAAAAAAATCCAGGTCAAGGTCGGCGCTGAAAAATACCTAACATGAGGTGGTCAGCTAATGAGCTGGTCAAAAATGAGATTTGTTAAAATGTAGTGAGATGTTACATCAACAGTAGTGAGATGTTACATAAACTATAGTGAGATGTCACATAAACTGTAGTGATATGTTACATAAACTGTAGTGAGATGTTACATAAACTATAGTGAGATGTTACATAAACTGTAGTGATATGTTACATAAACTGTAATGAGATGTTACATAAACTATAGTGAGATGTCACATAAACTGTAGTGATATGTTACATAAACTGTAGTGATATGTTACATAAACTATAGTGAGATGTCACATAAACTGTAGTGATATGTTATATAAACTGTAGTGATATGTTATATAAACTGTAGTGATATGTTACATAAACTGTAGGGAGATGTTACATAAACTGTTGTGAGATGTTACATAAACTGTTGTGAGATGTTACATAAACTGTTGTGAGATGTTACATAAACTGTTGTGAGTTAAGACATAAACTGTTTTAAGATGTTACATTAACTGTAATGAGATGATACATAATCTGTTGTGAGATGTTACATAAACTGTTGTGAGGTGTTACATAAACTGTAGTGAGATGATACATAAACTATAATGAGATGTTACATAAACTGTTGTGAGATGTTACATAAAATGTTGTGAGGTGTTACATAAACTGTAGTGAGATGTTACATAAACTGTCGTGAGGTGTTACATAAACTGTAGTGAGATGATACATAAACTGTAGTGAGGTGTTAGATAAACTGTAGTGAGGTGATACATAAACTGTTGTGAGATGATACATAAACTGTCGTGAGTGTTACATAAACTGTAGTGAGATGATACATAAACTGTAATGAGATGTTACATAAACTGTAATGAGATGATACATAAACTGTTGTGAGATGATACATAAACTGTTGTGAGGTGTTACATAAACTGTAGTGTGATGATACATAAACTGTTGTAAGGTGTTATATAAACTGTAGTGAGATGATACATAAACTGTTGTGAGGTGTAACATAAACTGTTGTAAGATGTTACATAAACTGTAATGAGATGTTAAATAAACTGTAATGAGATGTTACATAAACTGTAATGAGATGTTACATAAACTGTAATGAGATGTTACATAAACTGTAATGAGATGTTACATAAACTGTAATGAGATGTTACATAAACTGTAATGAGATGTTACATAAACTGTAATGAGATGTTAAATAAACTGTAATGAGATGTTACATAAACTGTAATGAGATGTTAAATAAACTGTAATGAGATGTTACATAAACTGTAATGAGATGTTACAAAAGCACGGTTTCATTTGTACTTACTAAAAAAGCACGATGTAACGTCCTTGGAAATGTTTAAAAGAAAGTTGATATCCTGGAGAAAGGGCGTGTAACATTTACATTTCGTGATATAAAATAACTGCTCGCACACCTTGAAGCACATCTGCCGAAATATATTTTGTGAAGTTTTCATTAGAACTGAAATGTTTAGTTCGGGTTTTCGACTACATGTAATGTTTGGAATAACACAGCAATAGCTATTTAAACACAATTGTATAATGTAATAATGACATTGGGAGTAATATAAAATAATTGTAACGCAAGTAAAATGAGACATTAAATTAAGTAGACAAGAAAGAGACACACGATTAGAAGGAGCATTGTTGTTCATCGACTGTTCTAGGATTTGTTCCTTCTGTACACATATTTGTTACTCATCTTTGAATATGAGTAAGTTAGAATTGTTAATTATTGTTAATTATATATAACTGTTAATAGTTAGATTTGTTACTCATCTTTGAATATGAGTAAGTTAGAATTGTTAATTATTGTTAATTATATATAACTGTTAATAGTTAGATTTGTTACTCATCTTAGAATATGAGTAAGTTAGAATTGTTAATTATTGTTAATTATATATAACTGTTCATAGTTAGATTTGTTACTCATCTTTGAATATGAATAAGTTAGAATCATGTTTTTAAAATGTATTACGTGTCTTGAACAGGGAGCAAATACAGGTACAGTTTTTACATGTACCCATCATCATTATGTTGCGTTGTCTTCTCAACGACGTTTGATTCATATTGGAACAGCATACTACTATGTCTCTTCCTTTGAAGGTGCAACATTTTTTGCCGTAGTTTCTTGTGTCTGTCTCATGTTGCCATTAGTTCCTGTCTGTTTCTACTTCGTTATCTTCACTTTCCCACCATACGTCTGCTGTAAGTATGAATGTGTCTCTGGTTGGAATTGTGAAGATATACAACTTTGGGGCATTAAGATCCAGTCGGATCAACCTTTTGTGTTTGACAAAGTCTACGCATGCAAAGGGGAAGTGGTCTCACAGAGATGGCGCTGTTTGTGTACATTTACATATCAAGAGAGAAACGTCATTCTCTGTGGTAACTTCAGTACAATAAGAGAGAAACGTCATTTTCTGTGGTAACTTCGGTACAACAAGAGAGAAACGTCATTCTCTGTGGTAACTTCAGTACAATAAGAGAGAAACGTCATTCTCTGTGGTAACTTCAGTACAACAAGAGAGAAACGTCATTTTATGTGGTAACTTCGGTACAACAAGAGAGAAGCGTCAATCTCTGTGGCGATCTCAGTACAAAAGTCAATCGCTGGAATAGCATATCCTCCACACAAACAAGACGAGGAGCTTAGATGTGCTCTCAAAGTTTTCAATATAGTCTATATAAATAGTATTTGTGCTACAGGAATGGAATAATCTTCTTCTTTTCTTCTACCTTTTTAGCTCCCATTGGAGCATAGGTCTTCAGCAAACACTCTCCAAGTCGTTCTGTTTTTTTTTGCATTCTTTTAAGATCATTCCATGACTTCCCCATCATCTTCATCTCTGCCTCTATCTGTCTTCTCCAAGAATTCCTTGGTCTTCCTCTTTGTCTTTTCCCCTTGGGATTCCAAAAAAGGGCCTTTTGTGTAATACTCTCAGTTGGCTTCCGTAGTGTGTGTCCTATCCAGCGCCATAGAATGGAAAATAGTCTATATAAATAGTGTTTGTGCCACATGAATGGAATACAGTGTACATAAATAGTGTTTATGCTACAGGAATGGGATATAGTCTATATAAATAGATTTGTACTAAAGGAATGGAATATAGTTTACGTAAATATTGTTTGTGCTACAGGAATGGAATATAGTTTATATAAATAGTGTTTGCGCTACAGGAATGGAATATAGTTTATATAAATAGTGTTTGTGCTACAGGAATGGTATTTAGTCTACATAAATAGCGGTGGTGTCACAGGAATAGAATATGGTCTTCATAAATGGCGGTTGACATATAAGGCGGTAACTCAACCGCCTGGTTTATAGACTACACCAAAGCTTTCGATAGAATACACCATAACCAACTTATAGATTGCCTAAAGGATATAAATCTAGACGACACAGACATACGACTAATATGTCATTTGTACTGGGAGCAAATAGCAATAATAAAATATAACAAGGAGAACTCTACACCCATGGACATAAAAAGAGGAGTAAGACAAGGATGCATCCTATCACCAAACTTGTTCAATCTATACACTGAGCAAATCTTTAAAAACATCTCAGAGATGCCAGGTCTAAACATTAATGGAAAGATAATCAATAACCTAAGATATGCTAATGATACTGTTCTACTAGCAGAAAATCCTAAAGACCTACAACAATTGCTTAATGTAATAAACATAACAAGCAAAAAATATGGACTAGATATGAATATCAAAAAGACTAAAACTATGATCATAAACAAAGAAAATTCTCAAGACCTACAATTAAATATCACAGTTGAGGGAACACATCTGGTGACAGTCCAGAGCAACAACTACCTGGGACATACTATAACCAATGATGGAAAATGCAAAATTGAAATAAACAAAAGAATAGGTATGGCAAAAAGAAATTTTAATGCCATGAAAAATATACTAACAACAAAACAAATATCAGCAGGGCTGAAACTAAGAATGGCAAAATGTTATATCTTCTCAATAGAGCAGAAAATTGAAGCCTTTGAAATTTGGATTAATAGGAGAATATGTAGAATTGGATGGAAAGAAAAGAAAACAAACGACGAAGTTTTAAAACAACTGAAAATAAAAAGAGAACTACTAAATACAATTAAGACAAGACAAATGAAATTGTTGGGGCATGTTAAAAGACACAACATCCTACTAAAAGTAATATTGGAAGGGAAAATACAAGGTAAAAGAGGCAGAGGCAGACCAAGACTAACGTGGACGAGTAACATCAAAAGAAGGACAAGTCAATCTATGACAGCCTGCACCATCAAAGCAAGAAACAGAGTAGAATGACGATCCATGGTAGCCAACCTTCGTTGCGGAGAAGGCACTCGATGATGATGAAATGGCGCTTGTGTCACAGGAATGGAATATGGTCTACATAAATGGCGGTTGTGTAACAGGAATGGAATATGGTCTACATAAATGGTGGTTGTGTCACCGGAATGGAATATGGTCTACATAAATGGCGGTTGTGTCACCGGAATCGAGAGCAAAAGTGAGATTAAAGACAGTGCCCTTGACCAGCACTTACTAGAATATGCAAATGGGGTAGCCTAGAATATAATGAAGTGATCACATTCCTTGACGCAAACTGGTGGTGAAGAGTCTGTCCAGTATATGCGCAAATGTGATTGTACCAACCAAATGTGCGTCTCTGATACATTGATAAAATATAAAACACATAAACATCCATTTGTCCTGTACGGCTTTCATCATAACTTTTTTAAGCACTATAACCAAGCAGACCTACATCTTTGAGTATCGTTACAACATCTGGTCCGTCTTTAGGTCCATGCCACTGAAGACGTACTGCCCCTTATAGTGTCTCTTTCAATTCTTCGCCATGTTTTATGTAACAAGTTTATTTGGTTTTCAATTATTTCCATAAAATCTTCGCCACGTTTTATGTACCAAGTTTATTTGATTATCAATTATTTCACAAAATCTTCGCCATTTGTTTATTTGGTTATAGAAGGCCCCGGTATCACTGCAAACGAAATAAAATTCATAACTGTTCAACCACCCGTGCCAGCGTAATCATCTGAATAATATCTCATCTCCCAAACAAAGAAAGGTAATGGTAGTCACCATCGTAGCTGTCTCAGCACACGCCAAAAGACATAATGCGAAACCGGGCAGAAAGTGAACACAGCCAACTGTTCCCTGTCATACGATATCATCATTCATCGTAAACAATTGGAATATCGAAACATGATCAAAACGTATGAGACACACAGCTCACGGTGTGCTAAGAGCACTTAATTCAGTAGCTCCTGCAACAAACCGGACTTGGAGTATGAAGAAACTGCAACAAGGAACACTTTTCATGAATAGCCTTCAATGGTTCCTGCCGCCTATCCACCATATTGACCGGAAGTTCACGTCCTCCTGAAATGATGATCGTCATAGTTTTAAAAAATTGTATAGCGCTTAATGATGTTAGGCCATCGTGGTTGACTCCAATTCCGAACAAATAAACACACAGTTAGTCGTCAGATTATCCCCGTCGCACATCAAACAGACCGTAAGATTAGCGTATGGCCGGTCTAGGTATTGACGATGAGCCATTACGATGACGTATCACACACAACAATGTCGTACACACAGCAACGACGTGCCTTTAGATTTCTGATTACTCTAGTGAATGCAGTCTACGACGAACAAATCACGGTGCAAATTCCACAAATGGATAAAACTGCGGCTGAAGAAACAGTTCATATTAATGAATAACATGTAAATAACTTGCGTCAAGTTATTCCAACAACCGTCATGAACAGCACCAATGTGACTTAAAGCGCAGACCAAATCTAGACGGTGGAAGGTCGCATTCACAACACTTGATTTGTCTAAAATGGAATATTGCCGGTGTACGACACCGCTTTATCGGCGCAGATGTAATAAGTAGATCATCATTTTGAGGTTAATGCAGAAAAGTGCAACGGAGAACCGAAATTAATCAGACCCCGTATACACTTTCTGCGGCGATCGAGAGAACGTGGACTAGATCCACCATCTTGGTAACGAAAATCCCCATCTTCGCCATGTTTTATGTAACAAGTTTATTTGGTTATCAATTATTTCCATAAAATCTTCGTCATGTTTTATGTAACAGTTTATTTGGTTATTAACTGGACTGGGTAGGGTTCGATCCCAACCGACGGCTTCCGGGTTCACCCAGCCTTAAACGGGTACCAAATTTTTTTCTGGGAAAGTAAAGCAGCACGGGTGTAATACTGACCACATTACCCCAAAAATCATGTGCTGAAGGTCTGTAAAATATAGGGTCACTAACACCATATTTCCCTATAAGCCACTTGGCGTGACGGGGGTACTTTACTTTACTTACTTTATTTGGTTATTAATTATTTTCATAAAATCTTCGTCATGTTTTATATAACAAGTTTATTTGGTTATTAATTATTTTCATAAAATCTTCGTCATGTTTTATGTAACAAGTTTATTTGGTTATCAATTATTTCCATAAAATCTTCGTCATGTTTTATGTAACAAGTTTATTTGGTTATTAATTATTTTCATAAAATCTTCGTCATGTTTTATGTAACAAGTTTATTTGGTTATCAACTATTTACATAACATCTTCGACCTGGGAAAAAGATGCCTCAATTGTAAGGAGACACTGCCTCATCTTATCTTTGCGATGTAATCATTTCTAGTATGTTGTTGCAATACACGACTTCATCTTATCTTTGCGATGTAATCATTTCTAGTATGTTGTTGCAATACACGACTTCATCTTATCTTTGCGATGTAATCATTTCTAGTATGTTGTTGCAATACACGACTTCATCTTATCTTTGCGATGTAATCATTTCTAGTATGTTGTTGCAATACACGACTTCATCTTATCTTTGCGATGTAATCATTTCTAGTATGTTGTTGCAATACACGCCTTCATCTTATCTTTGCGATGTAATCATTTCTAGTATGTTGTTGCAATACACGCCTTCATCTTATCTTTGCGATGTAATCATTTCTAGTATGTTGTTGCAATACACGCCTTCATCTTATCTTTGCGATGTAATCATTTCTAGTATGTTGTTGCAATACACGCCTTCATCTTATCTTTGCGATGTAATCATTTCTAGTATGTTGTTGCAATACACGACTTTATCTTATCTTTGCGATGTAATCATTTCTAGTATGTTGTTGCAATACACGCCTTCATCTTATCTTTGCGATGTAATCATTTCTAGTATGTTGTTGCAAAACACGTCTTCATTCTGATCGTAATCTAACGGCACTAATTGTGACAGGATCACCGTGAAATCAACTACTGATAACAATAAATTGTTGATATATGTGTGTGGTGTGTTATTGCTAAGAGACTGAAACGTTATCGCTTACAAATGAATCAATGCTCCCCAGCAAATCAGTTTCCAACGATAAACTGGTTTACAATTCACCCACGTTCTACTCGTGGCTCACCTGAATGGAGACAATATTCCTCATGTTTAATATGAAGATCCGGTAGTTGTACCAGGGCTTCAGTTTTATCAACAGCATTTAAATTTTGATGAACTCGCTCTTCATTTCGTGCGTTTCGAGCGGGTTAGGGATATACGATCGTTCATCATGATGATGATACACACAACAATGGAAGCACCTGCAACGCTTGATTTACTCCAAAGAACGCAACCATATGACACACAAACACCGTAGTGCCGGCGTAGAATCCTTAAAGTGGAACCTTAACCTGGGTTGATTTGACACAAAATTTATGAGGATCTAAAGGTAATTGGCGCTGAACAAATCAAACGACTGTTATTGAACAGCTCGTGTCATGACGTAAAACGCGTATAGGCTTATTACAGCGGAAGGTTGCATTCACACCACTCAATTTGCCAAACTTGAACGTAGGCCAGAATAACGGATTCTGTAGCACCGGTGCTAATTCGCTTAGTGGAACGTCTGGATGAATTGGCCGCATTGATCTACATTAGAGTGTTCAAATTGATCAGTCTCGGAAAGCAAATCCTGTAGCTGTTCTCGGAAGAGGAAGTCAACAATAAACACAGATAAAGAAACCTTAAACGTGTTATATAGAATGTCACATTTTAAAACAGCGAGCACATGTTATATATAGGAGAAGCATTTTACATTGTAGGGTAAACAAGAGGCTAGGACATCTTGTCCAACTTTTTCAATAAAAAACATTGCCTAGTAATAAAATAAATTCATTTTATATAACAAATGTTTAACAACTGTCTAAGATATCAGCGCTAAACGTGGTCATTCAATAATGTTCAGAACAGAAATGGCGTGTATGAAGCGTTTACAGGACACAATTAGAAGAGAAGACTCTAATTTAAGGAACTGGCATTAAAGCATGTCTGCATATCCTAGAGAGGCAACAACTGTAATTGTATGTCTGTATAGTTGCCTTTAACTTTTATACCAGACAACCCGCAAACAGGAAATAGAGGCAAGGCGCAGAGCACGAAAACAAACCAAGCTTACTCTGAAATGGCAACAAAAAGGAAACATAAAGCTGCAATAAATGGTAAGAACTATCAAATGTGAAAGGAAAGGACCATCAAATGTGAAAGGTAAGGATCATCGAATGTGACAGGTAACGACCATCAAATGTGAAAGGTAAGAACCATCAAATGTGAAAGGAAAGGATCATCAAATGTGAAAGGAAAGGATCATCAAATGTGAATGGTAAAGACCAGCAAATGTGAAAGGAAAGGACCACAAATATGAAAGATAAGGACCATCAAATGTGACAAGTAAGGACCATCAAATGTAAAAGGAAAGGACCATTAAGTGTGAAAGGTAAGGATCTTCAAATGCGAAAGGTGAAAGGTATGGACCATCAACTGTGAAAGGTATAGGCCATCAAATGTGAAAGGTAAGGACTATCAAATATGACAAGTAAGGACCATCAAATGTTAAAGGAAAGCACCACAAAATGTGAAAGGTAAGGACCATCAAATGTGAAAGGTAAACGCCATCAAATGTGAAAGGTAAGGGCCATCACATATAAAAAGAAATAAAAAGCAGAATAGCTCAGGCCAAAATAGCATTTCAGAAAATGAAAAATATCTTATGCAACAAATCTATGTCAATAAAAATGAGAAAGAGAGTCCACCGGTGCTATATAGAACCAATTCTGACCTATGGAAGCGAATCATGGACAGTAGACAAACAAATGAAAAGACGGTTAGAGGCCACAGAGATGGGATTTCTCAGAAGAATGTTGAAAGTTCCCTGGACAGATAAAAAGACCAATGAGGAAGTTCTCAAAAAGGCCAACACAAAAAGGGAGCTCTTAATAAACATCAGAAAGAAGCAATCAACATTTTTCGGGCACATCATGAGAAGAGGAAAGTTGGAATACTTGGTTACAACTGGCAAAATAAAAGGAAAGAGAGATCGCGGACGACAAAGAGAGAAAATACTGGATAGCTTGGTGTCATGGCATGGAAAACAGTCAACAACAGAACTGATATGATGCACTGTAGATAGAATATTGTGGAGGGACATAATCGCCTACGCCAACCGGCAGGGTACATGATGATGATGATGAAGGACCATCAAATGTGAAAGGTAAGAACCATCAAATGTGAAAAGTAAGGATCATCGAATGTGAAAGTAAAGGATCATCAAATGTGAAAGTTAAAGACCATCACATGTGAAAGGAAAGGAACATCAAATGTGAAGTATAAGGTTCACCAAATTTTAAAGTTAAGGACCAACAAATGGTGAGAGGTAAGGGCCATCAAATGTGAAGGGAAAGGGTCACCAAATTTTAAAGGTAAGGACCATCAAATGTGAAACGTAAGGCCAATCAAATGTGAATGGTAAGGACCATCAAATGTGAAAGGTAATGCCCATAAAATGTGACAGGTAAGGGCCATCAAATGTGAAAGGTAATGCCCATAAAATGTGACAGGTAAGGGCCATCAAATGTGAAAGGTAATGCCCATAAAATGTGACAGGTAAGGGCCATCAAATGTGAAAGGTAATGCCCATAAAATGTGACAGGTAAGGACCATCAAATGTGAAAGGTAAAGGCCAAAAAATGTTAAATGTAAGGACCATCAAATATAAAAGGTAAAAGCCAACAAATTTGAAAGGTAGTGACCATCAAATGCGAAACGTTAGGACCTTCATATGTGAAAGGAAAGACTATCAAATGTGAAAGGTAAGACCCATCAAGTGCGAAAGGTAAAGGCCATTATGTGTGAAAGGTAGGACAATCAAATGTGAAAGGTAAGGACCATCAAATGTGAAAGAAAAGGATTATCAAATTTTAAATGTAAGGACCATCAAATATGAAAGGTAAGGGTCATCAAATGTGAAAGGTAAGGACCATCAAATGTGAAAGGTAAAGGCCATCAAATGTGAAAGGTAGGGCAATCAAATGTGAAAGATAAGGACCATCAAATGTGAAAGAAAAGGATTATCAAATTTTAAATGTAAGGACCATCAAATGTTAAAGGTAAGGGTCATCAAATGTGAAAGGTAAGGACCATCAATTGTGAAAGGTAAAGGCCATCAAATGTGAAAAGTAAGGACCATCAAATATGAAAGGTAGGGCAATCAAATGTGAAAGGTAAGGACCATCAAATGTGAAAGAAAAGGATTATCAAATTTTAAATGTAAGGACCATCAAATATGAAAGGTAAGGGTCATCAAATGTGAAAGGTAAGGACCATCAATTGTGAAAGGTAAAGGCCATCAAATGTGAAAGATAAGGACCATCAAATGTGAAAGAAAAGGATTATCAAATTTTAAATGTAAGGACCATCAAATGTTAAAGGTAAGGGTCATCAAATGTGAAAGGTAAGGACCATCAACTGTGAAAGAAAGGATCATCAAATGTGAAAGGTAAGAACCATCAAATATGAAAGGTGAGGATCATCGAATGTGAAAGGAAAGGATCATCAAATGTGAAAGGTAAACGCATCAAAAGTGAAAGGTAAAGACCATCAAATGGGAAAGCTAAGGACTATCAAATGTGAAAGGTAAGGGCCATCAAATGTGAAAGGTAAGAACCATCAAATGTGAAAGGTAAGGATCATCGAATGTGAAAGGAAAGGATCATCAAATGTGAAAGGTAAAGACTATCAATTGAGAAAGGAAAGGACCATCAAATGGGAAAGGTAAAGACCATCAAATGTGAAAGTTAAGGACCATCAAATATGAAAGGTAAGGGCCATCAAATGTGAAAGGTGAAGATCATCGAATTATAAGGTAAGGACCATCAAATGTGAAAGGAAAGGATCATCAAATTTTAAAGGTAAGGATCATCACATGTGAAATGTAATGACCATCAAATGTGAAAGGTAAAGACCATCAAATGTGAAAGGTAAGGGTCGCCAAATTTTTAAGGTAAGGACCATCAAATGTGAGAGGTAAGTGCCATCAATTGTGAAAGGAAAGGGTTACCAAATTATAAAGGTAAGGATCATCAAATGTGAAAGGTAAGGACCATCAAATGTGAACAGTAAGGACCATCAAATGTGAAAGGTAAAGGCCATCAAATCTGAAATGTAAGGACCATCAAATGCGAAAGGAAAGGGCCATGAAATGTGAAAGGTAAAGGCCTTCAAATGTGAAAGTGAAAGAAACATCAAATGTGAAAGTGAAAGAAACATCAAATGTGAAATGTAAAGGCCATCAAATTTGAAAGGTAAGGATCATCGAATTATAAGGTAAGGATCATCAAATGGGACCATAAAATGTGAAAGGTAAAGACCAACAAATGTGAAATGTAGGGCCATCAAATTTTAGGTAAAGACCATCACATTTGAAAGGACCATCAAATGTGACAGGTAAGGGTCACCAAATTTTTAAGGTAAGGACCATCACATGTGAGGGGTAAGTGCCATCAAATGTGAAAGGAAAGAGTTACCAAATTTTAAAGGTAAGGACCATCAAATGTGAAAGGTAAGGACCATCAAATGTGAATGGTAAGGATTATCAAATGTGAATGGTAAAGGCCATCAAATGTGAAAAGTAAGAACCATCAGATATGAAAGGTAAAGGCCATCAAATCTGAAATGTAAGGTCCATCAAATGCGAAACGTAAGTACCGTCATATGTGAAAGGAAGGATTATCAAATGTGAAGGGTAAGGACCATCAAATGTGAAAGGTCAGGGCAATCTAATGTGAAAGGTAAAGGCCATTAAATTCTAAAGTTAAGGACCATCAAATGTGAAAGGGAAAGGATCATTAAATGTGAAAGGTAAGGACCATCAATTGTGAAAGGTAAGGGCCATCAAACGTGAAATGTAAGGATCATCAAATTATAAGGTAAGGACCATCAAATGTGTAAGGTAAGGACCATAACATTTGAAATGTAAGGACCATCAAATGTGAAAGGTAAAGACCATCAAATGTGAAAGTTAAGGTCATCAAATGTGAAAGGTAAAGACCATCAAATGTGAAAAGGAAGGATTATCAAAATTTAAAGGTAATGACCATCAAATGTGAAAGGTAAGGACTATCAAATGTGAAAGGTAAAGACCATCAAATGTGAAAAGGAAGGATTATCAAATGTGAAAGGTAAGTGCCTTCAAATGGGAAAGGTAAAGGTCGTCAAATGTGAAAAGTAAGGACCATCAAATGTGAAAGGTAGAGATCATCAAACGTGAAAGGTAAGGACAATCAAATTTGAAAGGTAAGGACAATCAAATGTGAAATGTAAGGACCAAAAAACGTGAAAGAGATAATTATAGCTATATCACCATCTGAAATGGTACACAAGAAATAAAGAAGGCAGGCGGAGTAATCCTTCAAGCGTAATTTATTTCCTTTGGTCTTCTTTATCTTTATGTAAACTAGTCATTATTTTAATATACAAGAAAATTCCAGAAATACATAGACTTATAATAATACAGTCCTTTGTACACTAGTACATAAACAATCATTTTATATCATAATTAAAATAAAAATTATATTAACATGCTTTATAAAACTGTTACGGAAGATCGTTGTCGGTGCTGCATATTTGGTGCGTCATCCCTTGATGGCATTTTGTATTACGAACGGTAAGATATTAGTCTAGTAGTAGAAAAGATGCAATGCTAGAATTTAATATTAAAAAGAGACTCATAAGAAAGGACATTGCTCATTGTTCTTTTAGAATACTTATTTTACGAATTGTTACGTCATTGTTTAACAAAAGTCAACTGAAACCAGAGCTGAAAGAAAATACTTACATTTCTTGTTGGTTTAACTGTGACTGATGAAAGTCCAACATTTTCCATTAGCTTTTCATCAGACGAACACGCTCCATAAGGCGGTTCGAGGCGAGATATGTTAACCTAGCACAGACAAGCAAATAAGAAGTGATAACCTTCTGACAATGTTAATTAATGTTAGCTTCTTGTCTACAAACAGTTGTATAATATTGCCATAGTGCATATGTTATTCAACGATCGAGAGATGAGTCGATCGTCACAATTTTAAATTTGGAACGTCCGTTATCGCTGTAAATACCAATTGAAATAATAGCAGCAGCTGCAGAAGAAACAAGAGTGACATGGCTGCACAGAATATTTATGGCAGCATGGCATCATCAAAAAGTCACAGAAGACTGGCAACAGGCAATCTTCGCACCAATATGGAAAAAGAAAGGTAGCAAAAGAGAATGCAATAAATGTAGATGTATATCTCTTCTCAGCCATGTAGGAAATCTATACGCCAAAATCGTCGAAAAAAGGCTGAGACCAATAATAGAACTACAGCTAAGCGATTTTCAAATTGAGTTCCGAAAAAGAAACAGAGGATGTACTGACGCTCTATTCACATTAAAATAGCTTGCAGTAAAAGACTACAGAACGCAATCAAAATTTGTATATAACTCTTTCATTGACCAGGAAAAAGCATTTGACAGTGTAAATAAAGAACAATTGTGGGAGATACTAACAACATACGGAGTAAGCCAACATCTAACCAACCTAATTAAACGTCTGTACATCAACAGCTGCTGCACAGTCAAACAGTATCAGGCTACACGGACCACTTCGAAGTTAGATCAGGTGTAAGACAGGGTGTGTACTATTCCCCCTACTGTTTATTACATACATGGACCATATATGCAAGCTAGCCAACCCATCAGAGACAGAGGAGATCAACGAGCTTCTATTTGCAGACGATCAGGCACTAATACATGAAAAATTTAAAAAAAACCTACAAGAACACGTAAATAAACTCTACAGCACAGGCCAAAATAGAATATGAAAATCAACATCAACAAAACAGAAGTCATGAATGCCGTCAAAGGTAAACAGAACATCAACATAACTATATAGAAGGAAAGCAACTAAAACAAGAATAGAAATTCAACTACCTAGGAAGTTTAGTGACAAACGATAATTCACAAACAGCAGAGATACAATCAAGATGCAACAAAGCTTGCGAAATCATTGGTCAGTTATCACCACAATTCCCAAACAAGGAACTAACTCTAGAGGAAAAACGAGCACTATACAATACAATCCTCATTCCAACGTTGTGCTACCAATGCCAGTCCTGGACCCTAGATGCAATAACAATAAGAAAAATAACCTCAACTGAGATTAAATATGTCAGATGAATGACAAAGTCAGAAAACAGTTTGAGGGATAAGATGAGAGATGAAGAACTGAGAAAAAAAGCTAAGAATAGCTCCACTATATAAAGAAACAACAGATAAAATGGTTTGGCCACGTAACAAGGCAGAGTGATCAAAACACAACACAACCAGCTCTCAATTAACGTTGTGAGAATACAAAGACACAAGGGTCGACCACGAAGAAGATGAATCGATGTAACATTAGAAACAATAGGAAACAAAACAGCAGCAGAGACGAACAGAAGAGCAAAAGACTGCAAATTATATCTCCCCTCGACGCTGAAAGGCAAATGGGGAAGGAAAGAAGATTAAGAAGAAGTTATTGCACCTTGCAAAGGAATCATCAAAACCAGTCTAATACCAAGATCAGTCTATAGCAGGTGCGAGCAACTGTTAATCTGATGTTGGTACAATAACTTTAGTAACAGGCTGTAACCTTCGACCGACGTGATGGTGGGTGGAGCTATAGGTCTGTGACGAAGTGTGTAGTTGTGACGTGAGGATACAAAAGCAAAACAGGATCTGTTTGTTTGACGTATATATACAGGTTTTATTCTACACTTTGCTGCCCATGTATATTCACAGCGTCTACTATATTGGGTTCTTTTTTGAGCGACAAAAGTGAGATTAAAAAACATAAATGTGAGGATGAATGCCGAAGAGGAATTTTGTTTTCAGATTAAATCAAAGTTTAATTATTCCAACCGCTAGTTCCACTATAAACTAATTAATTCCGAAATTTCGTTCCCCTATAAACTAATCAATCAAGACCCTTAGTTCCACCATAAACTAATCAATCTATGCTAGTAGCTTCACTACAAACTAAACAATCTGTGCTGTTAGTTTGACTGCAAACAAATCAATCTACATAGTCATACCCACTACAGACTAATAAATCTATATAGTTATATCCACTATGTATAATGATATGGGGAAGACATGGAATGATCTTAAAAGAATCGCAAAAAACAGAACGACTTGGAAAGTGTTTCTTGAAGACCTATGCTCCACTGGGAGCTAAAAAAGGTAGAGGAAGAGGAAGTTATATCCACTACAGACTAATCAATCTATATAGTCATACCCACTACAGACTAATAAATTTATATAGTTATATCCACTATCTATCTATCTATTGACCTTTCGAGCCGTAGCCGGCCCACGGGGCGTAGACCAAGATACACCTTCTCCTATCTGAATTTTTGTTCTAGCAGTTTTCTTTTAAAGATATTTTATCAAATCTCACCATCTGTCTCTGTTCTGTGCAAGCAGTTCTATCTCATTGAGGGAGCCGAATCCTTCTGTTCTTGCCTCTCTCATCAATGTTCTTCTCAGTGTCTCCCTGGGTCTTCCCCTTTTTCTCTTACCTGCTGTTTCCCATATGAGGGCTTGCTTTGCTATTCGATTATTATCTCTTCCCATCACATGTCCAACATATGACCATCGTCTTTTCTTTATTACTGAAGATATTAGTGGTTGATTGGCGATTTCTCTAATTTCCTCGTTTGTTTTGAATTCGTTCCACGCTATACCAAGTATTTTCCTTAAACATTTATTTTCGAATGCATTCAACTTTGTTTCTATATCTCTTGTTGTTTTCCAGCTTTCACACGCATACGTAAGGGTTGATAGTACATTTGATTTGAATAGCCTAAGTTTTGTGTTTGTTTTGTGTTTTGATTTCCACAACTTTTCAAGCTTTCTGAAAGACATTGCTGCTTTAGCTATTCTGATTTTAATTTCTTTGCTTGTATACCCTTCTCGATTAATGTGACTTCCAAGATAGATAAAGTGATCGATCTCTTCTACTGGGTTGTTTTCCATGTATAGTGTGTCATCTGTTGGATATAAACTGTTATATCCACTACAGACTAATAAATCTATATAGTTATACCCACTACAGACAAATCAATCTATATAGTTATATCCACTACATACAAATCAATCTATATAGTTATATCCACTACATATCCAATTTTCAATAATGAAGAAAGGCACCCAATCAGATACTGAAAGAAAAAAAGTAGTACAAAAACCATAAACGATACCTACTCAAAGGACTCTTGGTCACACATATACTCGGATGGCTCTGCTACAAATGCCACCAGAAATGGAAGGGGGATATGTTCTTGACGCTGAATAACCAGGATGAGATCACCAAGTCAATAGCTACTGGGAAATTCTCAGACAACTTTAAAGATGAAACTGGGGCCATCAGAGATGCTACAACACTTGCTACTCAACAAAAAATAACATGCACAATAAATTGATGAGTCTGACTGATGCACTGTCAGTACTTAGACCAACTATGTAATAACTTCCAGAGAGTAGTCATTCAGTGGATACCATCACACTGTACTATACACTGGAACGAACGCGCAGACAAATTAGCTAAAGAGAGAGGGAGATTACCACAGAGAACCATCCGATCAGTTATGGTGAAGCCAAATCCATCATTAAAAGTCAGTATCATGAAAAATGGAAACGAGAACACCCAAAGCATAACGAGAGGGACGGTTACCACCAACTATCAAGAAGGGATCAAGTCGTCATACTTTGCCTACGCACTGGCCACATTAGAATGAGAAATCACATGTTCACCAAATTCAAAATAGGAACAACCAGCCTATGCCACTGTACACTGGACAATATGACTACAAAACATGTTCTACAGGATTGCCCCCAGTACACAGACCTGAGAAGAGCAATGTGGTCCACGCCCACCTCCCTGGAAGAGAAACTATATGGGGCAATCGACTCACTTATACGGACAGCTGACTTCATGAGAGAGTCTGGAATCCTACTCTGATTGAGTTTTGATCACAAAGAGAGAGAGAGAGAGAGAGAGAGAGAGAGAGAGAGAGAGAGAGAGATCCACTACAGACAAATCAATACATGTTGGTAAATTCACTACAGACTAATCAATCTATGTTTGTAGCTTCATTACAGACTATATAATCTATGCGTGTTGCTTCACTAAAGAGTAATCAATCTATTCTTGTAGCCTCACTACAGATTAATCAATCTATTCTTGTAGCTTCATTACAGACTAGTCAATCTGTGTTTGTAGCTACATTACATACTAATCAATCTATGTTTGTAGCTTCATTACAGACTAGTCAATCTGTGTCTGTAGCTTCATTACATACTAATCAATCTATGTTTGTAGCTTCATTACAGACTAATCAATCTATTTTTGTAGCTTCATTACAGACTAATCAATCTATTCTTGTAGCTTCATTACAGACTAATCAATCTATGTTTGTAGCTTCACTACAGACTAGTCAATCTGTGTTTGTAGCTTCATTACATAATAATCAATCTGTTTGTAGCTTCACTATAGACTAATCAATCTGTTTGTAGCTTCACTATAGAATAATCAATCTTTTTGTAGCTTCATTACAGACTAATCAATCTGTTTGTAGCTTCATTACAGAATAATCAATATGTTTGTAGCTTCACTACATAATAATCAATCTGTTTGTAGCTTCACTACAGAATAATCAATCTGTTTGTAGCTTCACTATAGACTAATCAATCTGTGTGTAGCTTCACTATAGACTAATCAATCTGTTTGTAGCTTCACTATAGACTAATCAATCTGTTTGTAGCTTCACTATAGACTAATCAATCTGTTTGTAGCTTCACTATAGACTAATCAATCTGTTTGTAGCTTCACTATAGACTAATCAACCTATGATATGGTGTAGGGACATAAGCATGAATTAGTTGCCTATTGAAGCTTGTCAAACGAGATAAGATCAACAATTTCTATAGGTAGAGTTGAGACAGGGCCAGAGTCACGGGCAGTTTTAAGAAACAGGTTCCGAATAAAGAGATGACGTGACCAAATGAGCGTAAAAGTAGTTATCAAGGAAGAGAGATTCATAGCTAGACCGGTTAGCCAGCAGTCATCAAGACAGTTGCAAACTGAGCGAGCTGGCTTACCAGTAAAAGATGCTATCATCTAGCGTTGGTTAGATTAAGCTGTTAGAGAATGGTCTAGATCAGCAAGCGTGTCACCATTCCGATCGTGTATGCTACGTGTATTATCTGACAGTTGTAATAACAATAGATTCAGCGTGAAAAAATAAATGATTCCCCTTTTAATGTGCATAGTTTTCCTCCTTTACAAATCAATTTGGATATTGTATAAGGAGCGATTAAACCTTTGTCATTTAAAATTGTAGATTTCTGAACGAACATTTCATTATTTTTGTCATCGCATTAGGACTAGCTTCTAAATGTATGGCCACGAGAGAAATTTTACTCAAATGTATCTTTTTTGTCTTTAGGGGACGTTTGAAAGTTGTTTTTCTCGCACTTACATGACGCGTTATGTCATTGCAACGTGAAATATCGCAATTAAACACATGTGGGATTTATGTGGGTTTTATGTGGTTCCGAGGTGAAGGATCAATCCGTAGCAGGATACTCGATTGAATGTTGTCAACATCTCTCCTTCCTTGTCGAGGTATTCATGATGTAATCAATTATGTAGTCAGAATGACACAAAAATTGAAATGCATGTACATATGTTTGCAGCTGTAAAATTATAAAACAGCTTTAACATTTTCCAAACAAAGACAATTAAACGTATGTCGTTACAAAAGTTGCATATATACATATATATATATATATATATATATATATATATTCAGTGCGTAATGCTACGCTAACATCATCTAGCGACAAACTATATGATTATATATTTGTGAATATACTCAGAAGTGTTCTATTCTGGGATTAGTCGATTATGTGAGGAGTTTATTAAAACAAGACTTCTAGAAGTCGTTGTTAGTTGCAATTGTGAATTATTGTTATAGCAGTGTTGTTAGTTAGTTACAATTGTGAATGATTGTTATAGCAGTGTTGTTAGTTGCAATTGTGAATTATTGTTATAGCAGCGTTGTTAGTTACACTTGTGAATGATTGTTATAGCAGTGTTGTTGTTTACAATTGTGAATGATTGTTATAGCAGTGTTGTTAGTTGCAATTGTGAATGATTGTTATAGCAGTGTTGTTAGTTGCAATTGTGAATGATTGTTATAGCAGTGTTGTTAGTTGCAGTTGTGAATGATTGTTATAGCAGTGTTGTTAGTTGCAATTGTGAATGATTGTTATAGCAGTGTTGTTAGTTGCAATTGTGAACTATTGTTATAGCAGTGTTGTTAATTGCATATGTGAATGATTGTTTTAGCAGTGTTGTTAGTTGCAATTGGGAATTATTGTTATAGCAGCGTTGCTAGTTGCAATTGTGAATGATTGTTATAGCAGTGTTGTTAGTTGCAATTGTGAATTATTGTTATAGCAGCGTTGTTAGTTCTTCTTCCGGTTGTTTCCAAAATGGAGGAATTATTTTTCTCCGGCTTGGTATAGAACCGTTGATCAGAGGTTTAACAAGCCGCTATCGTAAAAACGATGTTGTTAATGAAACGTAGACCTGATACAGAATGTGTAAATTAGCAGTAGATAGTAGTGATAGTTTTTTCGGCCCTAAAACAACAACAAAAATAGGATTCTGGAATGTGCGAACAATGGCCGCTTCGACGAAACATGCACAGGTCGCGAGCGAGATGGATAGATACGATCTAGATATTTTAGGATTAAGCGAAATGCGCTGGCTTGGAACAGGTAGGAGATCTATTGATAATAAAACAACAAGAGATATAGAAACAAAGTTGAACGCATTCGAAAATAAATGTCTAAGGAAAATACTTGGTATAGAATGGAACGAATTCAAAACAAACGAGGAAATTAGAGAAATCGCCAATCAACCACTAATATCTTCAGTAATAAAGAAAAGACGATGGTCATACGTTGGACATGTGATGAGAAGAGATAATAATCGAATAGCAAAGCAAGCCCTCATATGGGAAACAACAGGTAAAAGAAAAAGAGGAAGACCCAGGGAGACACTGAGAAGAACATTGATGAGAGAGGCAAGAGCAGCAGGAGTCGGCTCCCTCAATGAGATAGAACTGCTTGCACAGAACAGAGACGGCGAGATTTGATAAAATATCTTTAAAAGAAAACTGCTAGAACAAAAATTCATATAGGAGAAGGTGTATCTTGGTCTACGCCCTATGGGCCGGTTACGGCTCGAAAGGTCAATAGATAGCGTTGTTAGTTACACTTGTGAATGATTGTTATAGCAGTGTTGTTAGTTGCAATTGTGAATGATTGTTATAGCAGTGTTGTTAGTTGCAATTGTGAATTATTGTTATAGCAGTGTTGTTAATTGCAATTGTGAACGATTGTTATAGCAGTGTTGTTAGTTGCAATTGTGAATTATTGTTATAGCAGCGTTGCTAGTTGCAATTGTGAATGATTGTTATAGCAGTGTTGTTAGTTGCAATTGTGAATTATTGTTATAGCAGCGTTGTTAGTTACACTTGTGAATGATTGTTATAGCAGTGTTGTTTGTTACAATTGTGAATGATTGTTATAGCAGTGTTGTTTGTTACAGTTGTGAATGATTGTTATAGCAGTGTTGTTAATTTAACAGCCATCATTCAATAATGATGTTTTTTCATAATGGAAGACAACTACACCTCTTGGTAAATTGGTGTATGCTATCTGTTTCCTTCGATCGAGTAAAGGCTCTCTTCATTCATTCTTTTGTTGAGACCTCTTGCTCTACGATTACATTCTGATCAAAAGAAAGAGATAGAGAGACATGGAGAAATAGAGAGAGTTAGAGATAGAAGAGAGATAGAGAGAGATCGAGAAATATGGAGATAGAGAGAGATAGCTTTATAGGTGTCCTTGGTGATACACACCAGCTTGAAGCCTGAGATATCGTCGTTGGGTTCTTTTCACTGAACTCTTGATGACGCCTTCGTTGGGATCATCCCCACCCCCGGTTATTGGTGCTGTGTACTGTATAGCACCTCATGATATAGACATTTACTGATACTCTTTCATTCTTCAGTAGCAGTCTACATGCAGCCGCAGTGAATTTTCATTGGAGACGAGATCACGTCAGGGTGTCACATTGAGATCTTTATTAACGTTCACTCCCTTGCCCCAGGCCATGCTGGTGTTGACAGCAACGACAGAGCAAACAGACTAGTCATTTCGGCAACATAAGATGCTGATTAGCCAGTGGATTGGGCAGATATAATTAACAATTTACGAGAGATAGGTCGAAGAAAGGGCTTTGACAAAGATCCAATTACATGGCTTTCTAGAGTGTGAGAACTGGGAGTGAGGACCGGTGTTGACATAAAGGAGCGATGTTCTGGACAAATGAGAGGATTTGTCAACCAACACCGAACTGGGACAATGAGTTAATGTGTTCTGATGAACATTTTGAGGGGGTGAGCTGGGCACCTATGGATGTGTCTGGAGTGCTGTGAAGATGATCATAATTTAACATAACGTTCACGCTTTAGAGACGCGCACTAATGCGCCGTCATCCATACATCTCGCTACACTTCAGAATATAATCAATTTATCTCGCTAGATTGACTTTGGACTAATCAGTCTCTAACGCAAGCGCAACTTCAGACTACTCAATCTCTAACACTAACTCCTATATATACTCACTACTCTATACCACTAGGATCACTTCAGACTACTCAATCTCTAACACTAACTCCTATATATACTCACTACTCTATACCATAGGATCATTTCAGACTACTCAATCTCTAACACTAACTCCTATATATACTCACTACTCTATACCACTAGGATCACTTCAGACTACTCAATCTCTAACACTAAGTCCTATATATACTCACTACTCTATACCACTAGGATCACTTCAGACTTCTCAATCTCTAACACTAACTCCTATATATACTCACTACTCTATACTACTAGGATCACTTCAGACTACTCAATCTCTAACACTAACTGCTATATATACTCACTAATCTATACTACTAGGATCACTTCAGACTACTCAATCTCTAACACTAACTCCTATATATACTCACTACTCTATACCACTAGGATCACTTCAGACTACTCAATCTCTAACACTAACTCCTATATATACTCACTACTCTATACCACTAGAATCACTTCAGACTACTCAATCTCTAACACTAACTCCTATATATACTCACTACTCTATGCCACTAGGATCACTTCAGACTACTCAATCTCTAACACTAACTCCTATATATACTCACTACTCTATACCACTAGGATCACTTCAGACTACTCAATCTCTAACACTAACTCCTATATATACTCACTACTCTATACCACTAGGATCACTTCAGACTACTCAATCTCTAACACTAACTCCTATATATACTCACTACTCTATACCACTAGGATCACTTCAGACTTCTCAATATCTAACACTAACTCCTATATATACTCACTACTCTATACCACTAGGATCACTTCAGACTTCTCAATCTCTAACACTAACTCCTATATATACTCACTACCCTATACTACTAGGATCACTTCAGACTACTCAATCTCTAACACTAACTCCTATATATACTCACTACTCTATATCACTAGGATCATTTCAGACTACTCAATCTCTAACACTAACTCCTATATATACTCACTACTCTATACCACTAGGATCACTTCAGACTACTCAATCTCTAACACTAACTCCTATATATACTCACTACCCTATACTACTAGGATCACTTCAGACTACTCAATCTCTAACACTAACTCCTATATATACTCACTACTCTATACCACTAGGATCACTTCAGACTACTCAATCTCTAACACTAACTCCTATATATACTCACTAGTCTATACCACTAGGATCACTTCAGACTACTCAATCTCTATCGCTAACTCATATATATACTCGTTACCCTATACTACTAGGATTACTTCAGACTTCTCAATCTCTAACACTAACTCCTATATAAACTCGTTACCCTATACTACTAGGATTACTTCAGACTTCTCAATCTCTAACACTAACTCCTATACAAACTCGTTACTCAATACTACTAGGATCACTTCAGACTTCTCAATCTCTAACACTAACTCCTATATAAACTCGTTACCCTATACTACTAGGATTACTTCAGACTTCTCAATCTCTATCGCTAACTCCTATACAAACTCGTTACTCAGTACTACTAGACCCACTTCAGACTTCTCAATCTCTAACGCTAACTCCTATACAAACTCGTTACTCTATACTACTAGAATTGGGGGCCTCGGTAGCCTAGTTGGGAAAACCACCCGACTAGACTACCGACGTTCGGACAACCCGTGTTCGATTCCCGCTGGGAGGAGTGTGAATTGTACTCGTGGTTGGAAAAAAAAAAATACCCCCTCGGTCGACCCAGCCGTTGGCAGAAATGGGTACCAGGGTATTATCCTGGGAAGGTGAGGAATGTCGCTTCGCATCTGAGTTTCGATGCTTGAGGCTACACTATACAGAAATATCCGAACATTTCTGGATAGGCGGCCGAGCACATATGGGTGTAAACTCGCGTGCTAAGACGCCGGTTCAAGTCTCGTACTTTACTTTACTAGAATCACTTCAGACTTCTCATTCTCTATCGCTAACTCCCATACATACTCGTTACTCTATACTACTAGAATCACTTCAGACTTCTCAATCTCTATCGCTAACTCCCATACATACTCGTTACTCTATACTACTAGAATCACTTCAGACTTCTCAATCTCTATCGCTAACTCCCATACATACTCGTTACCCTATACTACTAGAATCACTTCAGACTTCTCAATCTCTATTGCTAACTCCCATACATACTCGTTACCCTATACCACTAGGATCACTTCAGACTTCTCAATCTCTATTGATAAGTAAGATCCATAACAGACTAATTAATCTGTACCGCAAGCTCTATTTTATAATACTCAACATATACCAGGGAGCCGCGATAGCTCAGTGGTTAGTGAACTGGACTACAAAGGACAAGGGGTAGGGTTCGATCCCAATCGACGGCTTCCGGGTTCACCCAGCCTTAAATGGGTACCGGATTTTTTCTGGGAAAGTAAAGCGGCGCGGGCGTAATACCGACCACATAACCCCAAAAATCATGTGCTGAAGGTGTGTAAAATGTATGGTCACTAACACCATATTCCCTATACGCCACTTGGCGTGACTGGGGCTCATTGCATCATATACCACCTCCTCCACTTTGGACCATTTAAACTGTACAACAAGCCCCACTTTACATTTATTAATCTGTATTTCTAACTGCACTACAGACTACCCAATCCGTATTGCTAGTTCTACTACACATTACTACTCCATTGTCACTCATCATCATCGAGTGCCATCTCTGCATCGAAGGTTGGCTAACATGGAGCGCCATTCTGCTGTCTCTTGCTTTGATGGTGCAGGTTGTCATAGGCTGGTTTGTCCATCTTTTGATGTTACTCGTCCATGTAAGCTTTGGTCTGCCTCTGCCTCTTTTACCTTGTATTTTCTCCTCCAGGATAACTTTTAGTAGGCTGTTGTGTCTTTTAACGTGGCCCAAAAATCGCATTTGCCTTGCTTGAATTGCGTTTAGTAGTTCTCTTTTCATTTTTAGTTGTTTTAAGACATCATCATTTGTTTTCTTTTCTTTCCATCCAATTCTACCTATTCTTCTATATATCCACAACATTGTCACTAGCACTACCATATACTGTTGGCACTATTTCCATAGCTCTATAAAAACTACTCTTCTGATACCGCCAGCTCTATCACAGTCCCCTCATCTTGTTTATCTCAGAACCTACCTCAGTATCCCAATGACGTCACGTATCATCATGAGTTTAACAACAAAACACACATCACGTTTTGGTACCTCAGACACAGACAACATGACATAACCTTGACCTCTACTCCCAGAAACAAGCAAACACATTTGTCCTTGTACAAACCACCGACCTGACGAATGCTGATTATGGTGTTTGTTCCTGGAGAAAGAGCTATACCTTCATCCTCAGGAAAGGCGACTGTGTTCTTCTCGTGGATGACGAGCTGAGCTCCCTTCCCTTCAAATTGTCTATGAACGTATTCATCCAGCTCCAGCCGGAGAACCAGTGTGAGACCTGCAGAGTAACTACAGCTGTTAACATCAACAGTTAGAGAGTATCAACATCTGTTAACATCACCAGTTAGAGAGTAACTACATCTGTCAACATCACCAGTTAGAGAGTAACTACATCTGTTAACATCACCAGTTATAGAGTACCAGCATCTGTTAACATCACCAGTTAGAGAGTAACTACATCTGTTAACATCACCAGTTAGAGAGTAACTACATCTGTTAACATCACCAGTTAGAGAGTAACTACATCTGTTAACATCACCAGTTAGAGAGTAACTACATCTGTCAACATCAACAGTTAGAGAATAACTAAATCTGTTGACATCAATAGTTAGAGAGTAACTACATCTGTTAACATCACCAGTTAGAGAGTAACTACAGCTGTTAACATCACCAGTTAGAGAGTAACTACAGCTGTTAACATCAATAGTTAGAGAGCAACTACAGCTGTTAACATCAATAGTTAGAGAGTAACTACAGCTGTCAACATCAACAGTTAGAGAGTAACTACAGCTGTTAACATCACCAGTTAGAGAGTAACTACAGCTGTTAACATCAATAGTTAGAGAGTAACTACATCTGTTAACATCACCAGTTAGAGAGTAACTACAGCTGTTGACATCAATAGTTAGAGAACAACAACAGTTGTTGACATCAATTGTTAGAGAGCAACTGCAGCTGTTAACATCAATAGTTAGAGAGCAACTACAGCTGTTAACATCAATAGTTAGAGAGAAACTACATCTGTTAACATCACCAGTTAGAGAGTAACTGCAGCTGTTGACATCAATAGTTAGAGAACAACAACAGTTGTTGACATCAATTGTTAGAGAGCAACTGCAGCTGTTAACATCAATAGTTAGAGAGCAACTACAGTGGTTAACATCAAACGTCAGAGAGTAACTAAATCTGTCAACAGTTAGTAACTAAAGCTGTTAACATCAATAATTAGAGAGCAACTACATGTGTCAACAGTTAGAGAGTAACTAAAGCTGTCAACATCAACATTTAAGAGTAACTAAAGAAGTCAACATCAACAGTTAGAGAGTAACTAAAGCTGTCAACATCAACAGTTAGAGAGTAACAAAAGCTGTCTAAAGTTAGAGAGTAACTAAAGCTGTGAACATCAACAGTTAGAGAGTAAATAAAGCTGTGAACATCAACTGTTAGAGAGTAACAAAAGCTGTCAACATCAACTGTTAGAGATTAACTAAAGCTGTGAACATCAACAGTTAGAGTGTAACAAAAGCTGTCAACATTAACAATTAGAGAGTAACTAAAGCTGTGAAAATCAACAGTATGAGAGTAACAAAAGCTGTCAACATTAACAGTTAGATGGTAACTAAAGGTGTGAACATCAACAGTTAGAGAGTAACAAAAGCTGTCAACATCAATAGTTAGAGAGTAACAAAAGCTGTCAAAAGTTTGAGAGTAATTAACGCTGTCAACATCAACAGTTAGAGAGTAACTAAAGCTGAGAACATTAAAAGTTAGAGAGTAAGTAAAACTGTCAACAGTTAGAGAGTAACAAGCTGTCAACATCAACAGTTAGAAAGTAACTAAAGCTGTCAATATCAACATTCCGAGAGTAACTAAAGCTTTCAACAGTTAGAGAGTAACTAAAGCTGTCAACATCAACAGTTAAGAATAACTAAAGCTGTAATCATCAACAGTTAGAGAGTAAATAAAGCTGTGAACATCAACAGTTAAAAAGTTACCAAAGCTGTCAAAAGTTAGAGAGTAACTAAAGCTGTCAACATCAACAGTTAGAGAGTAAATAAAGCTGTCAACATCAACAGTTAGATATTCAAGTAAAGCTGTCAACATCAACAGTTAAGAGTAACTAAAGTTGTCAACATCAACAGTTAAGAGTAACAAAAGCTGTCAACATCAACAGTTAGAGAGTAACTAAATTTGTGAACATCAACAGTTAGAGAGTAACAAAAGCTGTCAACATTAACAGTTAGAGAGTAACTAAAGCTGTGAACATCAACAGTTAGATATACAACTAAAACTGTCAACATCAACAGTTAAGAGTAACTAATGTTGTCAACATCAACAGTTAAGAGTAACAAAAGCTGGCAACATAAACAGTTAGAGGGTAACTAAAGATGTCAACAGTTAGAGAGTAACAAAAGCTGTTAAGATCAATAATGAGAAATCAACTACAGCTGTCAACAGTCAGAGAGTAACTAAAGCTCTCAACAGTTAGAGAGTAACTAAAGCTGTCAACATCAACAGTTAAGAGTAACTAAAGCTGTCAACATTAACAGTTAATGAGTAAAAAAAGCTGTCAAAGTTAGAGAGTAACTAAAGCTGTCAACATCAACAGTTAGAGAGTAACTAAAGCTGTGAATATCAACAGTTAGAGAGTAACAGAAGCTGTCAACATTAACAGTTAGAGAGTAACTAAAGCCATCAACATCAACAGTTAAGAGTAACTAAAGCTGTCAACATCAACAGTTAGAGAATAACAAAAGCTGTCAAAAGTTATAGAGTAACTAAAGCTGTCAACATCAACAGTTAGAGAGTAACTAAAGCTGTGAACATCAACTGTTAGAGAGTAACAAAAACTTTCAACATCAACAGTTAAAGAGTAACAAAAGCTGTGAACATCAATAGTTATAGAGTAACACAAGCTGTCAACATTAACAGTTAGAGAGTAACTAAAGCTGTGAACATTAACAGTTAGCGAGTAACTAAAGCTGTGAACATCAACATTTAGAGAGTAACTAAAGCTAACAACATTAACAGTTAGAGAGTAACTAAAGCTGTGAACATCAACAGTTAGAGAGTAACAAAAGCTGTCAACATTAACAGTTAGAGAGTAACTAAAGCTGTGAACATTAACGGTTAGAGAGTAACAAAAGCTGTCAACATTAACAGTTAGAGAGTAACAAAAAGCTGTCAACATTAACAGTTAGAGAGTAACTATATCTGTGAACTTCAACAGTTAGAGAGTAACAAAAGCTGTTAACATTAACAGTTAGAGAGTAACTAAAGCTATGAACATCAACAGGTAGAGAGTAACAAAAGCTGTCAACATTAACAGTTAGATAGTAACTAAAGCTGTGAACATCAACAGTTAGAGATTAACAAAAGCTCTCATAAGTTAGAGAGTATCTAATGCTGTCAACATCAAAAGTTAGAGAGTAACTAAAGCTGTGAACATCCAAAGCTAGAGAGTAAGTAAAGCTGTCAACATTTAGAGAGTAAAAAGCTGTCAACATCAACAGTTAGAGAGTAACTAAAGCTGTCATTATCAACATTCCCAGAGTAACTAAAGCTTTCAACAGTTAGAGAGTAACTAAACCTGTCAATGTCAACAGTTTGAGAGTAACTAAAGCGGTGAACATCTACAGTTAGAGAGGAACAAAAGCTGTCAACATTAACAGTTAGAGAGTAACTATAGCAGTGAACATTAACAGTTAGAGAGGAACAAAAGCTGTCAACATCAACATTTAGAGAGTAACAGAAGCTGTCAAACGTTAGAGAGTATATAAAGCTGTGAACATCAACAATTAGATAGTAACTAAAGCTGTGAACATCAAAAATTAGGGAGTAAGTAAAGCTGTCTACAGTTAGAGAGTAACAGGCTGTCAGCATCAACAGTTAGAGAGTAACTAAAGCTGTCAATATCAACATTCCGAGAGTAACTAAAGCTTTCAACAGTTAGAGAGTAACTAAAGCCATCAATGTCAACAGTTTGAGAGAAACTAATGCTGTCAACAGTTAGAGAGTAACTAATGTTGTCAACATCAACAGTTAGAGAGTAATTTTGGCTATCAAAATTAAAGAGTAACTAAAGCTGTCAATGTCAACAGTTTGAGAGTAACTGAAGCTGTTAACAGTTAGAGAGTAACTAAAGCTCTCAACAGATAGAGAGTAACAAGCTGTCAACATCAACAGTTAGAGAGTAACTAAAGCTGTCAACATTAACAGTTAGAGAGTAACTAAATCTGTGAACATCAACAGTTAGAGAGTAGCAAAAGCTGACAACATAAATAGTTAGAGGGTAACTAAAGATGTCAACAGTTAGAGAGTAACTAAAGCTGTTCAGATCAATAATGAGAGATCAACTACAGCTGTCAACAGTCAGAGAGTAACAAAAGCTGTCAACAGTTAGAGAGTAACTAAAGCTGTCAACATCAACAGTTAAGAGCAACTAAAGCTGTCAACATTAACAGTTAGAGAGTAAAAAAAGCTCTCAAAGTTAGAGAGCATCAAAAGCTGTCAACATCAACAGTTAGAGAGTAACTAAAGCTGTGAACATCAACAGTTAGAGAGTAACAAAAGCTGTCAACATTAACAGTTAGAGAGTAACTAAAGCCATCAACATCAACAGTTAAGAGCAACTAAAGCTGTCAACATCAACAGTTAGAGAGTAACAAAAGCTGTCATAAGTTATAGAGTAACTAACGATGTCAACACCAACAGTTAGAGAGTAACTAAAGCTGTGAACATCAACAGTTAGAGAGTAACAAAAACTGTCAACACCAACAGTTAGAGAGTAACTACAGCTGTGAGCATCAATAGTTAGAGAGTAACAAAAGCTGTCAACATTAACAATTAGAGAGTAACTAAAGCTGTGAACATTAACAGTTAGAGAGTAACTAAAGCTGTGAACATCAACAGTTAGAGAGTAACAAAAACTGTCAACACCAACAGTTAGAGAGTAACTAAAGCTGTGAACATCAACAGTTAGAGAGTAACGAAAGCTGTCAACATTAACAGTTAGAGAGTAACAAAAGCTGTCAACATTAACAGTTAGAGAGTAACTGAAGCTGTGAACATTAACAGTTAGAGAGTAACAAAATCTGTCAACATTAACAGTTAGATAGTAACAAAAGCTGTCAACATTAACAGTTAGAGAGTAACTAAATCTGTGAACATCAACAGTTAGAGAGTAACAAAAGCTGTCAACATTAACAGTTAGAGAGTAACTAAAGCTGTGAACATCAACAGTTAGAGAGTAACAAAAGCTGTCAACATTAACAGTTAGAGAGTAACTAAAGCTGTGAACATCAACAGTTAGAGAGTAACTAAAGCTGTCATTATCAACATTCCCACAGTAACTAAAGCTTTCAACAGTTAGAGAGTAACTAAACCTGTCAATGTCAACAGTTTGAGAGTAACTATAGCTGTCAACAGTTAGAAAGTAACTAAAGCTGTTAACATCAACTGTTAGAGAGTAACAAAAGCTGTCAACATCAACAGTTGGAGAGTAACTAAAGCTGCGAAAATCAACAGTTAGATAGTAACAAATGCTGACAACAATAACAGATAGAGAGTAACTAAAGCTGTGAACATCTACAGTTAGAGAGGAACAAAAGCTGTCAACATTAACAGTTAGAGAGTAACTAAAGCAGTGAACATCAACAGTTAGAGAGGAACAAAAGCTGTCAACATCAACATTTAGAGAGTAACAGAAGCTGTCAAAAGTTAGAGAGTATATAAAGCTGTCAACATCAACAATTAGAGAGTAACTAAGGCTGTGAACATCAAAAGTTAGAGAGTAAGTACAGCTGTCTACAGTTAGAGAGTAACAGGCTGTCAGCATCAACAGTTAGAGAGTAACTAAAGCTGTCAATATCAACATTCCGAGAGTAACTAAAGCTTTCAACAGTTAGAGAGTAACTAAAGCTATCAATGTCAACAGTTTGAGAGTAACTAATGCTGTCAACAGTTAGAGAGTAATTAAATCTGTCAACAGTTATAGAGTAACTAATGTTGTCAACAGTTATAGAGTAATTAAAGCTGTCAACAGTTAGAGAGTAACTAATGTTGCAACATCAACAGTTAAAGAGTAATTAAAGCTATCAAAATTAAAGAGTAACTAAAGCTGTCAATGTCAACAGTTTGAGAGTAACTAAAGCTGTTAACAGTTAGAGAGTAACTAAAGCTGTCAACAGATAGAGAGTAACAAGCTGTCAACATCAACAGTTAAAGAGTAACTAAAGCTATCAACATTCAGAGAGTAACAAAAGCTTTCATCAGTTAGAGAGTAAATAAAGCTGTCAACATCAACAGTTAGAGAGTAATTAAAGCCCGTCAAATGTTAGAGAGTAACTTAAACTAACAACAGTTAGAGAGTAACTAAAGATGTCAAAATCAACAATTATATAGAGTTACTAAAGCTGTCAACTTCAACAGTTAGAGAGTAACTAAAGCTGTCAACAGCAACATTTAGAGAATAACTAAAACTTTTAAAAGTTAGAGAGTAACTAAAGCTGTGAACACCAACAGTTTGAGAGTATATACATCTGTCAACATCAACAGTTAGAGAGTATCTAAAGCATTCAACACCAACAGTTTGAGAGTAACTAATGCTGTCAACATCAACAGTTAGTGAGTAACTAAATCTGTTTTCAATTAGAGAGTAACTAAAACTGTCACTGAAACAAAGAAAATTCTCAAGACCTACAATTAAATATCAATGTTGAAGGAATACATCTAGAGACATTCCAGAGCTACAACTACCTCGGACATACTATAACCAGCGATGAAAAATGTACAACTGAAATAAATAAAAGAAATGGAATGGAAAAAAGTAATTTAAATGCCGTGAAAAATATACTAACAACAAAACAATTATCAGCAGGGCTGAAACTAAGAATGGCATAATGTTACATCTTCTCTATATATGGTGCAGAAACATGGACATTAGACAAGAAAACAGAACAGAAAATTGATGACTTTGAAATGTGGATTTATAGAAGAATAGGTAGAATTGGATGCAAAGAAAAGAAAACAAACGAAGAAGTTTTAAAACAACTAAAAATGAAAAAAGAACTACTAAACGCAATTAGAGCAAGACAAGTGAAATTTTTTGTCATGTTAAAAGACACAACAGACCAATAAAAGTCATATTAGAAGGGAAAATACAAGGTAAAAGAGGCAGAGGCAGACCAAGACTAACATGGACGAGTAACATCAAAAGAAGGACAAGTCAGCCTATAGCAATCTGCACCATCAAAGCAAGAGACAGGGTGGAATGGCGCTCGATGGTAGCCAACCTTCGATGCGGAGAGGGCACTCAATGATGATGATGAAAAATGTCAAAATTTAGAGAGTAACTAAATATGTCAACGTCAACAGTTAGAGAGTAACTAAATCTGTCAGCATCAACAATTAGAGAGCTACTAAAGCTGTCAACATCAACAGTTAGAGATCTACTAAAGCTGTCAACATTAACAGTTAGAGAGCAACTAAAGCTGTCAACATCAATAGTTAGAGAGCTAACGTTAGACATGTCACTCCAACAAGAACTGTTGGTATAAAACAGAACGGTTAAACTTGTTCCAGAAGCTTGAAAGCATAGGCGAAGTTGTCTATTATTATTGCGCCAAGGAATTAGGCACGAAGGAAGTTAAGAACAAGCACGAAACCACAGAAAAGCAGACGACAAAAACAAATAGAAGAGGTCAGGAGGCAGAAAAAACCATGCCAGGAAACAATTCAAGAAAGCTACAGAAGCAAAGAAGGAAGCACTACATCAGGTATGGCAGCATCTAAAATCCAAACATAAGGCACTGGCTAGAGTAGAAAGATTGTATCGGAAAAGGAAAGCAACCAAGAGGGCCAGGGAAACGTTCTTCAAAGACCTGTTCAAGTTTGCAAAGGAGCTGTTTGAACCACCAAGATCTGGAACATTAAAAGTCAACAAGGAAGATCTGGAGAAACATCTAAGAGAGACCTATTTGGACAGCCAGAGAGACGAACCGTGCTCAAGTCGTTGACGGGTCTGATGTGGCCGAGCGAACCGGGCACTTCATTTAATGATAGGCCTCCGAAGTTACAAGAGTTGATAGATATAGTTCACAGAGCCCGCAACAGCTCGGCCCCAGGTCCAAATGGCGTTCCGTACCTGGTTTACAAAAGATGCCCAGAGGTACTGAAGCGACTGCACAGGCTGCTCAGGAGTGCATGGAAGAGACAGATTGTAAGCCAGGAGTGGAAGAAGGCCAATGGCGTGTACATTCCAACGGAACCGAACTCAAATGAAATTACGCAGTTCAGACCAATCTCCCTACTGAATGTGGAAGGGAAAGTATTCTTCTCTGTAATGGCAAAGAGACTGACCTCGTACCTCATGGAGAATGGGTACATAGATACTGCCATACAGAAGGGGGGAGTCCCTGGTGTCCCCGGATGCTTGGAGCACGCGACAATGATATGGGACGCGATACAGAGAGCAAAAACAGAGAAGCTAGATCTAGACGTCATATGGCTAGATCTTGCAAACGCATATGGATCAGTCCCACATCAGATGATTTGGCAGGCTCTCCGAATGTACCATGTACCCCAGAGTGTGACCGCCATGCTCAGACTGTATTTTACCGGCTTCACTGTGCGTTTCTCCACACAGGAATACACGACCGACTGGATAGAATTGCAAGTCGGCATTGCGATGGGATGTACAATTTCGCCCATATTCTTCGTGATGGCTATGCAGATAATACTGAAAGCAGCAGAGGGAGCTGTAAAAGAACTAGACCTTGGAGGTGGATACCATATGCCACCACTTAGAGCATTTATGGATGATACCACCGTCCTAGCATCAGAAGAGAGCCACGCCCGCAGAATGCTTGAACGCCTGGACGAGCTCATCGTGTGGTGCCGGATGAGCTTCAAACCAAGGAAGTCACGAAGCCTTTCCATCAGACGAGGGAAGACCAAGCAAGTCACATACAGTGTGGCGAAACAGAGGATTCCAACCATCTGCGAGGAGCCTATAAAGAGTCTTGGCAGAGTATATGTTGCCTCACTGAAAGACACGAAAGTAGTCCAGAGAGTAAGGGAGATGGCAGAGTCAGGGCTACATATCATCGACCGGAGTAGACTTTAAGGAAAGTTCAAAGTCTGGTGCCTCCTGTTCATGTTGATACCTAAACTGTTATGGCCTCTTCTGATATATGAGATCAGCTCAAGTACGGTGGAAGCGATGGAGAGCAAGATTATCAAGTACACGCGGAAATGGCTGGGAGTACCACCGGGACTGACGGATGTTGCGCTGTACTGTAAGAAAGCCAAGCTGGTCCTTCCGTTCAAGTCAGTCCTAGAGGAATATAAAGCCGGCAAGGCCAGACTGGCAGTTATGCTGCAAAGCTCGTCAGACGAAACTGTCCGAACAGTGGAACCCACAGTGAAGACCGGTCGGAAGTGGCATGCGTGTGCAGCAGTACTCGAAGCACATGAGAGTCTCCAGCTAAAGGAAGTAATGGGCTACATGCAGACCAACAGGCGTGGATTTGGTCACGGAGACATCCAATGGTGGTCAAAGGCATCAAATAGACAACGAAGGGACATGATAGTCAGGGAGATCAGAGATGTCGAGGAGAACAAGCGTGTACAAAAGGCAGCACAACAAGTGCAGCAAGGCCAATGGACCACATGGGATATGGCCTTGCAGAGGACACTAACATGGAATGACATGTGGCATATGGCACTGCAGCGGCTCAGCTATATAATCAGATCTATGTACGACCTTCTACCATCAGCATGCAACCTTGTGAAGTGGGGGAAGACAGATGATAATCGATGTCCACTTTGCTGAGGAACACAGACGATGGAGCACATTCTTTCCTCATGCAAGACAGCACTAGGTCAAGGGCAGAACACATGGCGACACAACAGAGTGCTGCATAAACTGGCTGCTACCGTGGATGGGGCACGGATGAAGGCCAACAATAAAGTTCGGCCAGCTACGACTAACACCTACTTTTTGAGAGCGGGACAGGCCGCATGATCCAAGCAGAACAACTGGAACGACTTCACTATCCTGGACATAGCAAACGATTTGGAGATGGCGGTTGACCTCCCAGGGAGACGGAATTCCTCAGAATGCATTAAGAGATATAAAATACGTCCTGACATTGCACTCTACACGTCAATTATGACCCACGTCATCTTAATAGAGCTTACAGTGCCATTTGAATCTAGGATGGAGGAACAACATATATTCAAACTATCCAAATACAAGGATCTCGCCACCGAGCTGAGACAGCAGGGACTCCAGAGTAGAGTGTTTTCGGTGGTGGTTAGTGCCAGAGGACTCACAACCCCATCCCTCTACGACCTCTTAAAGATGCTAGGAATTAAGGTGGGGATGCGGACAAGAACAATGAAGACTATTGCTGAGTCAGCCGAAAGAGCGTCGTGCTGGCTGTGGCAGCATCGTGACAGACCAACAGTCAAACAATATTATGTCCAGACCAGACGATCGGACGACTATTTTACACCTTGACCACTTAATGCTCTCACGTAAGTCAACAGAGTAGGGAGAATTGAAGTAGAGCCCGAGACCAAGCGATAAGAAGTTACATAATCGACCGGAGGTGAGCATCAGACCAGGTGATTGTGGCGACGGCAGTCCAAACAATAAGTCCTCGAACAATAGGAAGGCCTGACATCTAGACGCTAATTTTTCATCCGCAACTTCAGAATTCCCACGGAAGTCAGACACTGATGGGTCTATAAAATTGCGTTGTAAATAGTAGCCACAATATTTCGACTCAAACGCGCAGAAACGTGCTAGGATAAACCAAGACAGGTAAGGTCTAACTATTTTTGAGTGTCTTATTAAGTGTAGCTATTTTGTGCCGAACTTACAATGTAAGCCTTAGGTTTAGGTAGTTAAACTATTTTCGAGTGGTTTATGTATTATGTGGTAGTTATTTTGTGCCGAAACATACCGTGTAAGAATTAGGTTAGATTAGTTAAACAACTTTAGGATGTTTTGTGTATTAAGTATAGCTATCTTGTGCCGAACATACTGTGTAAGCCTTAGAGGCAATGCAGCAGGAAGTCGACGCCTGGGAGTCATGACCCAGGCGGGCCCACCTCCCTTAATGTGTCAAGAAGCTAAAGGGCCGAAACACTTGCTCGACGGGGGTTTACTTCTGATGATCAGATTACCTCCTGCTGCGAAGCTCTGTACAATGAGTTTCCTACTACAGAAAGCGATCACTTATTCGATAAAACATTTGTTCGTACCACTCTCGAAGTTAACGTCAATTTACTGTATGAATACTTCTGTTGTATAATTCTACATCAACTACACCATTGGTCACGTATTTACTTTGATCTACAAACACAAACCGAAATAGTTTTAAAAACGAACACTAACGTTGTCGATGTCAAAAATAAGTGCAAAGTAAAAATTGGATTATCCAGAAAGGTAAAGTAAATCTGGATTATCATACAGAAGGGTAAAGTAAAACTAGATTATCATGCAGAAATGTAAAGTTAAAAACTGGATTATACAGAAATTTAAAGTAAAACTGGCTGAAACAAGGTGTAGAGAAGATAACAGTGCGCTTGTGTGGGATTATAGAAAACGAAGGTGTGCAGACTGGAGGTATACAAGGAGACAATCTGATCAAGAAAGTGACGGACAGAGTAGGTATATGTAATGTGATCTTGATGGATGAATTGAAGTTGCCAATGTTGTCGACGAGCCTGGAGATGTTCCGGCAAGTCAGTCAGTTCATAGCCATCTTGGAAATGCCGGAGGTATGTAAGAGGGAAGGTGACTCCGGTACGAGGTGAGTATTTTGTGTTCAATGTAACTTATTAACAGGCAAGCGTATCTGGTGCCCATCTTCGTTCCCATAGCTACAAATCTGACTTGACCATCATATAACTGACCATTGAATTCCAAAGTATTTAGAATAGGAATTGTTTTGTGAGTGGAAGTAGAGTGGAAGTATCCACCTATGGATGCTTTATTTGGAAGCCAGTGGTGGGGTGTACTAAACACTCCAAAGTATGGTGACAGCCTTGTAAGGAAGGAACACAACACAATAATGACGTTTCGACCTGTGGCCTTCTTCAGAATACAAGGACAACGACAACAAACGGTGAAGCACAATTATCTATAACTACATGTTAGATGATCAAGTGGAGGGCGAGGAAAGTAGGATGTTGAAATAAGAAAGGAGAGGGAAGAGAGAAATGTTATCTACATGAGGAGAGGTAGGATGGGCGTCAAGATATATAAAATAGAAAAAGAGAAAAATATTTAAAAAAAAAAAAAGAGAAAAATGTATAATAAAATGCATTTAGCTTAAAACAGCAAATCTGTCCTCCGTGCTGGAACACATCAGAATGACTTAGAGTTTTAAGGATGTGTCTAGAAAGTAACACGTGACTGAAATATGCAAGTTTAGAAGGACAAGAGGACCTGTGGGGCGGGAAAACAAATCAGAGGGGGCGGGGGGGGGAGGGGAGAGGGGTGGGGGAAGAAAGATAGGCGAAGCTGCCAAACTACTATGAAAGCGATGGTCAATGGTGAGAGGAAAACTTGAGGCCCAAAACTAAAGGCCTGGAGGGGCCAAACGGCTAGCAAACAAAGCCCAAGGGGGGAGGAGAGAGGAAGAAAAGTGGTCAATAGATCACTCAGACAATGCAAGTGAGAGATCCCGCGAGAGGTTGAAAGAAAGAGTGAATGAAAAGACAAAGTAGTGAACTGGGAGATGGGTGAGAGAGGTAGACTCTACAGAATGGATGGCCTGGGACTGGAAGAGTTGAGATGTAGGTCAACGAAGGGAGGAAGAGGGGAGAAGTGAATACCAGAGGAAGAGATAAGGGGAGGAAGAATAAGGAAGCCGGTATAAGTAAAGTAGGTAGGAAGAAGGGCGGTAGGGTGATAGAGGCGTGGTCCGGAGGAAGTTAGTCAATCGAGAGGTAGTGAAGTATTAGATGATGAGGTATGGAGTGGAGGGATAAGAAGCGGGTATGTGAAGAGTGGATAGGAGGAGAGGCGGTAGGTCAGAAGTGAATAGACAGAGAGGGAGTCTGGAAGAGCGGACTAATAGAGGAATGGTGCGCAAGAGGTTGGTACCATAGGAGGTAAAGAAGTTGAGAAATGATAGAACAAAGGGGGATGATAAGGGTCCTAGGAGAGGAATTAAAGTGGACATCAGGATAAGGGGGATACTGGAATAGTAGATATAGAGGAGTAGTGACTACAAGTGGATAGAGAGGGAAGGAAAGCTTGGAGTAGGTGGTGGGAAGGACGAGGAACAATAGAAGTGGGCAGGGAGATAGTACAGTCCAGGTGGAGAGGTTATATAGTGATAAGGTGGTGAGGGACATGTAGGTAGTCAGAAGAGAAGGGGGGATTGAGGGTGGGGGTTTAGGATGAAGAAGGCAAGATTCACTCAAAGAGGACATGGAAAGCAGGGATGGACGAGGAGTAGAAGACCCAAGAAGTGAAATAGGAAGAAACGTTCATGGGTGGGAGGATGGAGTCGGAGGAAGGAGGGTCCTCAAAGGGACTGGGATACATTGATACCACGAAGGGTGTGCCAACCCCAACGAGCGATCAGACGGTGCTCCAGAGTGAGCCGACTGTGGTGGTCAGCGGATCATGATACTAGGCCAGTTACCAAGACATCAGTCTTCCCCTGATGGCCCCTCGAGTTAAAGTGGGCTGCTACAGGAGTGCCCACTTCTCGGGTGATGTCATTTAAATGTTCAAGGCATCTATCCAAGATACGTCGACCAGATTAGCCGATGTAGGTCAACTCGCATCGCTTACAAATGATGGCATAAATGGTGGTCCGCGATGTGCAAGTGAATCCCTCTCTGATCTCGAAAGGACCATTGGGGAAGAGGACAGTATCAGTCTGGAGAACGTGGTCGCAAGAATTGCATACTCTGCGGTTGCAGCGGATAGTGCCTCTGCGGTTAAAGAGTGCAGTGGGAAGACGGCCCCTGACATGAAAATCAGGGAGGTTTCGGTGTAAACGTCTCATTTTGACGATTTTGCTTAAATGATGTTCTTGTTATGATGTTCTCTACCAATTGAAGGATTTCTTTTTGAAGACGTTTTGTAGATGTTCTCTTGAAGTTTTAATGACTGAAGAAAGACGATCTTTTATTTGTACATTGGATCCTCTTTCTTTTATTTTCGTTTATTTTCTTTTCTATTCACATCATTAGCATCTTGTTACATTGCGGTCATTTCTAAATTGCAACACACTCATGCTATTAGCATTATCTATTCTCCCTATTTCATTCTCTCGTCCCTACAACTAATCTATTTTACTATTTTGTGGCCGTTATCCTACTTTGGTACGTTTCCATCGAACGCACCCCCTGATCTATCTATTCTTATCTATCGGCCTATTTACACCGTATTCTTCTTGTTCATCTGCTAATCTCTAACTATTCATTCTGTCGCTCCTGACCCTCCAATACTACTTCGCTTGGATTCCCGTTATGACTATCTCTATGTCTACTATCTCTTAGTCTACTTCTGTGCTTCCTTCGGTTGCCAATCTATGACTCTGTCAGTCTTCTCTCTTCTGCCGTCAGGCTCTACTTCGTCTGTTGTGTTTCATCTCTACATCTTTTCTCTTCGGCCTATGATCCCCAAATGATAACTTCGTCCGTTGTATTTCATCTTCACATCCTCTAATGTGACCATTCGTCCCGGATTGTCCGGGACAGTCCCGGAATTTGACATTTTTTTAACCTTTGTCCCGGATTAGCTGCCGTACCGGTTTTGTCCCGATTTTGGCAAATTTTTAGCTTTTGTCCCGGATTTGATAAAAAATAATTTGGGACACAAACGTTTACCAATTTTGCCATTTTGGTATACGGCGTACATTTCTTCAATTAAAAAAAAATATTATTCCGTTGCTGTGTAGACAATTTTGTTTAATATCAAAACAGTAGAATGCGCTCCTAGTTTTAAATCTCGTATATATTCGTTGTGTTACTAACTTTCACTTTCACTTTCGCAAAAAAATGGCACCGAAGTGTAATTGTAGTTTTAATCAAGATTTACAAAAGGAATACCCTTTTATAAAAAAGTCTACATCGTCATCAGAGTTCACTGTAAGATGTAATATCTTACCGGGACAAAAGCTAAAAAATATGCCAAAATCGGGACAAAACCGGAACGGCAGCTAATCAGGGACAAAGGCTAAAAAAATGTCAAATTCCGGGACTGTCCCGGACAATCCGGGACGAATGGTCACCTTAGAGAAATGGTATTCTAAATGCCTGCATGTGTAGATCATGTACATCGCTTATGAGGCTATACCGATCACACATCGAACGCAACCGGACAAAAATTTAAACCTTTTCTGGAGAACATCGCGTTCGTTTTTTTTATATTGTAATGTTCGATGGAATGCAAATTGTCTGTGATTGGGTGTTAGGATAGGGATGAGAGCCTGTTGTAGGGCTGACGTTGGATATCTTCTTTTTTTGTTGAGAAGACATGAAAGTGTAGAGTTCCCTGTTGTGAACAATCTCACAAATTGGGTAGTCATTCTCCATTGTTAAGAGACGAAGGATAACATGAATAGACGTAGAGTGTTACAAAGCTTGTTGAGGGAAGGCATGTTTGCTGATACAGAAGCCCAGGCCAGGAAGACCGACATTAATCGGTAGATTGTTTAGACCACTTCCCATATATCGTATACCTGCTTCCCGGACTTTTTATTATTTCAGTCCAATCGGTGTTTGACGAAGTCGCGGATCACAATGAAGTCACTCATTTACTTTCCTTTTAGTCTAGTATGTAACCGCATTGTAGTTAGATTTATGCACGGATCGATAGGTATATTTGTGTTGTGTTTATTGTTTCAGCTGGAGGAATACTGATCCGACACGTCGTTCTGTGTTTTGTGTTGTTCCTCACCTACGTAAATCTTCAGCTGATGATATAAGCTGAAGGGGCTAAATTGCATTGGACAGATTGTCAAGTAAACAATTAATAAGTAACAATTAAGTAAAGTAAATTGTTAAATATACGCATTCAGACCATTTAAGTGGCAAATAATCCACTTAAATTAAACATGAACACTTTTTTACTAACACTTTAAACATTTACAGTGATTGTGGTAATGTTTATGTTAACAATAATGTTGATGGCTACAATATTGTTAATGCTTCCGGCCAATGGATCCCAGAGTGTGCTCTGCGGCTCCCTTGGAGGCCGCCAAACTTTGACAAGGGTTCCATGGTGAGCAATGTCAATACCTACTCAGTATTTAGAAATCGTAAAATGACAACATCTACAAAGGCTTACTATCTTTTTAGTACAAAAACTAATAAACTAGTTTCTTCAGGAGCTCGCCACGTTTCATCTAAGATATCCAATTAGGGATCCTAGTAAATTATTATAACTAACGGCATTGCTGTAACCAAAGAGGTAACTACCCAAAATTAAATATAAGAATCCGAATTTACCCGACTTACAAAACAGCACCACAATGGGAGCACCCCCTGTATATGATCGTGAGGGGAAGGGACCCGGCGGCTCAAAATGTTGAGAACCATTACTTTAGGTGGTACTATTAATTTATTATAGTGTATGTGGTGTTTATGTTTATGATTATTTCAGTTGAGTTAATGTTAATTAATGGAGGTAATGTTTTTGGCAGCTAGAATGAGGGCAACGAATTAATGTGCTATTAATAATTAAAACATTTATATTGAAAATAGAGGTTTACTTAATGATGATGATGATGATGTGAAAACGAAAATGAGGTGTGGTAAATAGTTATAATGGTGTTGATGGCAACGGAAATGGTGTTGATAGTGATTTTTTTAGACAATGACAATTATGTTGACAGTGACAATTTGTTAATAACGACAATTATGTTGACAGCGACAATTTGTTAATAACGACAATTATTTTGACAGTGACAATTTGTTAATAACGACAATTATGTTGACAGTGACAATTTGTTAATAACGACAATTATGTTAACAGTGACAATTTGATAATAACGGCAATTATGTTGACAGTGACAATTTGTTAATAACGACAATTATGTTGACAGTGACAATTTGTTAATAACGACAATTATGTTGACAGTGACAATTTGTTAATAACGACAATTATGTTGACAGTGACAACTTGTTAATAACGACAATATTTTATAATGACAATTTGTTGATGACAAAGATAATTTTAAGAGCTTGATTTTAATCTCCTTGAAAAAAATGGATGTGTGTGATGATAACTTTAATAATAATATTGATTACAATAGTAATGATTTTAATAATGACACATTTAATAATATGTATAATGACGGTGGTTATGATGATGGAATTATTTTGATAAATGATTGATGTTCACTGTACCTCTGTTAGGTCCACTATCTGTAACTACGTAATCATCACTTTGGATTGTATAGCAGTTTCCATAAGACAAAGTTGAGATCCGTCTAAAAGAACTATAATTACAATAATATTTCTATAATGTACTCGCCAATAAATAAATATGAGATGATAACTAAAGTTGTGTATAATTGCTGCATTGCTATTAAATGAAGATAAGGTGGTGGTTGGTTGCGTTCGCCCGATGACTAAAGTATTCTAGAGTACCGTGGTAGACTAGAATATTCCTCTTTATCATCCGCCCTTGCAAGGACGTAGTGGACGTGTCTGCGTTGTGTTGTGGTTTGCAGTATAACTGTTATATTTGCGCCTTTCGGCCCAACACATTCGACTTCAGCACGACATTTTTGAGTACCGGGTTGTCTTCCCTCTTCGATCCCTGCACGCTTGGCCAGACTAGACAGGTTAGTCTGTTACTGGAGGCACCGCGGAGAGGTGGAGCAGTGTCTGGATGATTTTGGCTCACCGATCCTGGCGCAAGCCATCAGCTGTGGGTCGCTGACAACTTCCAGCTCAGGTGCTGGGAGACGCGCCTTCGCATCCAAATGAAGATATAATAATATAATAGGAAATTATGGGTAAAATAATGGAAAGAGGAGAAAGACTAATGCAATTTTGTAAAGAAAAGAATCTCATAACACATACTTTTAATAGCAGAAATGAAAAATGTATACATTGATAAGTCCTGGTGATAGAAAAAGAAATCAGACTACATAAAGAACAAAAATAGATTTAAAGCAGCGCCTTACAAGCCAAGACAGGGGCTGATAACTCAGATAACATCCCTGTTATGATCAAGGGGAAAATAACATTAAAGAGAACCAGACAGAGTAATAATACACAAATAATGCCATTGAACATAACATCTGTGAGTCGGACAGAACTTCAACAAACATAAACAATGTAAGTAAAAAAATAATAAAATAAAAAAAATATTAAGGGGAGAAATAGAGCGATACAGAAAGGAAAATCCTGAGAAAAAATGTACAAATGACAGTGCATAAAGAAAATTATACAAGAAGCCAAAATCGTCTTACCTAAAAAGGCAAATATCAGAAAACAAAAATGGATTACTAAATCCGTCTTGGAAGAAATGGAGAAAAACAAATAAAGACTGGCAAAGAACACTAGCACATACACAAACATAGATAGTGAGATCCGCATTATGGGCAGAAAAGGAAACAAATGACTGGCTCAATCAAGGATGTCTAGACAGAGAAAACATGGAAAAGAAACACGAATTAAAAGTGATACACACATAAATAAAAGCAATGAGCAACATTATTTTGTTTTTAATCACGATAAGGACATGTATTGTAAATACAAAAATAAGACATGTTAATAGAGAAGAAAAATATGACAAACAGAAGGGCGGAATAAACAGCAGATCTATTTATGATAAAAGAAACCAGCATCGAAACATAAGGTGTATTGAGTTATGTGTGGGTTTTGATTGCGTTTTTCTTCCTGTTAATTCCTCAATTTGTTTGTATATAGCTTTAGCATCTCCTTTTTGTTGCAATTCGATCTCTTTGCATCTCTCTTTTAGCCATGCTTCTTTTGCTTCATTGCATTTTACTACAATTTCTTTATTTAATCTCTTATACTCATCTTTATTTTCTTTCTTTATTTTTTCTTGTTGTATCCATTAGCTGCAAAATATCATCTGTCATCCATTTCTTCCTTGAATTTGTCCTCACTGGTGGTATGAACTCTTTTGATGTTTGTTGCATTGACCCTTTTAGCATTTCCCACTGTTTATTAATTACCTTGTATCTTCTCTATTGCATTGTACCGGTTCTGAATTGTGATTTTATATTTGTCTTGCAGCTTCTTGTCTGATTTTAGTAAATCTAAATTTAACTTGATGTTAACTGAGGCTCGTTTTGTTCTTTTTAATTTTACTGTAAGCTTTCCCACAACTGGTACATGATCACTATTGCAATCTGCCCCTGGTCTAGTTTTCACACACACCAGACTGTTTCTAAAGCTATTGCTTATTATTATATAATCAATTTGACTACGTGCGTTGTCCCCTGGGTTTTCCATGTCCACAGACGTCTTGGATGTTGCTTAAACCAGGTGTTTCCTATCAACATGTTGTGTGTTCTTGCCCAGTCAATAAGTTTCTCACATCTTTCATTTCTCTTGCCTAAGCCATAATGACCAACTACTTCCTCAACTCTTTCCTTTCCTACTTTTGCGTTAAAATCCCATAGAACTATGGTGTTTTCATGTGGTTTGCATTCATGAAGTGCCTCATTTAACTCGGAAAATTTATCAATTGTTTCCTCTAGACTGTCTGCTGTCGGTGCATAAACTTGTATAAGATTTATGTCTATTGGCTTTCCATTCAATTTCACTAAAATGACTCTGTCAGATATTGGGTAAAAGCCTTTCACTGTTCTTACTCTTTCTGCATCCAAGATGGTTCCTACTCCTCTTTGGTGTTCAGTACCTCCAGAATATATTATTATATGTTTATCAGAATATATCTCCCCTGATCCGGTGTATCTCATTTCTCAAAGTCCCAGTAATTGTAAACCCATTCTTTTCATTTCTTGTATGATATTTTCTAGTTTACCCTTCTGCATGAGTGTTCTCACATTCCAAGTACCTATCTTTAGAGTTAGTTTTTTTTTTTTTATACTCAATATTTAATTCAACAGATTTGAAGAAAATGCACATAACACTACGTATGTTAGTAAAGACGTTATTGTGAACGCTAGATCAAGATTAAACTATTCTGCTCTGTGTATGGAATCAGTGTCACCGCAGACGGGAAGTCCCAATATCCACTCCACTCTTTTCACAGCTCCCGCCAAAGCACGTTGGGAAGTTCTGATGACAACTGCAACTACTATAATGGGCGCACAAGTAACGATTCCAAGCGACTTCTATCGAATATAGAGTACAAAGTCACTCCTTCACTCCAGTGCCCTCAAAAAGAACACATTTAAAACAATCAAAGCAACGGTTTAAGCGACCGTTATAAGTCTCTACAAAAACTGTGCAATATGCAGTCATTGTTTTATTGTCTGTTCCATTATGGTGTTTCCGTTAACAAGATGGAATGCCAATGCGGGCCATGTAGGCTTTGTTGGCCACAGTTTCAAACAACACCACCGGTAAGAAAGTGCTAACATCAACTTCCAAATCCATTCACTCAAATAAATAGAAACAAAAAACTTGTCAAACAACTACACATGGATTTAGTGATCTCACCATAGATAACACTACAGACAAAATTATATGGGCCACTGCAAGAATTACAAAATACAGTAAAATTTATACAGGAAACGACATTGCAGATATAGACAATAATACTTCAGGTGAACGAAAAATAGATAGATAGATAGATAGATAGATAGATAGATAGATAGATAGATAGATAGATAGATAGATAGATAGATAGATAGATAGATAGATAGATAGATAGATAGATAGATAGATAGTAATGGTACTCTCTATAGGTCTGCTAGCAACACCGTCCCTTCCCGGACGCCATTAAAGCGCTATTTTAAGTCGACAGCAGAGCTCATATTGGATAATATATAAAATGTGTGGCCAAATAATTGGATGCTGCCGTATACAGAAGGCAATACAACCTACAGCAACATTGCTGCCGTGTGAGTATTCTCGCAATAGCAACATTTTAATGGATCCCTATCAGGAAACAGCCCCACTATACTGTGGGTAGGGCATTCCGTTCAAAGGTTAGGGGAGATAATTGAAAATAAACTAATGGAAGCCAATAGGAAAGCACATTTGTTAGTCTATAACAACGTTCTATGACGTCACACTTAATAATACACACTTATGGAACTAAAGGTACAAAGATGGATTTCGAAAAGGTCGGAGATAACTTGGTGTGAAGTTATAGAGAAAAGTTGGGAGAATAGCGTGGTGTGAAGTTATAGAGAAAAGTTGGGAGAATAGCGCGGTGTGAATTAATAGAGAAAAGTTGGGAGAATAGCGTGGTGTGAAGTAATAGAGAAAAGTTGGGAGTATAGCTTGGTGTGAAGTAATAGAGAAAAGTTGGGGGAATAGCGTGGTGTGAAGTAATAGAGAAAAGTTGGGAGAATAGCGTGGTGTGAAGTAATAGAGAAAAGTTGGGAGAATAGCGTGGTGTGAAGTAATAGAGAAAAGTTGGGAGAATAGCTTGGTGTGAAGTAATAGAGAAAAGTTGGGAGAATAGCTTGGTGTGAAGTAATAGAGAAAAGTTGGGGGAATAGCGTGGTGTGAAGTAATAGAGAAAAGTTGGGAGAATAGCGTGGTGTGAAGTAATAGAGAAAAGTTGGGAGAATACCGTGGTGTGAAGTAATAGAGAAAAGTTGGGGGAATAGCTTGGTGTGAAGTAATAGAGAAAAGTTGAGAGAATAGCTAGGTGTGTGTAATAGAGTAAAGTAGGGAGAATAGTTTGGTGTGAAGTAATAGAGTAAAGTTCTGAGAATAGCTTGATGTGAAGTAATAGAGAAAAGTTTACAGAATATCTTGGTGTGAAGTAATAGAGAAAAGTTTACAGAATATCTTGATGTGAAGTATTAGAGAAAAGTTCGGGGAAATCTTGGTGTGAAGTAAAAGAGAAAAGTTCCGAAAATAGCGTGATGTGAAGTAATAGAGAAAGATTCGGAGAATAGCTTGGTGTGAAGTAATTTAGAAAAGTTTCTAAAATAGTTTCGTGTGAAGTAATAGAGAAAAGATAGGAGATTAGCTTCGTGTGAAGTAATAGAGAAAAGTTCGGAGAATAGCTTAGTGTGAATTAATGAAGAAAAGTTGGGAGACTAGCTTGAAGTGAAGTAATAGAGAAAGGTTCGGAGAATAGCTTGGTGTGAAGTAATTTATAAATGTTTCAAAAACAGCTTGGTGTGAAGTAATAGAGAAAAGTTCGGAAAATAGCTTTGTGTGAAATAATAGAGAAATGTTGAGAGAAATGCTTCGTGTGAAACAAATAGAGAAATGTTCGTAGAATAGCTTGGTGTGAACAATTTAGAAAAGTTTCCAAAATAGCTTGGTGTGAAATAATAGTGAAAAGTTCCGAGAATTGCTTGGTGTGAAATAATAGTGAAAAGTTCCGAGAATAGCTTGGGGATTAGATTGGTGTGAAGTAATAGAGAAATGTTCGTAGAATAGCTTAGTGTGAAGTAATAGAGAAAAGTTCGGAGAATACCTTGTTGTGAAGTAATAGAGAAATGTTAGGAGAATAGCTTGATGTGAAGTAATAGTGAAAAGTTCGTAGAATAGCTTGGTGTGAAGTAATAGAGAAAAGTTGGGAGAATAGCTTGGTATTATATAATAGAGAAACGTTCGGACAATAGCTTGTTGTGAAGTAATAGAAAAAAGTTAGGAGAATAGCTTGGTGTGAAGTAATAGAGAAATGTTCAGAGAATAGCTTGGTGTGAAGTAATATTGAAAAGTTCGGAGAATAGCTTGGTGTGAATTAATAGAGAAACGTTGGGAGAATAGCTTGGTGTGAAGTAATAGTGAAAAGTTGGGAGAATAGCTTGGTGTGAAGTAATAGCAAAAAGTTGGGAAAATAGCTTGTTGTGAAGTAATAGAGAAAGGTTGGTAGAATATCTTTGTGTGAAGTAATAGACAAAAGATGAGAGAATAACTTGGTGTGTTGCAATAGAGAAAAGTTGATAAAATAGCTTAGTGTGAAGTAATAGGGAAAAGTTGGGATGTTAGCTTGGTGTGAAGTAATAGAGAAAAGTTCGGAGAATAGCTTGGTGTGAAGTAATAGAGCAAAGTAGGGAGAATAGCTTGGTGCGAAGTAATAGAGAAAAGTTGGGAGAATAGCTTGGTGTGAAGTAAAATAGATAAGTTGGGAGAATATCTTGGTGTGAAGTAATACAGAAAAGTTGGGAGAATAGCTTGATGTGAAGTAATAGAGAATTGTTTGGAGAATAACTTGATGTGTAGCGATATAGTAAAGTTGGGAGAATAGCTTGGCGTGAAGTAATAGAGTAAAGTTCTGAGAATAGCTTTGTGTAAAGTAATAAAGTAAAGTTGGGAGAATAACTTGGTGTGAAGTAATAGAGTAAAGTTGGGAGAATAGCTTGGTGTGAAGTAATAGAGAAACGTTGGGAGAATAGCTTAGTGTGAAGTAATAGTGAAAAGTTGGGAGAATAGCTTGTTGTGAAGTAATAGCAAAATGTTGGGAAAATAGCTTGTTGTGAAGTAATAGAAAAAAGTTGGAAGAATAGCTTTGTGTAAAGTAATAGACAAAAGATGAGAGAATAGCTTGGTGTGTTGCAATAAAGAAAAGTTGATAGAATAGTTTGGGTGAAGTAACAGTGAACAATTGGGATGTTAGCTTGGTGTGAAGTAATAGAGAAAAGTTCAGAGAATAGCTTGGTGTGAAGTGATAGAGCAAAGTAAGGAGAATAGCTTGGTGCGAAGTAATAGAGAAAAGTTGGGATAATAGCTTAGTGTGAAGTAAAAGAGATCAGTTGAGAATAGTTTGATGTGAAGTAATAGAGTAAAGTTCGGACAATATCTTGGTGTGAAGTAATAGAGAAAAGGTCGGAGAATAGCTTGGTGTGAAGTAATCGAGAAAAGGTCAGAGAATAGCTTGCTGTGAAGTAATAGAGAAAAGTTGGGAGAATAGCTTGGTGTGAAGTAATAGTAAAGAGTTGGGAGAATAGCTTGTTGTGAAGTAATAGAAAAAAGTTCGGAGAATAGCTTGTTGTGAAGTAATCTGTTATTGAGAAAAGTTCGGAGAATAGCTTGGTGTGAAGTAATAGAGAAATTTTCGGAGAATAGCTTGGTGTGAAGTAATAGTGAAAAGTTTGGAGAATAGCTTGGTGTGAAGTAATAGTGAAAAGTTTGGAGAATAGCTTGGTGTGAAGTAATAGTGAAAAGTTTGGAGAATAGCTTGGTGTGAAGTAATAGTGAAAAGTTTGGAGAATAGCTTGGTGTGAAGTAATAGTGAAAAGTTTGGAGAATAGCTTGGTGTGAAGTAATAGTGAAAAGTTTGGAGAATAGCTTGGTGTGAAGTAATAGTGAAAAGTTTGGAGAATAGCTTGGTGTGAAGTAATAGTGAAAAGTTTGGAGAATAGCTTGGTGTGAAGTAATAGTGAAAAGTTTGGAGAATAGCTTGGTGTGAAGTAATAGTGAAAAGTTTGGAGAATAGCTTGGTGTGAAGTAATAGTGAAAAGTTTGGAGAATAGCTTGGTGTGAAGTAATAGAGATAGAACACTTTTGAGAGACAGAGATCACCAGGCAGCAGGCTTTGTAATTCATGATTTTTTTAAATGTTCAAAATTTCATTCAGAGGGACATCTTGCCTTGAACTCACTTTTCTGAAGGCCAATCTTTATCACGACAAACAAACGACGTGACAGTTCAACGAACATAATTCCCGTCTAATCAGCAACAAACAACACTGACCTTCTGTGACAGTTAAACCCGTTGTAGTAGCACATCAGGAACATATCATCCAGCTGGTGCCCTATCTTCATTCTCGTTTCTCTGCAAATATAAAATAACTGGAGACACACACACACACACACGCACGCACGCACGCACACACAAAACGGTGCCTCTTTAAAGCAATTCAATTTAAAATTCAAATAAAAGGACCATCTAAACATAAAAAAACTAGGATATGTAATGTTGTTCATTGATCACATTCTTTAACCTACCTTGTTCCCATCGTTTAGAAGATAAAGCTCGACGATATAGAACTCTGCTTAGCTATTAAACTTGAGAAAGACTTTGTCATGTCACAAAGCAGTGGTTTTAGTTAGATTATCAAACATAATTATCAAACATTTGTTAGTTAGATTACCAAACATGTTGGAGTTTCCTCATATTCCCAGTCCGACTTGTTGCAGGAGCTACTGAGTTAAATGCTTTGTGCACACCATGATCTGAGTGTTTCATCCGTTTTAATCATGTTTCCATATTCCGATTGTTTACCATGAATGATGATATCTTTTGACAGGGAACAGTTGGATGTGTTCACTTTCTGTACGGTTTCGCCTTACGTCTTTTGGCGCGTTCTGAGACTGCTATGATGGGGTCTACAGTTTCCTTTATTTGTTTAGGAGATGAGATGTTAATTCGGACGATTCCACTGGCACCGGCGGTTGAGCAATTATGGATTTTAATTCATTTGCAGTGATACCGGGGCCTTCCATAACCATACTCATATCAAACAGAAGTATATCTGACTCGGTTCATACAATCTGTTTGACAACCCATGCTGAGCTACCGTTCGAATCAGTCCCGCGATGGTAGGATCTGTTGATCTGGAAGACCTAGTTTCCTAGACTCTTAAAGGATAGATGAGCTCATTGTTTTCAGTAAAACCCGATATATCAAGAAACGATTGTATCCGCCACTTGATCTTCCAAATCCTAAGTAAAATTGCTTTCCCGTGACACTCAACCAATTAATGAGTATAATCCAAGATGGTCATTTTGTTTTAACCACAGCCCTGTTTAAATTTTTAGAACTGTGCTTTTAATATTTGAGTACCCTTGTTTGTGGTATGTGACCTTGTTTGTAGCGTGTGCCGTTGTTTGTAGTGTGTGCTCTTGTTTGTAGTGTGTGCCGTTGTTTGTAGTGTGTTCTCTTGCTTGTAATGTTTGAGAGCGGTTGGCCTAGTGCACAAATGGCGTTGTGGTTGCTGCTAACATAGATGTAGCTTGGTCCGACTGACGATAACGTGAAACTGGTTTCTTCTTGTGATCATTTATGAGGGAAATAACTCGCGCTGACTGCATTAGACAGGAGACTTTTGTTCTGACCGTGAACACCAAGAATGAGACAAATGACTGCCAGTTTTTGGTTCTAGTACACTAGATGATGCTGTGGTTGAGTTGATAGTGTGTTCACTATTGTTATCAAAGGTCGTTCTATTGCCAGGTATAGTGGTTCCTATCTAAACTAAATGTCACTAAGGTTATTAAAAAAAGAAACAAAATTCAGTTTATAAACATCATTTTTAGCTGAATATATATATATATATATATATATATATATATATATATATATAATTATATATATGTACATATATATATATATCATTAATAGATGTAAGATCATACAGAGGTGCTGATGTTAATAGTGACCACAACCTGTGCATTGGGAAAATAAGATTAAAATTTAGAAACCAACAGAAGAGATCAACTACACATAAAATTGATAGTCATAAACTGAAAGATGAAGCCATAAAGGAAAAGTTTAACATAGAGCTAAGTAATTGCTATACAGCACTCGGTGAAATAGACTTAGATATCAATGAAATGTGGGACTCACAGAGCAAAATACTAATGACAGCAGCAGAAGCAAGTGCTGGACTGAAGAAAATGGAAAAACGAGCTTGGCTCTCAGACACCACGTGGAAATACATCAAAGAAAGAAGAGAAGCGAAGAGAGCCATGACTAATGTAAAGACAGATCTTGGAAAGGTTCTGGCAAAAGCAACATACAAAGAATTAGACAACAAAGTGAAAAGTTCAGCAAGAAGAGATACAAGAGCTTATATAGACAACTTGGCAGAGAAAGCAGAGACAGCTGCAATTACAGGAGACAGCAGAACTCTCTATACTGTACAAAAGATGCTGACAAACACCTATACATCCAGTGGAACACCAATTCTAGACAAATCTGGATTAATGCTAACAACAAGCGCAGACATAAAAGCCCGTTGGGCGGAACACTTCAAAGAAATTCTTAACCGTCCACTACCTCACAGTTTAATAGATTTTGAAGCTGAAACACCAGCAGCAGAATTAGATGTAAATTTAGATGACTTCACCTTGAGTGAAATAGAAACCACCTTAAAGCTAATGACCAATAACAAGGCTGCTGGAGAGGATAAGTTAACAGCTGAGATCCTCAAGGCAATTGATAGCCATGATTTAATACATCTCCAAAAAATGTTCAACATCATTTGGAAAACAGAGAAGACGCCTCATAAATGGAAAAAAGGAATCATTGTTAAGATCCCAAAAAAGGGCAATCTTAGAGATTGTAACAACTGGAGAGGCGTGACACTTTTGTCAGTTGCCTCAAAGTTATTCTGTAAAATCATCCTAAATAGAATAAAGGATTCAATAGATACAGTAATGCGTGAAGAACAGGCTGGGTTTAGAAAAGGGAGAAGCTGTCTTGACCACATTTTCACTCTACGACTTATATTGGAGGAACACATTGAAAAGCAAAAACCTTTTGTACTTAACTTCATCGACTTCAAAAAAGCATTTGATAGTATTCATAGAGATTGTTTGTGGACAATTCTGAAGCAATATGGTTTACCATCAAAAATCATAAATATTATCAAAGATATGTATGATGGTTACACATGTGCAGTTCGAACAGAGGAAGGACTGAGCGAATGTTTCCCAATAGAAACTGGGGTTAAACAAGGATGTATTTTATCGCCCTTGTTATTTGGAATTGTAATGGACTTCATAATGAAGAAATGCTGCACTGGTAATAAAGGCATCGAATGGATACAAGGAGACCATTTGGAGGACCTCGACTTTGCTGATGACATAGTTCTCATCAGCAGTCAGATAAAAACGATGCAGGAAAACACAAATGAACTATCATCAATAGCCAGCAAAATTGGGCTTGAGGTCAATCATGAAAAGACTAAAGTCATGAGAAGTTTAATTCCAACAAGTGACAAAATATACATGGAAAACAAACCAGTAGAAGAGATCGATCACTTTATCTATCTTGGAAGTCACATTGATCGAGAAGGGGATACGAGCAAAGAAATTAGAATCAGACTGGCTAAAGCAGCAATGTCTTTCAGAAGCCTTGAAAAGTTGTGGAAATCAAAACTCATTAGGCACAAACACAAAACTTAGGCTATTCAAATCAAATGTACTATCAACCCTTACGTATGCGTGTGAAAGCTGGAAAACAACAAGAGATATAGAAACAAAGTTGAACGCATTCGAAAATAAATGTCTAAGGAAAATACTTGGTATATAATGGAACGAATTCAAAACAAACAAGGAAATTAGAGAAATCGCCAATCAACCACTAATATCTTCAGTAATAAAGAAAAGACGATGGTCATACGTTGGACATGTGATGAGAAGAGATAATAATCGAATAGCAAAGCAAGCCCTCATATGGGAAACAACAGGTAAAAGAAAAAGAGGAAGACCCAGGGAGACACTGAGAAGAACATTGATGAGAGAGGCAAGAGCAGCAGGAATCGGCTCTCTCAATGAGATAGATCTGCTTGCACAGAACAGAGACAGATGGCGAGATTTGATAAAATATCTTTAAAAGAAAACTGCTTGAACAAAAATTCATATAGGAGAAGGTGTATCTTGGTCTACGCCCTATGGGCCGGTTACGGCTCTAAAGGTCAATAGATAGATAGATAGATATATATATGTATATATGTATATATGTATATATATATATATATATATATATATATATGTGTGTGTATGTGTGTGCGTACTGACATTGTCCTACATACTACGAGTGTATAACGAAACATGTATTGCTAGAATTTTGCGAACTAAAATGTAAAGCTCTGTCCAATTAACTATTTAAAGTCTCGAATAGCCTTAGGTGATATTCAAAGCTGTTATTAAAAAAAAAAATATTTTGTTTATTTATTCTGTTAGCGGTCAATTAATGCCAGAACCAAAAATCAGATAAAAGGTTCAAAAGAACAGCTTCTGAAAGGTACTATCACAATATTCACAACTAAGATTCTTCACAATTTTGAAGGGTAGAACCAGGCTAAGGTAATCAGGACAGTGATAGAAAACAGCAGGGAAAATATCCGAGAACAGACCGTCACAGGTCAGAATGTAGCTTCAGCTTTTATCATTAAGATAGAAGGGAAATCGTGAAGACGTCATCAAGGGTACCATAAAAAAAGAGGAAAAATAATTACAAATTGTTGATCACGATCAATGATAACTGACTCTCCCTTTCTATAAATATCAATATCTTTCTCTGACTGTAGATATATATATACATATCTTTGATATATTATTATTATTATATATATATACATTTATATATATATATATATACATTATATATATATATATATATATATATATATATATATATATCATCAACATGTGCCATACCGGTTCGCGTAGGCGATCATGTCCTTCCACAATCTTCTATCCACAGTGCATCGTATCAGTTCTGTTGTTGACTGTTATCCTTGCCATGACACCAAGCTATCCAGTGATTTTCTCTCTTTGTCGTCCGCGCTATCTCTTTCCTTCTATTTTGCCAGTTGTAACCAAGTATTCCAACTTCCCTCTTCTCATGATGTGCCCGAAAAATGTTGATTGTTTCTTTCTGATGTTTTTTAGGAGCTCCCTTTTTGTTTTAGCCTCTTTGAGAACTTCCTCATTAGTCTTTTTAGCTGTCCAGGGAACTTTCAACATTCTTCTGAGAAATCCCATCTCTGTGTCCTCTAATCGTCTTATCATTTATTTGTCTACTGTCCATGATTCGCTTCCATAGGTCAGAATTGGTTCTATATAGCACCAATGAACTGTCTTTCTCAATTCTATTGACATAGATTTGTTGCATAAGATATTTTTCGTTGTCTGAGATGCTATTTTGACCTGAGCCATTCTGCATTTTATTTCTGTGGCGCATCTTCCATCTGATGTTATTATTGTGCTCAAGTATTTCAGACGTTTCACTTGTTTCAAATTTGCCCTGTTTACATATATATATGTATATATATATATATATATATATATATATATATATATATATATATATATAATGTATATATGTAGATATAAATATAATTAGTGACATAAAGATTACTGCAATTTTCAATCATTTCATTTTCTTTTTTCTTAGAGATACATAAGGCGGAAGTTATAGTTCTCCAAGAATGACAATTTTCTGCTAGTTTTTGTTGTTCTCTGCTGTTTCGTTTCTTAGTTCAATGGTAGGACCTTCTGTAGTAATTGTTTTGCGTAGCGATTCTCTGTGTCTGCTTTGTCATCTTTTATCAGATGGTTTCCACATGTTATAATTTCAGCTGGTGATGTTTTTATGCCATTTGGAAAAGTTGTTCAATATTTTGTATGTTGGTTTTTCTTTGCACTTCTTTCCATTCATTGTTTCCATTTTTTAAATAGTATTCTCAATGCTTTCTTTTTGTAACATATGCCCAATAAATGTAGATTGTCTTTTTCTTATGACGTGGATAGTATTTCTAATTTCACCAACTCTTTTTATACATTCTTCATTAGTAATTGTTTCTAGACATGGAATTCGTAGATTCCTTTAATAAAGCACATCTCGGCTACTTCCAATGCTCTCTATGGTGTATTGCTTATTGTCCATTACTAACTTCCATAATGTAGAACAATTTGTATGTAGCATTATAGGACATATTAAAAAAAAAAACAATGATTTCTTACAAAGGATATTTTTTTCCACATTCGATGTAACTATGACTTTGCTTGTCCTATTCTGCTTCTAATTTCTGCAGTGCATCTGCCATCTGATGTGATTTTTTAGCCTAGATTTTGAATCTATACCATCGTTTCGAGATCTCCATAGACATTCTAGCCGATATAGTATTAGAGGTTGTAATTATTTCAGATATTTCACTGCATTTTATAAATGCATTGAATAATAAGTCCGAAGGTAGTTGTAATCTTTTGGTCCCGATGGAAAATGAGAGAGAGTAGTAATGAGTTAGGAAAGACAACCAATGAAAGAGGCAGACAATCACACAGACATACAGTTAGAGAGATAGGTAGACCGAGAGAAAGAAAGACAGAGAGACAGACTGACATACAGACAGAAACACATACAGGCGGAAAGACAGACAGAGAACAGAAAGAAAGGCAGACAGGTATAATAGATTAAACGATAGACAGACAGACGGACAGAAACAGGCGGAAAAAGGGACAAACAAACAGACAAGTAGGCAGCCCATTTACATATTTTGATAAATTGGGAAAGACTAGCCAAATGAACATAGAGACACACTTTCTGAAAGGTAGGCGTAGACAATTAGAAGGTAAATGTTGTGAACTTTCGTCAAAAGCAATTTCATAATAACAATAAGCACTTACTCATCATAAAAGGAAATCTCGTACTTAATGAAACTGGTTACAAAAGTTACACTTGAAACAAACAGTTGTGACGTAATAGAAGCTTTATGCTGCGTACTGATTCTCTCGTCGGTCTGGGGAAGAAAAGAACGGTAGATCGTGAGTCATGCTCGCGTATACAATGTATTATGGGAGAAACTCAGACACAAACCACAGGCAAGAAGACTAAGCAGCTCTGGCTGGCATCCATTTTACCAGAGGTTAGATCCTACAAAGCAGCTGTTCTTTGTTATTTGTACGCAACCCTCTTGAGTAGATCGCAGTGCCTCTCTCAGTCCACTTGGTATTAAGGTACGCTCGAAGGTCGACATATAACATTTATAATTGGGTTTATAGACCTTAAACTAAGTCGAACGCGTTTTGTAACACTGCAAGTTGCCCAGACATCAAGAGCATCTACTCATGCCCGCCTCGTCAGTAATAAGTAAGACCTCATTTTAAGAAGTAAGACCTCCTTGTAAGAAGTAAGACCTCGTTGTAAGAAGTAAGACCTCGTTGTAAGAAGTAAGACCTCGTTGTAAGAAGTAAGACCTCGTTGTAAGAGATAAGACCTTGTTGTATGAAATAACCTCTCGGTGGACCAGTTGTGAGAATTTAGAAGAAATATCTGTCAAGGATGAATTGCGCTGCCAGTTCTCGTGCTATCGTTGACGACTACTTCCACCATTGGTTACAAATATATGACCCTTTGACACCGCCTCTGACAACATCCGGCTCGTCATCAGAGCTTTGGGCGGCACGCTCGAAGAACGGCGCATGGACCTCTTCGACCTCAGACTGGGTAGTTGTTGGTGTCAAGTTTATGAGGCAGCTCGATATGGATTGACGTCAGACCAAGATGAATTGAGAGTCTGCTCTTCATAACAGTTAGATCTGAATTGACGTCAGGCTAAGAAGATATTAGCGACAGGACTCCATAAAGTTTATATGTGGATTAACGTAAGGCAAAGAAGATATTAGCGTCAGGACTCCATACATTTTATATGTGGATTAACGTAAGGCAAAGAAGATATTAGCGTCAGGACTCCATAAAGTTTATATGTGGATTAACGTAAGGCAAAGAAGATATTAGCGTCAGGACTCCATAAAGTTTATATGTGGATTAACGTAAGGCAAAGAAGATATTAGCGTCAGGACTCCATAAAGTTTATATGTGGATTAACGTAAGGCAAAGAAGATATTAGCGTCAGGACTCCATAAAGTTTATATGTGGATTAACGTAAGGCAAAGAAGATATTAGCGTCAGGACTCCATACATTTTATATGTGGATTACCGTGAGACAAAGAAGATATTAGCGTCAGGACTCCATAAAGTTTATATGTGGATTAACGTAAGGCAAAGAAGATATTAGCGACAGGACTCCATAAAGTTTATATGTGGATTAACGTAAGGCAAAGAAGATATTAGCGTCAGGACTCCATAAAGTTTATATGTGGATTAACGTAAGGCAAAGAAGATATTAGCGTCAGGACTCCATACATTTTATATGTGGATTAACGTAAGGCAAAGAAGATATTAGCGTCAGGACTCCATACATTTTATATGTGGATTAACGTGAGACAAAGAAGATATTAGCGTCAGGACTCCATAAAGTTTATATGTGGATTAACGTAAGGCAAAGAAGATATTAGCGTCAGGACTCCATACATTTTATATGTGGATTACCGTGAGACAAAGAAGATATTAGCGTCAGGACTCCATAAAGTTTATATGTGGATTAACGTAAGGCAAAGAAGATATTAGCGACAGGACTCCATAAAGTTTATATGTGGATTAACGTAAGGCAAAGAAGATATTAGCGTCAGGACTCCATAAAGTTTATATGTGGATTAACGTAAGGCAAAGAAGATATTAGCGTCAGGACTCCATACATTTTATATGTGGATTACCGTGAGACAAAGAAGATATTAGCGTCAGGACTCCATAAATTGTATATGTGGATTAACGTAAGGCAAAGAAGATATTAGCATCAGGACTCCATAACGTTTGTATGTGGATTAACGTAAGACAAAGAAGATATTAGCGCCAGGACTCCATAAATTTTATATGTGGATTAACGTGAGACAAAGAAGATATTAGCGTCAGGACTCCATAAAGTTTATATGTGGATTACCGTGAGACGGATAAGATATTAGCTTCAGAACTCCATAAATTGTATGTGGAAAACTTGTGACTAAAAGATGAAAGTGTCTTCTCTCGGTAAATGATAGACATATGTTGAAACTGGAATAGATAGATGATAGCGTATATTCTCCATAAATCATAGATCTAGCATGATTTAAAGCTAGGTCGGTGTTCGTGTCTGCTTGACGTCAGATTTTGTAGATGATAATGTCTACTTATCGAAACTCTTAGACTGATGTCAGATTATAGAAATTTAGGAGACTTTAGCTTGTCACCACATTAAGTAGATATTAGTGTCTGCTCTACAAAACCGTTGTTATAGTTGGTTGATGTTATTTCTTTATTTTATTATTGCTTGTTATTATTATAGTCGGAGTTAGAGCACATCACATTGATCACAACGGTTAATCATGACAGATTATTTTCAGAATACATAATCATAATCATGCTTATTGACTTCTATTCTTGGCACGTGATACAATATAGTGGATGCACTTCTCTTGAATTAATGTTTTTTTTTAATTCTGGACACTCAAGAGACTATCGTCGATGACTATTTGAAATGTCAATAAGTGCATATCTTTGTGCAACATATAACATTCAATCTCTCTATCAACTTACTTACCACTATAAGAAATATGAAGCACAACTCTGAAACTCTAAAAACACTTTCACAACTAAATTCATATGTTTTAATTTACTTGTTCTGTCGTACTACAGCTCAACTAATTGCTTAAGTCACTCATATCTTTACTACTCTCTAGTCTGTTCCTTAGTAACTTGTCAACTAACTTAAAACTACAACTTTGAATATTACAAATTCCTAACTAACTTCTCTTGACTAAACTTCTTAACTTGCGGTCAAAACTTTCTTAGTCTACATTCTGACTTCACTTGTCCCTAAACTTGTCCCTCTACTTGACTTCTTCTATCGTGTCGAAGTTTAAATACTTTCATCTAACTCTTCGCGTGAAATATCTTCAGCCAATGAATTTGTCGCAATTGTCGCGAAGTGACAATTTGCAACCCCTTGAGCCAATCAAATCTCATCACTGTGATACCACTGCCAATTTTCATCTTATCATTGTGACCAAAATTTCAACTATGCCCAATACTTGACAATAACAAGTTATTTTCGTGACTTCTGTATAACTTTTCGTCAGTTTTAACCTCTCGTGAGTTTCAAAATAATGATTACTTCATGACTTTGACCTGTCCTTGTGTTGGTTGTCACGTTATTTACCGGACAGTAAAGTCATGCTCTTATTTATCCCCACTTCCACAATCTGCTGCTTGGAAATTTCCATTCTATAAACTTATTATGCTTAGTACTATTCTGGACCTTCCCTATTGCGTCTACCCTCCGTGGGTTGTCCTCGGCTTCGTCCACTACCACCTATGAACTTTATATTCCCTTGACTTGTTATGTCAGAGTATTATCTACACCCACGCTTCACACACCCACTATGAATTTTGCGTTATCCCCAATTTCCTAATTCCTGGCTAGAAAATTTCCTTTCCCTAAACTTGTATTCTGTCACTAACTACTGATGATCGCTATCATATGTTACTGCTATAGTCTATTAAGAAGCGGGTAACGGCTAAGTTACCTGTCCAGTACTCTCACTAGTTATACTGTTACACCGTAGGGGCTAGTTTTACGCCAAACTTGTTAGAATTTAACGTCTTCTCACCATATCGGTAGTGGTTAGTGAACTGAACTACATAGGACAAGAGGTCGGGTTCGATCCTGATCGATGGCTTCCGGGTTCACCCAGTATTCAGTATTAAATTGGTACGGATTTTTTTCTGGGAATGTAAAACAGCACGGGCGCAATACCGAATTTCTTACCCCAAAACTCATGTGCCGAAGGTCTGTAAAATTTATGGTCACTAACACTATATTCCTTATACGCCACTTGGCGTGACGGGGGTACTTTACTATTTTTTTTTTTTACTAAAAGAGGACTGTCTCACTCAAAGATGCTTGGAAACAGAAACCACGGAAAAGGAAAAAAAATAACAGGGATGCAGGTAGAAATATAAATAATGACCAACAAAATTTTTAAAAAGTCACAGATAGGGATGTATTGTAATCAAAAAAGGAGAAATATTAACAGATTTCATCAACAGATGGCAGGAATAGATAGCAGAACTGTTGGAAGATAAAAGAGATAAGAAAACAACCATAAAATGTATATCAGGTTACAAGATACTATAATCTGATGTAAAGAAAGCTATACATACAATGGAAAAGCTGGGCGGCCAACAAAGCGATGAAACGATCACAGCGTGAGCATATTATGATAATTGTAACGTAAGTGTTTCTAATGGTAATAGCCACATTGTCTCATGGTCTGTTTACAAAATATATATTTGTATTTAACTTTGTATTAGGACCAACATCACGATACTAGGACAATGCTCATTAGCATTTCGATCAATCATGAAATAAAAGAAAAAATCTCATTGGCGAGCACGAACTCCGTAACAACATTAAAGACATCCCGGTTAACATCAGGAAATTTGTTAATTATGGTAGAAGATAGTAAAAATTAAATTCTCATTTCCTTCCAGTCTCCAGGCAGTGGCTAATGACCTACTCATTTTCGACTGTAAAATATCAGGGTTGTATTTATCTCCCAGTTTCAAGACATGATCTCCGTTTTTATCGTCTTTCTCCGATATGACTAGGTACTCGACCCTGTTGACCTTGGGACCAAGATTTATTGTTAAACGAACCAGATTAATATTGATTTTTCGAACTGTGTAAATATTATTGTGAGACGAGTACCTTACCACAACATAATCTTATCACAACATAACCTTACCACAACATAATCTTATCACAACATAACCTTACCACAACATAATCTTATCACAACATAACCTTACCACAACATAATCTTATCACAACATAACCTTACCACAACATAATCTTATCACAACATAACCTTACCACAACATAATCAATCACAACATAACCTTACCACAGCATAACCTTACCACAGCATAACCGTACCACAACATAATCGTATAACAACATAACCTTACCACAACATAATCTTATCACAACATAACCTTACCACAACATAATCTTATCACAACATAACCTTACAACAACATAATCTTATCACAGCATAACCTTACCACAGCATAACAGCAACTACAACATCAATAACAGATTATACAAGGTTTCATAGTTTTACTTAAACATAAACTATCACCAAAACTGCACATACTTTGTTTGTTTGCGGTGACATTTGAAGGAAACCAGTGGTAAATATGCGCGTAAAGGTATCTATACTCTCTCCAACGACATCTTCACTGCAACAAAAATAATCATGAACATACAAATCACATTCTTTTTTAAGTACCAAGATATTGACATAAGTGATAATCACTCTCTATACATGTTTAGTTATTTCATATATCGTAATATCATGTACTTGGTTACAACTGGCAGAATAAAAGGAAAGAGAGATCGCGACCACAAAGAGAGAAAATACTGGATAGCTTGGTGTCATGGCATGGAAAACAGTCAACAACAGAACTGATACGATGCACTGTAGATAGAAGATTGTGGAGGGACATGATCGCCTACGCCAACCGGCAGGGTACATGATGATGATGAATATCATGTAAACTTATTAATGACCAGATTTAATTGACGAAATTATTTAACAAATTAATATAAATGTAATTAATAGGTGTATCTTGAAATATGAAAAAGCAATTAAAACGAACAGTTGTAATTTCATCCTCTCTCTCTCTCTCTCTCTCTCTCTCTCTCTCTCTCACTCTATCTATCTATCTCTCTACACACACATGGGAGCCGTGATAGCTCAGTGGTTAGTTAACTGGATTACTAAGGACAAGAGCATGACGGGGCACTTTACTACTTTTTTAAAAACTATATATATATATATATAACGTTGTTATGGAAGTGAATATGTACATATTAATGTGGCTTTACAAGAAGTCGCGTATCTACACATATCAAAAGTTTCACGAGTCACTGAATACATTTTTGAAAGTTAGATGATACATTAATGCTGAATAGATATTTTGTCAAATATTCTCTCATTTAAAAATTCTAACCAGCATAAGATTCGATGCTGAACTTAGATGGAACATCCCCGCTCCAGAGTTCCAGTAAGAGACAATAATTCTGTTCAATAGCTGAAGGAAATACAACACTGTTTTCACAAGGCTATAATGAAGTGCTGGTGGAAGGAGATAACTTTCCAGAATATGACAAATTCAGATATCGTGATACTGTAATGGTACAAGAATAAAGGGGGCAACTCATTCAATGAGAGGGACATTTCTTTCTTAATTAAAATTTGGTCGTCGTTTGCTAAAGTTGTTTCAAAGCGCCCACATAAAATAACGGACGATACCACAGAACTTAAGTCAATGTTACGGTCGGAAGCCAACAGTATCATTAATAAACAGCAAGAGAAGCAGTCACTCTGACCACTGTCTACTTGATCATACCCTCACTGGAATAATGTTGTTTGTCGTGTGCTTAAAGAAGTATGTGGGTGCATCTACATCCGTCTAGATCCCATGGCTTCTCAGTTACTCTGACCACTGTCTACTTGATCATACCCTCACTGGAATAATGTTGTTTGTCGTGTGCTTAAAGAAGTATGTGGGTGCATCTACAGCCGTCTAGATCCCATGGCTTCTCAGTTACTCTGACCACTGTCTACTTGATCATACCCTCACTGGAATAATTGTGTTTGTCGTATGCTTAAAGAAGTATGTGGGTGCATCTACTGCCGTCTAGATCCCATGGCTTCTCAGTCACTCTGTAAAGCTTCTCTGTCATTCTTAAAGCGTCGGAGGCCTATCATTGAATGGGGTGCCCGGTTCGCTCGGCCACATGATTCCTGTCATCGACTTCAGCGGTTCGTCTCTCTGGCTGTCCGAATAGGTCTCTCTTAGATGTTTCTCTAGCTCCTCCTTGCTGACTTTTAATGCCCCAGATCTTGGTAGTTCAAATAGCTCCTTTGCAAACTTGAACGGGTCTTTGAAGAACGTTTCCCTGGCCCTCTTGGTTGCTTTCCCCTTTTCCGATACAATCTTTCTGCTCTACTCTGTGCCTTATGTTTGGATTTTAGATGCTGCCATACCTGATGTAGTGCTTCCTTCTCTGCTTCTGTAGCTTTCTTGAATTGTTTCCTAGCATGGTTTTTCTGCCTCCTGATCTCTTCTATTTGTTTTTGTCATCTGCTTTTCTGTGGTTTCGTGCTCGTCCTTAATTCCTTCGTGCCTAAGCCTAACTCCTTGAAGCAATAATAATAGACCACTTCGCCTATGCTTTCAAGCTTCTTGGACAAGTTCAGCCGTTTATGATGGTGGTCTATTGCTTTTGCTAGCGACTTGTCTACCTTCTCCCAGACTATTGTGTTGCTAGTGACTTGTCTAACTTCTCCCAGACTACTGTGTTGCTAGTGACTTGTCTAACTTCTCCCAGAGTATGGTGTTGCTAGTGACTTGTCTAACTTCTCCCATACTACTGTGTTGCTAGTGACTTGTCTAACTTCTCCCAGACTACTGTGTTGCTAGTGACTTGTCTAACTTCTCCCAGACTACTGTGTTGCTAGTGACTTGTCTAACTTCTTCCAGACTACTGTGTTGCTAGTGACTTGTCTAACTTCTCCCAGACTACTGCGTTGCTAGTGACTTGTCTAACTTCTCCCAGACTACTGTGTTGCTAGTGACTTGTCTAACTTCTCCCAGACTACTGTGTTGCTAGTGACTTGTCTAACTTCTCCCAGACTACTGTGTTGCTAGTGACTTGTCTAACTTCTCACAGACTACTGTGTTGCTAGTGACTTGTCTAACTTCTCCCAGACTATTGTGTTGCTAGTGACTTGTCTAACTTCTCCCAGACTATTGTGCTGCAAGCGGGAGGAAACTTGATCGTCTCTCTCTTCCAGTCCAAGAGGTGAGCGAATTCATCATCAGACAGCTCAACTTGAATATTCGCAGATCTCTGGATTGACTCCTGACTGAGGTCTTCTGGCGTCTTATCTATCTGGACAATGCGCTGTTGAGCTACTGATGCTGTACTCCCACACCTCCTCTTAGTTCTGTGTATTTTCATGCCCTTCTGTGTTGAGAATTTCCTTCCACAGCTACATTGGTGTTACAGCCGTTGTTCTGAAATCGAAATCCGTTGGTCCGTTCTGGTCGTCTCCATAAAATCACAGTGGTTCATTCTCTCCGCTCCCCCTTTTTGTAAATCTTGGAGACATTTATTCTGTGGCATTACTAAAGCTAATAGGTTAGTAGCTGGCGGGATGCCGGCCTGATAAGCCGTTGGTCCTAGTCTTTGCCAGTGACATCTGTTTTTCCAGATGTTCGTTGGTCTTTGTCCCACCTGTCAATGGACTAACCATATATCAGTTAATAGGAAACTATTTATACTGAGTTTCGCAACAAGAGGAAATTTGTTCATCAGAAGCAGACCTTGTTGAGCAAGAGTTTCCGCCGTTTAGCTTTTTGACAACCTAAGGAGGTGGGCCCGCCTGGCTCCATTGATTCCTAGGCGTCGACCTCCTGCTGCATTCAGTCTTGTAATTTATTGGAACAAGAAGGAAATAACTGAAGCCTCAAGCTCAGATAATATCTTTACTGAAGATACCTGTCTAGTGGTTTACAGTAAATTGCTAGTTGCCATTGTAGCCAAGTTATGTTACATACAAAATGGAATTAACAGAACAACAATTAGGATTTAGAATAATCATTGGGACAAGAGCAGCCATCTTCTGCATCAGAACATTGAGAAAAATACATAGAAGTAAACAAACCAATTTATGGCTGCTTCATAGATTACACCAAAGCTTTTGACAGACTACATTATAATCAGCTAATACGATGCTTGAAAAGCATACATCTGGATGATGCTGACATAAGACTAATTTTTAACTTATACGGGAAACAAACAGCTTTGGTAAAATTCAACAATGAAAACTCTGCACCTCTTGATTTAAGAAGAGGAATTAGACAGGGCTTTTATCACCATGTCTAGTTAATTTATATACTGAGCAGATCTTCAAGGTCATCATGAGAATGCCAGGACTATACATCAAATGATATATAATCAATAATTTAGGATATACCGTTTTTATTGCAGAAAATCCAGAAGGGCGACAACAGCTGGTAAACAAAATAAACAAGACTAGCAAAGAATATGGATTGGTAATAAATATTACAGACTTCCGGTGTGTGACTGTGCTGGCAACACGATACAATTTTCGATGGAAATCAAATTTAAATTATAAGTGAATTTCAATGCCCGTAGTAAAAGAAATTCAAGCGTTCTTGTGTTATTTCGAACGGATTTTATTAGTGATTTATTGTTATAGTTTGTGCGAATAAGTATTACCATCCATTGTGCTGTTACAATCACGAACGAAAATGCATGAAAGCGGGAAAACTACAACAACACAAAGACAAAAATCAGAACGTTTAATAGGTACTTGGAACATCTGCGGTTTGCGTGATAAAAGCACAGGAATAGTTGAATTTATGAAGAAAAGGAATATAACAATCTTAGGATTAGCTGACACAAGAAAGAGAGGTAAAATCATTAAAGAAATACAACAAAGCTACACACCCGTCACGAGCGGAATTAACAAGATGGCGGAAGTAAACAAACACGAGTTCGGTTGCATTATTGAAAGTAACCCAGCCAAAAACATAGTAGAAATAGATTACATCTCGGAAAGAATAATAAGTATCAAATTAGCAGAAAAGGGAGGAAATACCACTTACATTCAAACATATGCCCCATGCAACGACACATATAGTGAGGACAGCAAACAAGAATATTTTGATGAACTCTCAGCCACAATAAATAAAGTCAAAGACACAGAGAAATTGTTTGTACTAGGAGATTTCAACGATAGAGTAGGACAAAGGAGAACACCATGGGAATTATACCTAGGACCATTTAGTGATATTAGAACAGAGTGTAATAGTAATGGTGAACACCTACTAAATATTTGTGCAGAACATGATCTTTATATAACAAACACGTTTAATCAGCACAATCGTAACCAAATACTTACTTGGTATAAATGGAATGACACGGACAAGGCCTCCCAAATCGATTTTATTTTGACTAGAAGACATCAAAGGAGGGACATAACAGACTCAAGATCTATACCAAATGCAATATTAGATACCGACCATAAACCTGTTTTACTATGGCAAAAAAATGGGTTAGGAAACAACAGATTGCAAGACCTCAGGCACAACGAAGAGATCTAAAAGCAATAAAGGATGTAAACGTACAAAAAGAAATAGAAGAATCCGTAACCAACAAATACCAAACCCGAATACAACCAACAAACATAGAAGAAGCATGGAAACAGTTTAAAGAAGGTCTAATAGAGTCAACACAAGAGAAATGCGGTCTGAAAAATATAGGAAAGAGCAGAAAGAAACTTACAAGATGGTGGAATGAAGTAGTAAAATCAGCAGTGAAATACAAGAAAGACAAGTATAAAACGTGGCAGAAGACAAAAACAACAGAAGACTACAATCACTATAGACAAGCCAGAAATGATAGCAAAAAGATCCTAGAACAAACAAAAGCAGACTCTTAGAAAGCTTTTGGTGAAGAATTAGCAAAAACATGTAGAGAAGAACCAAGAGAATTTTTCAAAAGTGTAAAAGCAATGAGAGTAAGAAATAATGATTATAACCCAACCACTATAATAAACGACAAGAACGGTAGACCAATCAGCAGCAGGAAAAACATAATAATCAGATGGAGAGAATACTTTAAGGAACTATTAAATCAGGGAAATACAGAGTTTAAACATAGGCAACATGATGAACAGGAACCGAATATACTTAAAGCAGAAGTAGAATGGGCTTTGAAGCAGAATAAAAAGAACAAAGCAGCTGGTATAGATGGAATAACAACAGAAATGCTACTAGCCTGTAAGGAAACAGCTATAGATTGGCTTACGATAATATTCAATATGGCTTGGGAAGAAAGAAAAGTCCCAGACGATTGGCAAAAAGCTATCATTGTCCCATTTTGGTAGAATAAAGGAAGCAAAAGGGAGTGTGAAATGTACAGAGGAATATCCCTATTGAGTCAAGTTGGTAAAATGTTTGCTAAAATATTGGAGAGGAGAGTAAGACACATAATAGAACCCCAATTAAGTAATAATCAATTCGGATACAGAAAAGGCAAACGCTGTACAAATGTTATATTTACATTGAGACAACTATGTGAGAAAACAATAAAATACGACAGAAACCTAAATATAGTGTTTATAGATCAGGAAAAAGCGTTTGATCGTGTGGACAGGAACAAACTTTGGCAAACTTTAGAAACATACGGGGTAGCAGGACAACTACTAGATAATATAATGGCATTATATAAAAACAGTCAAAGTGCCGTTAGAGCATCGGAAGGTCTGTCATAATAGTTTCAGGTTACAACAGGTGTAAGACAAGGATGCGGCCTCTCACCACTCCTCTTCATCATATATATGGACAAAATAAATCAGGAAACAACCAACAATAAGGAAAAATCAAATAATAACATAGAGGTAGAAAACTCCAACATCAACGAGCCACTATTCACAGATGACCAATGCCTAATATATGAGGATGAAAACCTGCTACAACAGGATTTAACATCTCTAGATAAAAGCTGCACAAACTATAGTATGAAAATTAACACAGCAAAAACAGAGGCTATGAGAAGAAGCAAATTAAGACACCCATTAAACATTAAGTTCAAAGATAAAGAAATAAAACAAGTAGAGGAATTCAAGTATTTAGGCACAATGTTCACAGAAGATGGAAAACTAGACAGAGAAATTGACATGAGAATACAAAAAGCAAATGCTGTCACATGCCAGCTTTCACCATTGCTAAGACATCCAAACATTTCTATGCCAGCTAAACAACAAATGATAAATAGCATTTTTTCATACCAACTTTGTGCTATGAAAGTCAAACATGGACCCTTTCTAAATCACAATTAAGAAAGATAAATACATGTGAGATGCGATGCTTGAGAAAAGTAACAAACAACACAAGAAGAGATAGAATACCAAATGAAACCATAAGAAAAATGGTAGGAACAAAACTCTGCCAAGAATATATAGAACAACAACTTAAATGGTTTGGCCACCTGGTCAGGATGAATCCTCAAAAATTACCAACAAGGGCGTTCTTCTCGAGAATGCATGGAAAAAGACCAAGAGGAAGACCCAGAAGAAGATGGATAGATGCAGTGACAGAGACATGTAACAACAAAGGAAAATCACTAATTCAGACAATTCGAGCAGATCAAGAACGACAAATGATATAAACCACGACACCTTTTAGGTATTAGTGAAAAGAGAAAAGAAGAAGAAAGAAGAAAAAATATTAAAAAACTAAACTATGATTATAAGCAGAGAAAAGGACAAAATACACAAGGAAATTAGGAAGTAAATGAAAAAAAACCTAGAAAGAGTACAGTATTATTGCTATCTTGGAAATACTGTAACAAATAATAGAACATGTAAGACAGAAATAACAAAATAATATGAATGGCCAAAAAAAATCATAATTAACAACATGAAAAATATACTCACATAAAAAAATAACATCAGAAAAAAAACGAAAAATAAGAAAATGCTATATCTTACTTAACATTCCTGTATGGTGAAAAAATATTGACAGTAAATAAAAAAAAACATTTTAAAAAAGCAAGAAAAGGAAGCTTTGAAATGTGGTTCAATAGGAAAATGGTGAACATTGGGTGGAAAGAATGAAAAGAGAAAAAAAAAGAAGATCTGAAGCAGCTAAAACGAGAAAAGAAGTACTTAACACAATTCAAGAAAGACGACTGAAATTTTTGGGACGTCTGAAGAGACATAATTCTCTTCTAAGGAAGGAAAGTACAACGCAGAAGAGACAGGCAGAGAAAAACTAATGTGGTCAGAACAACCCATGAAAACGTGCGTCATGAAGACAATAGACCAAGTCAAATGACGCTCCATGGTAACCAACCTTCGATGTGGAGATGGCACCAAAAAAATTAATGCATTATTTACTTATTTTCACCAAATATTCGCTTTAAAGACCTGTAGTTCTAGCACAAGTAGAAATGTATTGAAATCCAGGTTGATTCAGGTTGTCTCTATTTCTCTTAAATTTGTATATAATCCCACTGCAACTTTTCGTGAAGACATAAAAATGTCGAGATAACTAGGGACAAGTGACAGCATTTCCAATAGCACGAAATAAAATGGGAACAATGAGAACATTTCCAATAGCACGAGATAACATGAGAACAACGAGAACACTTCTAATATAACGAGATAACATGAGAACAACTAGAACACTTCTAATATAACGAGATAACATGAGAACAACTAGAACACTTCTAATATAACGAGATAACATGAGAACAACGAGAACATTTCCAATAACACGAGATAACATGAGAACAACGAGAACATTTCCAATAACACGAGATAACATGAGAACAACGAGAACATTTCCAATAGCACGAGATAACATGAGAACAACGAGAACACTTCTAATATAACGAGATAACATGAGAACAACGAGAACACTTCTAATATAACGAGATAACATGAGAACAACGAGAACACTTCTAATATAACGAGATAACATGAGAACAACTAGAACACTTCTAATATAACGAGATAACATGAGAACAACTAGAACACTTCTAATATAACGAGATAACATGAGAACAACGAGAACACTTCTAATATAACGAGATAACATGAGAACAACTAGAACACTTCTAATATAACGAGATAACATGAGAACAACTAGAACACTTCTAATATAACGAGATAACATGAGAACAACTAGAACATTTCTAATAGCACGAGATAACATGAGAACAACTAGAACACTTCTAATATAACGAGATAACATGGGAACAACGAGAACATTTCTAATAGCATGAGATAACATGAGAACAATGAGAACATTTCTAATAGCATGAGATAACATGAGAACAACTAGAACACTTCTAATATAACGAGATAACATGAGAACAACTAGAACATTTCTAATAGCACGAGATAACATGAGAACAACTAGAACACTTCTAATATAACGAGATAACATGGGAACAACGAGAACATTTCTAATAGCATGAGATAACATGAGAACAATGAGAACATTTCTAATAGCATGAGATAACATGAGAACAACTAGAACACTTCTAATATAACGAGATAACATGAGAACAACTAGAACATTTCTAATAGCACGAGATAACATGAGAACAACTAGAACACTTCTAATATAACGAGATAACATGGGAACAACGAGAACATTTCTAATAGCATGAGATAACATGAGAACAATGAGAACATTTCTAATAGCATGAGATAACATGAGAACAACTAGAACACTTCTAATATAACGAGATAACATGAGAACAACTAGAACATTTCTAATAGCACGAGATAACATGAGAACAACTAGAACACTTCTAATATAACGAGATAACATGGGAACAACGAGAACATTTCTAATAGCATGAGATAACATGAGAACAATGAGAACATTTCTAATAGCATGAGATAACATAGGAATAACGAGAACATTTCCAATAGCAGGCATTTTCATGGATCTGATAATTGATAACATTTTTTCAGAAATCTCTGGATCTGTTTTTTTCGCCATAGTGAGAATCTCTGAGTAGTGTATCTTGGGCTTTCCAAAAGGTATCTTTTCTCTCTCTCTTTCTCTCTCTCTCTCTCTCTCTCTTACATATGCAAAAACACACTCAAGCAAATACACTCGCAAACACACACATACACATACACGTATTTAAAATCAATGTATGACAGATATTTTACAAAGTTAGCGATGACTATATACAATTTGACGAACCAGTACGATCTAGAATACAATAATTTGTTAAAACACATCAATTGTTTATCTGTGTTTGATGTCATTACAGATTGAGGTTTCTTTTTCAATATTGTTTTTATTTGTTACAAGCAGCAGAACGTTCCCCTTTAAATGTTCATCTAATGACAAGAATCTCTGTGAGACGAAAATTGCCAGCCACATTAGCCGATTAGTGGCTGTAAATAAAAGCTCTGTCCGTGACCGATCTGATACTTTTAAAAGTGAACCAAAATAGGAAACCAGGTGGTATTCCCATATTTTACTACACATCGTTTTAATAGATTGCACCTATTTTAGTGCATCAATTAATAGATTGCACCTATTTTAGTGCATCAATTAATAGATTTCACCTATTTTAGTGCATCAATTAATAGATTTCACCTATTTTAGTGCATCAACAGTAACATCAACAATAACGTTAACATCAACAGTAACATCAACAATAACGTTAACATCAACAGAAACATAAAAAATAACGTTAACATGAACAGTAACATCAACAATAACGTTAACATCAACAGTAACATCAACAATAACGTTAACATCAACAGTAACATCGAGACGTGATTAACCTGTGGTCCGTATTCTTATTTGTTTTGAAGGAATGCAATTTACTGAAGTTAACAGTGCCCCAGTCGATCTCTTGAGTATATTCCCTCAGCTGACTTGAATACTTGCGGACCTGAGGGGGACAACAGAATGTGTGTTTGCTAGTGACAGTATTAACAAATAAATGTCGATTCAAATTACTGAGGGCATACAACTTCCCGACAGCAACAAACAGTTGCGAATCATGGACAATCTCGCAAACAGCAAGGAAGAAAATCGAATCATTCAAAACAAAATGTTACATAAAAATCCACAACATACATTAAAGATAAAGAAATAGAGCTATGAAGACATATTAAAAGACTTGAAAATTAAAGAGAACTGGTTGATAAACGCCATTTTCTAGATGAAATAAAAATGTTATGGCCACGTCAAAACACAGCGGGCTCGGAATAACGATGTTGAAAAGCATGGTTTCTTTGCGAGACCAGAGGGGCAATGTAAGAAGAAGGTAATTTCAGGACATCAAAGAGGCCTTTATCATAGCAGCGGAATAAATGAAAGACCTAGTTAGAGACCGATTATTTCAGATGGTCTGTGGTGAAATCAAGGCTCTGCCAAAACATCAGCCTGGTGATCACGTCGAAGAAACAAATCTCAACCTCGTGCAGCAACAATAAGCCGGGCGGAGCTGAAACTTTTGCTTCTCGTCAAAAACGTGGACAATGTAATATCAGGTGGATGATGCACAATGTAAATAACAATAATAACAGAATAGGCCAAAGTAGATTTGGGAAAATGAGAAACATCTTGTGTAACAAGTCTATGTCAAACGACATGGGGAAAACATTAGATGTTCACTGATTCTATATAGAGTCACTTCTGAGCTATGGAAGTGACTCATGTACAGCAGATAAATATGAAAAGACTCTTAGAAGCTACATAGAATTTCTACAAAGAATGTTGATAGTTCCCTGGGTAGCAAAAAAAGACCAACGAGAGAATTCTCAACGAGACCAAAACTAAAAGAGAGCTTCTAAAGAATCTCAGAAATAGTAATCAACATTTTGGGACCACATCATGCGAAAAATAAGATTATAGCATTTAAGTACAACTGATAACATACAGGGAAAGAAAGATCACGTACAATCAAGAGAGAAATATTGGATAGTTTGGTGTCCTGGTATGGTAAACAGTCAAGAACAAAATGGATACGAAATACTGAGGAAAGAGAATTGTGGAACTAGGGCAAATATTTTTCTTTAATTCCAAGACTGAAAACAGACCTTTATATGGATGTACAATTCGCAAGCAGAATTGAGACTGCGAAACTGTTTAACATCTTAACACAGCTTCAATTGCTGGAACGTGTTGTCCGTTGTAAAATATTTGGAATATGATTGCATATCAAGGTTGCATTTACTTACTTTTCTATGTTTATCAAAATCGATATCACTTTCAAGATCGCCTTAATATCCAGTCGTTTCTCAAAATAATCACAAGTGACGCACTCACTGAACATTATGACAACACTTACAGCGCTGATATTTGTGCTTGTCTCAACATTCCTATGTTCCATTCATAATTTCATGAATGTTAGAAGTTGAAGGTCACAAATTCAGCGCCAAGTCACCAATGAACTCGTACATCGACAGCTGAAAAGTGGGACACGGGGACGGAAACTAAGCTTCAGTTATAAAACAATGCATTTACTCAGTGCAGGCCTGTTACTTCATCAACTTCTACTGATGCCGGACAGCATGTTTTTATAGGACATGGGTTCGTTGATTCTTTTCCCAGGCCAACAACGGCACACCACATGTGGGCGGAATTTACAGCTCTCGGCGACTGACGGAGTTGTTGATTTTCTTGAAGTCTTGGTTATTTATTAATCCTATAGCTGAGTTGATGTCCATAGTAAGTATTCTGAGTAGCGATTCTCTTGGTCTGCTTTCATTTCTTTTACCAGATAGTTTCAATAGGAATGTCTGTTGATGAAGTTTTTCTTTATTCATTCTCAGCACATGACCGATGAATTTCCAACCCCCTTCTTATACAACTCGACATGTATTATTCTTCAGATGTGTCTCTTATCAGTTCGTTTGAAATGTATTTTATTCCAGATTATGTGTGAAATCCTACGAAGACAGTAGCTTTCAAAGGCATTTCATTTCTTATTTAAAGTATGGGTTGATTACCAACTTTCACATTCATATGTGAACATTACACAGGAGTTGAAAAGTCTAAGTTGTGTTCGTTTACTGAGAACTTTGAATCTCCAGATGTTCGTCAGTTTGCTGAAAGTATTTGATGCAATCGCGATGCGTTTCAAGATGTCTGATGCTAAGTCTCCATATGATGCTAGTGCCATGCGTTTCATGATGTCTGATGTTAAGTGTCCATATGATGCTAGTGCCATGCGTTTCATGTCTGATGTTAAGTGTCCATGTGATGCTAGTGCCATGCGTTTCATGATGTCTGATGTTAAGTGTCCATATGATGTTAGTGCCATGCGTTTCATGATATCTGATGCTGTCTCCATTTGATGTTAGTGCCATGCGTTTCATGATGCCTGATGCTAAATCTTCACGTGGTGCTAGTACCATGCGTTTCATGATGTCTGATGTTAAGTCTCCATATGTTGCTAGTGCCATGCGTTTCATGATGTCTGATGTTAAGTCTTCACGTGATGCTAGTGCCATGCGTTTCATGATGTCTGATGTGAATTCTCTATATTATGCTAATGCCATGCGTTTCATATCTGATGTTGTCTCCATATAATGTTAGTGCCATGCGTTTCATGATATCTGATGTTGTCTCCTTATAATGTTAGTGTCATGCGTTTCATGATATCTGATGTTGTCTCCATATAATGTTAGTGCCATGCGTTTCATGGTGTCTGATGTTGTCTCCATATAATGTTAGTGCCATGCGTTTCATGGTGTCTGATGTTGTCTCCATATAATGCTAGTGTCATGCGTTTCATGATATCTGATGTTGTCTCCATATAATGTTAGTGCCATGCGTTTCATGGTGTCTGATGTTGTCTCCATATAATGTTAGTGCCATGCGTTTCATGGTGTCTGATGTTGTCTCCATATAATGTTAATGTCATGCGTTTCATGGTGTCTGATGTTGTCTCCATATAATGCTAGTGTCATGCGTTTCATGATATCTGATGTTGTCTCCATATAATGTTAGTGCCATGCGTTTCATGGTGTCTGATGTTGTCTCCATATAATGTTAGTGCCATGCGTTTCATGGTGTCTGATGTTGTCTCCATATAATGTTAGTGTCATGCGTTTCATGGTGTCTGATGTTGTCTCCATATTATGCTAGTGTCATGCGTTTCATGATATCTGATGTTGTCTCCATATAATGCTAATGCCATGCGTTTCATGGTGTCTGATGTTGTCTCCATATAATGTTAATGTCATGCGTTTCATGGTGTCTGATGTTGTCTCCATATAATGTTAATGTCATGCGTTTCATGATATCTGATGTTGTCTCCATATAATGTTAATGTCATGCGTTTCATGATGTCTGATGTTGTCTCCATATAATGCTAATGTCATGCGTTTCATGGTTTCTGATGTTGTCTCCATATAATGTTAATGTCATGCGTTTCATGATATCTGATGTTGTCTCCATATAATGTTAATGTCATGCGTTTCATGATATCTGATGTTGTCTCCATATAATGTTAATGTCATGCGTTTCATGGTGTCTGATGTTGTCTCCATATAATGTTAATGTCATGCGTTTCATGGTGTCTGATGTTGTCTCCATATAATGCTAGTGTCATGCGTTTCATGATATCTGATGTTGTCTCCATATAATGCTAATGCCATGCGTTTCATGGTGTCTGATGTTGTCTCCATATAATGTTAATGTCATGCGTTTCATGATATCTGATGTTGTCTCCATATAATGTTAATGTCATGCGTTTCATGATGTCTGATGTTGTCTCCATATAATGCTAATGTCATGCGTTTCATGGTGTCTGATGTTGTCTCCATATAATGTTAATGCCATGCGTTTCATGATATCTGATGTTGTCTCCATATAATGCTAGTGCCATGCGTTGCATGATATCTGATGCTTTCTCCATATTATGCTAGTGTCATGCGTTTCATATCTGATGTTGTCTCCATATAATGCTAGTGCCATGCGTTTCATGATGTCTGATGTTGTCTCCATATAATGCTAATGCCATGCGTTTCATGGTGTCTGATGTTGTCTCCCTCTCTGGACATTTTACTGCCTAGGTAATAACGTTGTCTCAGAAAATTTAAATGGCTGCCAAGCAAAAAGAACAAGCTAAAAATAGAGGACATTTACGACAAATGTATGATCATCTTATCAGGCAACATTAATAAAATTGTTAAAAACCTGTTTTAAAAATAGCATTGGAATTGTCCAATTTACTTTATAATATTGTTAAAACATAATCCAATTGTTAATTTACATTATACATACAATTATTATTACATGAAGGTTACAATACGTACATCAGAGACTCGAATTGGGTTGGCGTTACATATGGTAACAGCAGGAAACGAAAGGGAGCTAAACTTGTAATCCACTTTAGAATATGAGTTGTACTCAAAATATAAAAAGATCAACCTGTAACAAGTAGAATAGAAGAGGTTATAATATTGATATTTATCTATAGGCAAATCATTATACAACGTGTCAGTTTAAGAGTACGGTTTGCTGCACACATTGCATTTTGTAACTTACAGGATATGTAAGAAGTTTGCGTGTAACTAAGTTGCAATGTCAACTATTAAAGCAGTATCTTTTCATTCAACGCGTAGTTTTATCTTATCCTTTATACGTCGTATAGCATAAACTGATGTGTGGGAATCTATAGTGTTGTATCAATGAATCCTGGGACCTGGGTGTTTCACACCACGCTATTAGCACATGCTACATAGCAAGATGTCTGTGATGTTTATCTGTCTCTCTCTTACTTTATTTTCATCAGCACGATTGTCTACCTGTAGGCATGTATTCTTCTTCCTTGTATCCTTTTCTGTTTAACATCCCACGGGCTAAAGTCCGCTAACAGTTTCCAAGAAGCTTTGTTTCGGCAATAGAGAAACATCAAAGAGCTATCATCTGTTAAGAGGGAAACATGTGAACTATAACTAGTTGGTGAATGTAAACATCTGAAAGTTATCATTTAGTTGCAGCAGTAACGAAGGAGAAACATGTGAACTATAACTAGTAGGTGAATGTAAACATCTGAAAGTTATCATTTAGTTGCAGCAGTAACGACGGGGGAAACATGTGAACTATAACTAGTTGGTAAATGTAAACATCTGAAAGTTATCATTTAGTTGCAGCAGTAACGACGGGGGAAACATGTGAACTATAACTAGTTGGTAAATGTAAACATCTGAAAGTTATCATTTAGTTGCAGCAGTAACGAAGGGGAAAAGAAATAGCGTCGTCACGTCACGTGGTGGCGTATAGAGAGTTAGTGTTCTTAGACCTGCGGAACATAATTATTTTTGGTTATGTGGACGGTATTACACCAGTGCTGATTTTTTCTATAAGATCCTCCGGTAACCAAATTTGGCTCGGTAAACTTGACAATCATGATAGAACCCGACTTGTTATCGTTAAAAGTCCGGTTCAATAACCAATCAGCTGTCGAGGCTCCCCTAGAGTATATGATGGGTATGTGGAGAGACAGTTGGTAGCAATCAATCAGCTGTCGAGGCTCCCCTAGAGTATATGATGGGTGTGTGGAGAGACAGTTTGTAGCAATCAATCAGCTGTCGAGGCTCCCCTAGAGTATATGATGGGTGTGTGGAGAGACAGTTGGTAGCAATCAATCAGCTGCCAGGGCTACCCTAGAGTATATGATGGGTGTGTGGAGAGACAGTTTGTAGCAATCAATCAGCTGTCGAGGCTCCCCTAGAGTATATGATGGGTGTGTGGAGAGACAGTTTGTAGCAAACAATCAGCTGTCGAGGCTCCCCTAGAGTATATGATGGGTGTGTGGAGAGACAGTTGGTAGCAATCAATCAGCTGCCAGGGCTACCCTAGAGTATATGATGGGTGTGTGGAGAGACAGTTTGTAGCAATCAATCAGCTGTCGAGGCTCCCCTAGAGTATATGATGGGTGTGTGGAGAGACAGTTTGTAGCAAACAATCAGCTGTCGAGGCTCCCCTAGAGTATATGATGGGTGTGTGGAGAGACAGTTGGTAGCAATCAATCAGCTGCCGGGGCTACCCTAGAGTATATGATGGGTGTGTGGAGAGACAGTTGGTAGCAATCAATCAGCTGCCGGGGCTACCCTAGAGTATATGGCATGTGGTGTCTGGGGAGACAGTTGGTAGCAATCAATCAGCTGCCAGGGCTACCCTAGAGTATATGATGGGTGTGTGGAGAGACAGTTGGTAGCAATCAATCAGCTGCCAGGGCTACCCTAGAGTATATGATGAGTGTGTGGAGAGACAGTTTGTAGCAAACAATCAGCTGTCGAGGCTCCCCTAGAGTATATGATGGGTGTGTGGAGAGACAGTTGGTAGCAATCAATCAGCTGCCAGGGCTACCCTAGAGTATATGGCATGTGGTGTCTGGGGAGAGACAGTTGGTAGCAATCAATCAGCTGCCAGGGCTACCCTAGAGTATATGGCATGTGGTGTCTGGGGAGAGACAGTTGGTAGCAAACAATCAGCTGCCGGGGCTACCCTAGAGTATATGATGGGTGTGTGGAGAGACAGTTTGTAGCAAACAATCAGCTGTCGAGGCTCCCCTAGAGTATATGATGGGTGTGTGGAGAGACAGTTGGTAGCAATCAATCAGCTGCCAGGGCTACCCTAGAGTATATGGCATGTGGTGTCTGGGGAGAGACAGTTGGTAGCAATCAATCAGCTGCCAGGGCTACCCTAGAGTATATGGCATGTGGTGTCTGGGGAGAGACAGTTGGTAGCAAACAATCAGCTGCCGGGGCTACCCTAGAGTATATGACATGTGGTGTCTGGGGAGAGACAGTTGGTAGCAAACAATTAGCTGTCCAGGCTCCTTTAGAGTATATGACATGTGCTGTCTGGAGTGACAGTTGGTAGCAGGCAATCAGCTGCCGAGGCTCCCCTAGAGTATATGACATGTGGTGTCTGGAGAGACAGTTGGTAGCAATCAGCTGCCGATGCTCCCTTAGAATATATGACATGTAAGGAAGGTGATACTCAGATCTGGAAGTTGGTCTTCTGAGACAACATCCATTTGTCCAGGGCTGCCACAAGGCTCATCATTGTCACTAGTCCTATTTAACGTGTACACAATAACGATCACGGAATAACAGCTGGATGGGAGGGGAAGAACTATGACTTTTGCTGATGATATTCTGGTATATCGACAGGGAAGAGACAGACGGGTAATCGCCTCCACAATGCAAGACGAACTCGATCGCATTTCTTCCTGGTGTGGGGTTTCAGGTGCCTTGGTTAATCCTAATAAAGCATCATTCATGGTTCTCCCTTAACAATCAGATCGTTAATACAACCACACCGGTAGTACTATTGGAAGCTGATGAGGTGACCAGGGACAAGTTGATGACATACCTCGGAGTTAAGTTTGATCGCAGCCTGTGTTTTCGGGACCACGTCGACCATGTGATAACAAAATCCCGCAAAGGATTAGCCGCCTTGAAGGTCATAGCAGCTGCCAACATCGAGCAGAGGCTACTTACTCTTCTGTTCCAGGGATTAGTCCTCGCACCAATCGAGTATGCCCTAGCAATTCTTACTGTCAGTACGAGTCAAATTGATAGGCTGGAGAAAATACAAAATGAAGCCATGCGCATTATCCTGGGATGTACGAGGGACACTCCCTGTGTAGCAATGAGGTATCTTCTTGACTTTCCAACCATGGAGCACCTATGGACATGTTGGGAGTGCAATGATTATGATCCTCAAATAACTCAATCCTCTACTTGTTTTACTTGCCTACCTTCTATAGTTATGTTGATGTTCTGTTTCTCTTTTGCGATATTTATGGCCGCTGTTTTGTTGATGTTGATTTTCATGTTGTATTTTTTTGCCTGTGCTGTTGAGTCTACTCAAGTGTTCTTGTAGACTTACATGCCTCTAGTGTTGATACCTCCTATTAATACCCATCTCTTCTCCAAGAAATCTGGACTGGTCTTTCCCAATTTGTTTCATACGTGTGCTCTATTCATCTACTTCCTTTAGTACCTTTCATTGGATTGTTTTATTGCTATTCATGGTCCTTTTAAGATACTTATATAAGATATTCCAACTGATTCTATTCACCACTGTATCATATATTATATCATTGTAACATAGCGCAGCACTCGTCCAGTATAACACAGGAAGACGCTTTTTAACTTTCAAAGATAAAGAGTTATGGCATAAAATATTTCCCATTTTATCAGTCATTCTTGTGTAACTCAACTTACTACCTCAATAAGACATCTTGCACCTGATGTTAACGATGTTTCAAGATGTTTAAAACAATACACTTCTCTGAATATTTTTTGTATATATCATTTGCATATAGTTTGCGACTTCCGGTCAATATGTCGAATTGGCGAAGAAAGAAACTGTTTAGCCTGTGTCTGAAAATGTTTATTGTTGCAGTTTCCTCATATTCCAAGTCTGATATGCTGTCGAAGCTACTGATTTTAGAGCTCTGCGCACACCGTGAGCTGTGTATTTCATCTGCATCGTGTTTCGATATTCCGATTGCTTACGATTGATTAAAAGAAGGCAGGCAACGAACACTAGCCAATACACCAAAATAGATAATGAAATTCACAATATTTGCAAACAAGCAAAAGAGAGAGCCGCGATAGCACAGTGGTTAGTGTACTGGACAACAAAGGACAAGAGGTAGGGTTCGATCCCAACCGACGGTTTCCGGTTCACCCAACCTTTAATGGGTACCGGATATTTTTCTGGGAAAGTAAAGTGGCACGGGCGTAATACCGACCCCATAACCCCAAAAATCATGTAGCGAAGGTCTGTCAAATTTATGGTCACTAACCACATAAAACCTATACTCACCAGGCGTGACGGGGGTGCTTTACTTTTTTTTTTACTTAAAGAGGACTGTCTCAATCAACGATGTTTGGAAATAGAAACCACGGAAAAGAAACAAAATTAACAGGGATGCAGGCAGAAATCAAAAAAGGACCAGAAAGATTTTAAAAGTAACAGATAGGGATGTATTGTAACCAAAAAAGGAGAAATATTAACATACATTAAATATTTCATCAACAGATGGCAGGAATAGATAGCAGAACTGTTGGAAGATAAAAGAGATAAGAAATCAACCATAAGATGTATATCAGGTTACAAGATACTATAATCCGAGGTAAAGAAAGCTATAAATACAATGGAAAAGCTGTACGACCAGACAACACTCAGATTGAGATGATATAAACACTAGGAATGTTGGCATATAATTTTCACAGAACTATGCAATGATATACACGACACAGGATACACAACATTTGACTTTAAAATATCAATATTTATTGCCTTGCCCAAGACGACCGGAGCTGTGGAGTGACTTTAGAACAATACGTTTGATCAGCTATACAACAAAAGTCTTACTTAAAGTTATACAGGGCAGAGTTAAAATTAAAATCAATATGGAACCAACAGAACAACAATTTTCATTTAGAAAGAACAGTGAGACAAGAAAAGCCATATTCTGCATGACAAAATTGAGAAAAATACATACAAGTAAACAAACCAATTTATACCTGCTTCATAGATTACATCAACGTTTTTGACAGAACACAACATAACCAACTAATAAAATGCATCAATTAGGAGGAAGAGGTATGTTTACAGCACTCGGAAAAAATGACAAATAATCAACAACAGAAAAAAAAGATCAATATATGGTAATTAGCAGTATCGAAACCGTACTCCTTGGCACAGCGCCTTGCCAAAAACAAAACGCTAGAGAACATTGCCAACTCGGTAAACTAAAAAAATAGCTATCATTGGCGATGTCTATCGCGCAGGTGTTCTCGTGACTATAGCATAGGGCTGCGATCACAGCTCGGAAAATAAATTGTATATCTGTATTTTTTTTATTAAGACAAGTATCTCTCGGATAGGGTAGGGCGTTGCAGACAAACATTGAGGACGAAACAGCACGAATAGTAGTTTCCAGTGGTTTAGACTGGAGACAAATAATAATAAATTAATATTATTATAGAGGGGAACTCCCTAGGCAGATCCTGCGTCGGAACATATATTGTTCTTTGTTTTTTTTTCTGTTGTTGATTATTTGTCATTCTTTCCGAGTGCTGTAAACATACCTCTTTCTCTGAACTGATTCGCTGATTATCGCCTCGGAAGTTTCCCATATATAATAATCATCATTTATTATTAACAACAAGAGTCATATAAACAAAGTTGAAAATAAATGTCTAAGAAAAATAATTGGTATAGCGTGAAACAAATTCAAAACAAACGAGAACATTAAAGAAATCGCCAATCAACCACTAATATCTTCAGTAATAAAGAAAAGACGATGGTTATATATTGGACATGTGATGAGAAGAGATAATAACCGAATAGCAAAGCAAGCCCTCATGTGGGAAACAACAGGTAAGAGGAGAAGAGGAAGACCCAGAGAGACACTGAGAAGAACATTAATGAAAGAGGCAAGAGCAGTAGGAATCGGTTCCATCAATGAGATAGAGCTGCTAGCACAGAACAGAGACAAATGGCAAGATTTGATAAAATATCTTTAGAACCAATGAAAACTGCTAGCACAGAACAGAGACAAATGGCAAGATTTGATAAAATATCTTTAGAACGAATGAAAACTGCTAGCACAGAACAGAGACAAATTGCAAGATTTGATAAAATATCTTTAGAACGAATGAAAACTGCTAGCACAGAACAGAGACAAATGGCAAGATTTGATAAAATATCTTTAGAACGAATGAAAACTGCTAGCACAGAACAGAGACAAATGGCAAGATTTGATAAAATATCTTTAGAACGAATGAAAACTGCTAGCACAGAACAGAGACAAATGGCAAGATTTGATAAAATATCTTTAGAACGAATGAAAACTGCTAGCACAGAACAGAGACAAATGGCAAGATTTGATAAAATATCTTTAGAACGAATGAAAACTGCTAGCACAGAACAGAGACAAATGGCAAGATTTGATAAAATATCTTTAGAACGAATGGAAACTGCTAGCACAGAACAGAGACAAATGGCAAGATTTGATAAAATATCTTTAGAACGAATGAAAACTGCTAGCACAGAACAGAGACAAATGGCAAGATTTGATAAAATATCTTTAGAACGAATGGAAACTGCTAGCACAGAACAGAGACAAATGCCAAGATTTGATAAAATATCTTTAGAACGAATGAAAACTGCTAGCACAGAACAGAGACAAATGGCAAGATTTGATAAAATATCTTTAGAACGAATGAAAACTGCTAGCACAGAACAGAGACAAATGGCAAGATTTGATAAAATATCTTTAGAACGAATGAAAACTGCTAGCACAGAACAGAGACAAATGGCAAGATTTGATAAAATATCTTTAGAACGAATGAAAACTGCTAGCACAGAACAGAGACAAATGGCAAGATTTGATAAAATATCTTTAGAACGAATGGTAACTGCTAGCACAGAACAGAGACAAATGGCAAGATTTGATAAAATATCTTTAGAACGAATGGAAACTGCTAGCACAGAACAGAGACAAATGGCAAGATTTGATAAAATATCTTTAGAACGAATGGAAACTGCTAGCACAGAACAGAGACAAATGGCAAGATTTGATAAAATATCTTTAGAACGAATGAAAACTGCTAGCACAGAACAGAGACAAATGGCAAGATTTGATAGAATATCTTTAGAACGAATGAAAACTGCTAAAACAGAACAGAGACAAATGGCAAGATTTGATAAAATATCTTTAGAACGAATGAAAACTGCTAGCACAGAACAGAGACAAATGGCAAGATTTGATAAAATATCTTTAGAACGAATGAAAACTGCTAGCACAGAACAGAGACAAATGGCAAGATTTGATAAAATATCTTTAGAACGAATGAAAACTGCTAGCACAGAACAGAGACAAATTGCAAGATTTGATAAAATATCTTTAGAACCAATGAAAACTGCTAGCACAGAACAGAGACAAATGGCAAGATTTGATAAAATATCTTTAGAACGAATGAAAACTGCTAGCACAGAACAGAGACAAATGGCAAGATTTGATAAAATATCTTTAGAACGAATGAAAACTGCTAGCACAGAACAGAGACAAATGGCAAGATTTGATAAAATATCTTTAGAACGAATGAAAACTGCTAGCACAGAACAGAGACAAATGGCAAGATTTGATAAAATATCTTTAGAACGAATGGAAACTGCTAGCACAGAACAGAGACAAATGGCAAGATTTGATAAAATATCTTTAGAACGAATGAAAACTGCTAGCACAGAACAGAGACAAATGGCAAGATTTGATAAAATATCTTTAGAACGAATGGAAACTGCTAGCACAGAACAGAGACAAATGCCAAGATTTGATAAAATATCTTTAGAACGAATGAAAACTGCTAGCACAGAACAGAGACAAATGCCAAGATTTGATAAAATATCTTTAGAACGAATGAAAACTGCTAGCACAGAACAGAGACAAATGGCAAGATTTGATAAAATATCTTTAGAACGAATGAAAACTGCTAGCACAGAACAGAGACAAATGGCAAGATTTGATAAAATATCTTTAGAACGAATGAAAACTGCTAGCACAGAACAGAGACAAATGGCAAGATTTGATAAAATATCTTTAGAACGAATGGTAACTGCTAGCACAGAACAGAGACAAATGGCAAGATTTGATAAAATATCTTTAGAACGAATGGAAACTGCTAGCACAGAACAGAGACAAATGGCAAGATTTGATAAAATATCTTTAGAACGAATGGAAACTGCTAGCACAGAACAGAGACAAATGGCAAGATTTGATAAAATATCTTTAGAACGAATGAAAACTGCTAGCACAGAACAGAGACAAATGGCAAGATTTGATAGAATATCTTTAGAACGAATGAAAACTGCTAACACAGAACAGAGACAAATGGCAAGATTTGATAAAATATCTTTAGAACGAATGAAAACTGCTAGCACAGAACAGAGACAAATGGCAAGATTTGATAAAATATCTTTAGAACGAATGGAAACTGCTAGCACAGAACAGAGACAAATGGCAAGATTTGATAAAATATCTTTAGAACGAATGAAAACTGTTAGCACAGAACAGAGACAAATGGCAAGATTTGATAAAATATCTTTAGAACGAATGGAAACTGCTAGCACAGAACAGAGACAAATGGCAAGATTTGATAAAATATCTTTAGAACGAATGAAAAATGCTAGCACAGAACAGAGACAAATGGCAAGATTTGATAAAATATCTTTAGAACGAATGGAAACTGCTGGACTAAAAAATTAGGTAAGACAAAGAGTATCTGGATCGAAGCCCTATGGGCCTGCAACGGCTCGAAAGGTCAATAGATAGATATTTACTTAGTATTCTTGAATTGTGCAGAAACATTGGCATTAAATAAGAAAACAGAGCAGAAAATGGAAAATTGATTTGAAATGTGGAGCTATAGAAAAATGAGGAGAATCGGGTGGAAGGAAACAAAAAACAAACAAGGATGTTCAGAATCAGCTGAAAATGAAAAAAAAGAAATGCTTAAAACAATTTGAAATAGATAACTGAAATGTATCAAACATGTGAAGAGACAAAATACCATATTAAAAGTCAGGTTGGAAGGGAAGGTACAAGTCAAACGAGGCAGATGGAGACCAAGACTAAAGTGGACTGATAACATGAAAAGGTATACAAGTGAACCTATGACAATGTGCATTAGTAAGAAAAGAGACACAGTAAAATGGCGCTCCATGGTAGTCAACCTTCGATGTGAAGACGGCACCCAATGAATACCTATCTAGTATTATCCCCCGTGCGTCTTGCATTGTTTCAATGCCACATTTATGATTGTGTTAAACGCTCTGATAAGGTCGTCAATGCTATCTGCAGTTGGTGCATACATCGGCATCACATTTTTTTCCCCACTGGCTTACCTTCGAGCTGAACTCTTTCCGTACGCTCCGACGCACCATGCGGCATGCTGATTTCTGTCATGTACGTTTACCCGCACAATGCGCCAATCTCAATTTGATTAAAGTAAACTGTCATCAAATCATATTCTTGATATATGTCTTCTACCATCTTGGTGTTAGTGAAATCTAATTTCTTATTTGATTATCTAAAAATCCATATATAATATGTTAAGTGTTAGATAAATATAAACCTATAGATTAATATTTAAAAACATGAAAAATCTGCTCTGAAATCTCCCCGTTCTTCTTTCTTCCTCTTTCCTTCCTCTATTGCCGTTGGCGTCTAGGGGAGATACAATCTGCGATTCTTTGCCCTACTGTTGGCCTCTTCTGGTGTTATCCCTCCTAGTGGCCCTAGTATTCCCTTTATCCATCTATTCCTCGGTCTTCCTCTTAATCTGGCGTTTTCGTAGCGTTTGTTTATGGCCGTCTGAGTCATTGTTAGTTCATTTTGCCTTGTTATGTGGCCGAACCAATTTATTTGTTGTTTCTTTATGTATTCGATGGCTGGTTCAATTTTTAGTTTCTTCCTCATGTCGATGTTTCTTACTCTGTCCCTTAAGCTATTTCCTGACATTCTTCTGACACATTTCATTTCGGTGGTCGTTATCTTTCTTATTGTCCTAGAGTTCTCCACCGTTACAGTTATACAAACCTTCCGTACTGAAAGAGTTAACATCCCAAACTCTAATGAACATGCTCGGAAAGCTTTTTGAAGATTTTGTCTTTTCTCTGTCTAGATTATTAGCATCTTCTCTTTCACAATTATTCTTTCCTGGGCACATTTGTGTAATGTCCAGATTCCTATCTCCAGCTCGAATCTATCTCATCTCCGCCAATCCTAGATTAATCTCCCAATTTAATTTATTGTCATCATGTTCCAGTCTACCTTACTCTTCAGTTCCAAAAGTTAATCAATTGTTAGATTTTATGTTGCATGAAGTACCTCTAACGATGGTCTGGTATCACGTGTTGACGTGTGTTATTGTCCCTATCTGACGTGGTAGCACAGTTGGTGCACCCGTTAACTGGTTGTCTGAACTCCAATACAGCTATATTTTAAATTATTTTTTTTTTACGTTCGGCAGCTTCAACTCTGGTGAAGTCCCTAGAGATTTGGAACTTAATTTTACGTGTTAATCAGTTTTTTTTCCCTGGCAGCCGAAGTGCACGTGGGTCCATCGCCGCACAGGCAGATAACTCCGATTTCGGAGGTAATCATATTTTTTTCCGTCGACGAGTAGTTGATGTTTCAATAAAAGTTATGAATTCCCATAATATACTAATGAGAAATGCAATGATAGTTTCCCCTTCTCTGTCAAATATTTATATATGGCTTACTCCACCAGTCTTTGACCTTAAATAGGGTCTGTCCCGCAAGGCAGCAGGTGAACTGCAGATGGAGTTTTTTCAGTTTTTACATCAGGCAGTAATATTCAGTTAATATAAGCGATGATATGGTAGGCAGCTGTAATTAACTGACTAAATCAGGATATTTTCAGCCTGTTATTCATACATTGAATGCCGTCTCCACGTTGAAGGTAGGCTGCTGTGGAGCGCCATTTATTCATTGCATGCCGTCTCCACATCTAAGGTTAACTACCATGGAGTGTCATTTATTCATTGGATGCCGTCTCCACATCTAAGGTTAACTACCATGGAGCGCCATTTATTCATTGCATGCCATTTCCACATCTAAGGTTAACTACCATGACGTGCCATATATTGATTGCATGCCGTCTCATCTAAGGTTAACTACCATGGAGCGCCATTTATTCATTGCATGCCGTCTCCACATCTAAGGTTAACTACCATGGAGCGCCATTTATTCATTGCATGCCGTCTCCACATCTAAGGTTAACTACCATGGAGCGCCATTTATTCATTGCATGCCGTCTCATCTAAGGTTAACTACCATGGAGCGCCATTTATTGATTGCATGCCGTCTCCACATCTAAGGTTAGCTACCATGGAGTGTCATTTATTCATTGGATGCCGTCTCCACATCTAAGGTTAACTACCATGGAGTGCCATTTATTCATTGCATGCCGTCTCCACATCTAAGGTTAACTACAATGGAGCGCCATTTATTCATTGGATGCCGTCTCCACATCTAAGGTTAGCTACCATGGAGTGCCATTTATTCATTGCATGCCGTCTCCACATCTAAGGTTAACTACAATGGAGCGCCATTTATTCATTGGATGCCGTCTCCACATCTAAGGTTAACTACCATGGCGTGCCATTTATTCATTGCATGCCGTCTCCACATCTAAGGTTAACTACAATGGAGCGCCATTTATTCATTGCATGCCGTCTCCACATCTAAGGTTAACTACCATGGAGTGCCATTCACTCGCAGGTTCACCTGTGCATCTTTTAATATTATCAGTCTTGGTCTGCCTCTGCCTTGTCTACTTTGTATCTCCCCGTCCAATATAATTGTTAAAAGGGTGTTATGTCTCTTCACATGTCCAAAATATTCCAGTTATCTTTTTTAGAATTGTGTTAATAAGTTTTTTAAATTTTATTTTCGGCTGATTCGGAACTTCCTTATTTGTATTTTTTCCTTCCACCCAATTCCCCTCATTTTTCTATGGGTCCACATTTCAAAGACTTAAGTTTTCTGCTCTAATTTCTTATTTAATGTTCATGTTTCTGTAGCACACAGGAATGTTGAGTAAATAAATCATTTTGTTATTCGTAGTGTTCTGATGTTATTTTCTTTGATTTGAGTATATTTTTCATGTTGTGTAAGGTGGTTTTTGCCAATCTTATTTTTATTTAATTATTAATTTTCATCTTCTTATTTTTTTTATTACTATCTTAGTTGTTCATCATATCTTTAAAAATGTCCACATACCTACATTCTTGAAATATTTCTAAACTGACAGCTGACGTCATAAGAGAGTCTGGAATCATACTCTGATTGAGACTTGATCACACACAGAGAGAGAGAGAGAGAGAGAGAGAGAGAGAGAGAGAGAGAGAGAGAGAACTCTTTCTGGTTTATATTTATCTACCTAAACATTCACATGCATAGTTTGTGTTTAATTCTCTGCTAATAATGAAAGTTTTAGCACTTTAAATATTTATTATAATCCATATTCTTTGCTGGTCTTGTTTATTTTGTTCACTACTTGTTGTGATGCAGGGAGGTAGCAGTGATATGTAGAGGACGAGAAAATGGGAGTGAGGTAGTAGAGGTCAAGGTTAGAGAAAGGTTGAGGGTAAAATAGAAGTAGAGGGACACTCATGGTCCACGTGAAATGTGAAGAGTCTGAACAAATCATGAGGCACGAGAACTGTAATCAATGCAGGAACGAGGGTAGATGTAAAATGAATTATGAGTGGCGGGGCAAAGGAAAGCTGAGACAAAGAATAGGTGGGCAAAGTCATTAGAGATGGGGCGATGGTTCAATCCGGACGACTGTATGTTGTGTTACAGCCGACACCGGGAACAAGGAGAGTTGGTTTCTGACATTTTTCGATAGCAGATTAGTTGGTGTGTGGCCGTTGAACTGGTCAGATGTATTTCCAGGAGAAGTGATAGGTTAGGTGGTGTAGTGTAACAATAGGATAAGGTGGCCATGGTAGCGCCTTGTATGATTAACAAGTATGAGTTAGTCCAACAAGTCATGGTAGCTGGCAGTAGTGATTTAAAGAGACTTTGTGAGATTGTGAGTGTTCTCACCAACATTAGGCTTCGTGTGAGTCATAAAGAGACATTATTGATGTAGTTAGTGGCTACAACCATTCACAGAGACTGTGTTAGGTTGTGAGTGTCTCTCACCAACTTAAGCTTCTGATGGAGCAATGAGTAGAAGATAGCGTGCTAAGGGGCAGCTACATCCAATTCAGGGACAGTAAAGTAGATCATAAAGATGTCAGGCTTGTGTAGAAGCATGACACAATTAACTAGGTGGTAGACAGTGCCACAGAGCCAGGAGAGTGACTGAGCGAAAACAACTCGCGGGGCCACATCAACTTAGAGAGGGCTCTCTAGGGAGTATGATACTCCAGGAGACCACGACGTAGGCGAGGTTGATGAAGACCAGTATCGTCACGTGGGGGTTAGCCACAGGGCTGTTCGGGATCCTAGTGACAGCATTCCTACATACGTATTGTAAGAGAAAGGTAGGAGAAGTGTGAGAGACTATCAACAGACTTTTGCTATTGTACTTGTGAACTTGCTATGGGAGGTGGTCATTGTGTGAAATAAACTTCAAATGTGTGAATTTTTCACTAGTGTTAGTACATGCTTTGTTGAGTGCTAGCTGTATTGTCTGCCCTAGCGAGGAACGAACGCTGGTGGGGGTTATGAACCGACTGGAGTAACAGAGCGGAGTATACCGGGACACGATCAACAGGCCAAAGGTGTCGTCCAAGGAAGGATAGTTCATTGCGGCCACAATGCTGGGCAGTAACCTGCTATACCAGGCAGGGGGCGACTCGACTGGTCAGTTGAGCAAGGCAGTCGTCGTTGTCATGTTCTGTGCAAGTGGTATCCAGAATGTCCTGTCTAGGCAAGTCCAAGGCGTGTTAAGACAGTTGCCACTGTGCAAGGCGGACTGCCCAGAGTGGGGTGAAGGCTCAGATCTTACGCCTTCACAGCGCCAACAGTAATCCAGTTCCGGTGCACGAGGGCTCAGATCTTAACGAGCCTTCACAGCGCCAACAGAATTCCAGTTCCGGTGCACGAGGGCTCAGATCTTAACGAGCCTTCACAGCGCCAACAGTAATCCAGTTCTGGTGCACGAGGGCTCAGATCTCGACAAGCCTTCACAGCATCCGACAGATCAACGGTTACGGTGCAAAGAAAAGGAGGAAAAAGGCCCGTTACAGTTGTAGGTCTTCTGGATTTTCTGACTCTAATACAGTATCATCAGCATATCTTAGGTTATTGATTATATATCCATTGAAGTTTAGTCCTGACTATTTTGTAAGTTTATAAGTTAAATAGACATGGTGATAGAATGCAGCCATGACTTAGTCCTCTTTTTATGTCAGTAGTAGTAATCTCCGTCAGTCATGGCTGACTATGGATATTGCAGCGCACTTAAAAATGATATTTGTATTCTTTTTTTTCACCGTCTATTCTCTTTTTTCTGTAAATATGTCTGCTCATTACTTAAGTTGGAGCTTTAGAGTGTGTTTACAAAGATTGTGGTCTGCGGCTATTTCTTCCCAGGCAGCAGGGTTTATGTTCAAAATATTCATGTCACGTTTACACGTCTAAAAATATAATTTTTGGCGCTCTATAGTGTTTGACATATGCTAGATTTCCATAGCGTATACCTTTTTTTATAATGAGTGCAGAATTCTCATTGTTGTATTTAATCATAGCTGTTTGTTCCCAGTATAAATTACATACATGTCTTATGTCAGCATCATTCAGATGCATATCTTTCAGGCATTCTATTTATTGTTTATGGTGTATTCTGTCAAAATGTTTTATGTGGTCTATGGTTAAGCCAGTTATGTATACTTAATTGGTAAAAGTTGACAAAAATTAGGCAGTTGTAATTCATGGTAACAGTTGGAAAATATTAGGCAGTTGTAATTCATGGTAACAGTTGGAAAATATTAGGCAGTTGTAATTCATGGTAACAGTTGGAAAATATTAGGCAGTTGTAATTCATGGTAACAGTTGGGAAACATTAAGCTGTTGTAATTCCTGGTAACAGTTGGGAAAAATTAAGCTGTTGTAATTCATGGTAACAGTTGGAAAATATTAGGCAGTTGTAATTCATGGTAACAGTTGGGAAACATTAGGCAGTTGTAATTCATTCTATAAGTTGTTTGTGGTGTACTCTATCAAAAGCTTTGGTGTAGTCTATGCCTGCTTCATAGACTACACCAAAGCTTTTGATAGAGTACACCACAAACAACTTATAGAATGCCTAAAAGAGATACATCTAGATGACATGGATATACGACTAATATGCAATCTATACTGGGAGCAAACAGCAATAATAAAATATAACAAAGAGTTCTCTACACCCATTGATATAAAAAGAGGAGTAAGACAAGGATGCATCCTATCACCAAGCTTGTTCAATCTATACACTGAGCAAATCTTTAAAAACATCATAGAGATGCCAGGCCTACAAATTAATGGAAAGATAATCAATAACCTAAGATATGCTGACGATACTGTACTACTAGCAGAAAATCCTAAAGACCTACAACAATTACTTAATGAAATAAACACGACAAGCAAAAAATATGGACTAGATATGAATATCAAAAAGACTAAAACTATGATCATAAACAAAGAAAATACTCAAAACCCACAAGTGGATATCAAAATTGAAGGAATAGACCTTGAGACAGTTCAGAACTATAACTACCTTGGACATACTATAACCAGTGATGGAAAATGTACAACTGAAATAAACAAAAGAATAGGAATGGCAAAAAGTAATTTTAATGTCATGAAGGACATACTAACATCAAAACAAATAACACCAGAGCTAAAACTAAGAATAGCAAAATGTTACATCTTCTCAATATTCCTATATGGTGCTGAAACATGGACATTAGACAAGAAAACAGAACAGAGAATTGAAGCCTTTGAAATGTGGATATATAGAAGAATAGGTAGAATTGGATGGAAGGAAAAGAAAACAAACGACAAAGTCTTAAAACAACTAAAAATGAAAAGAGAACTTCTGAACACAATTAGAACAAGACAAATGCGATTCTTAGGCCATGTTAAAAGACACAACAGCCTACTGAAAGTGATCCTGGAGGGGAAAATACAAGGTAAAAGAGGCAGAGGCAGACCAAGATTAACATGGACGAGTAACATCAAAAGATGGACAAATCAACCGATGACAGCCTGCACCATCAAAGCAAGAGATAGAGCAAAATGGCGCTCCATGGTAGCCAACCTTCGTTGCGGAGACGGCACTCAATGATGATGAATTCATGGTAACAGTTGGGAAACATTAAGCTGTTGTAATTCCTGGTAACAGTTGGGAAACATTAGGCAGTTGTAATTCATGGTAACAGTTGGGAAACATTAGGCTGTTGTAATTCCTGGTAACAGTTGGGAAACATTAGGCAGTTGTAATTCATGGTAACAGTTGGGAAACATTAGGCAGTTGTAATTCATGGTAACAGTTGTGAAACACCAGAGAGTTATACTTAACTAAAGGAAATGAGAAAATATCAAGCAATGATAAATTATCGTGATAACGGTAGACACTGAGCTAGAACTTACGAGACTAAACCCACGAGCATCCAACCAATGGCAGAGAACAGAAGCAGTGACCAGACGACCTTGACATAAACGTTCTCTGAGCCTCTGATGAAAGAAATGCCGGACATTGTGCATCTGTCCATGTACTTGCCTAAGATGTGACTTAAAGTCCACGTAAATGAGCTGCCTCTAAACTCAACATCTTCCGTCTTGTCGCTGATGCACTGCTGCTCATCCTTCTCGAGCAAACCAGGTTTCATCTTCTAAACAAAATAAATAAGAGACACCCAGACCTCATTATTTACAGTGGTGGATTGATAAGCAGAATCCATATAATCTCATTTTATTCAGCCCCATAGAAATGCAAAAACATATAAGTACTTTAGTTTCCTTTAGAGCGGTCTACGGATCACTCGCAAGGCTTATTGGACAGTCAGGCCTGTTGTAGGTGCCCTAAAGATTGCAGCAGCGCATATGTGGAAGTGGAAGTCCTTCTACTCATTATGTATAAAAACAGCAGCATTAGATCTATCTACCAACAGGCCGTCGAGCGTCGTGGAAACAGATGTCGCAGTTGATTGACAATTTTCCTGGCAGATATTTTCACCAACATCTTGGAGCATGTCTTCTGCGTGGAGATTATTCGTTAGCGCTGAGTTTCCATGTATTCTTTCTAAAGCTTCGGCATGGGTATCATTAGCTGAACAGCCGATAGTTCATGATCGTTGAACTCTCGATGCTGCTATTGTTGATATCTACAAGTGACTCCACTTCGCTAAAGGACACATTATCGAGGTTTTCTTTACCAGATACCGTCAAAACCCGATACATTTTTCTTTACGCCACTTAAAGCCACCCTCATACCGCGCACGCTCACATACGGCTCTCCTATTTCCTCAACTCTACACAGTTTTGAAATATTTTTTCTGGCGATGGTACGGCCCACCGAAGCTTTCTGGTAACTGCGCCAGATAGTGCTGGAAAATAGGTCTCATTAGTAGTATAGTATGTCATTTAGGACCGTGGAAAGTGCGTTCAAACGCGCATAAATCCTTATATAAATAGTCTACACGCAGATCAACGCACATTTTTTTTGGTGCGGTTTTTCCTTATATGAGAGTCTACCGTTTTTTCCTTATATGAGAGTCTACCCACCCATTTTTTGTTCCGGTCGTGGTGACCTCTCGTGGCGGTGGTGGTGACCTCCCGGTGACCTCTCGTGGCGGTGGTGGTGGTGACCTCCCGCGGCGGTGGTGAAGGGGTGGTGAAGGGGTGGTGGTATCATAAATCTATTATATTCTTTGTAGTTTAAATGGCACAATGATTCATAGAGATTCTTTGTGGAAAATTCTGAAGCAATATGGCTTACCATCAAAAATCATAAATATTATCAAAGACATGTATGATGGTTACACATGTGCAGTTCGAACAGAGGAAGGACTGAGCGAATGTTTCCCAATAGAAACTGGGGTTAAACAAGGATGTATTTTATCGCCCTTGTTATTTGGAATTGTTATGGACTTCATAATGAAGAAATGCTGCACTGGTAATAAAGGCATCGAATGGATACAAGGAGACCATTTGGAGGACCTGGACTTTGCTGATGACATAGTTCTCATCAGCAATCAGATAAAAACGATGCAGGAAAACACAAATGAACTATCATCAATAGCCAGCAAAATTGGGCTTGAGGTCAATCATGAAAAGACTAAAGTCATGAAAAGTTTAATTCCAACAAGTGACAAAATATACATGGAAAACAAACCAGTAGAAGAGATCGATCACTTCATCTATCTTGGAAGTCACATTGATCGAGAAGGGGATACGAGCAAAGAAATTAGAATCAGACTGGCTAAAGCAGCAATGTCTATCAGAAGCCTTGAAAAGTTGTGGAAATCAAAACTCATTAGCACAAACACAAAACTTAGGCTATTCAAATCAAATGTACTATCAACCCTTACGTATGCGTGTGAAAGCTTGAAAACAACAAGAGATATAGAAACAAAGTTGAACGCATTCGAAAATAAATGTCTAAGGAAAATACTTGGTATAGAATGGAACGAATTCAAAACAAACGAGGAAATTAGAGAAATCGCCAATCAACCACTAATATCTTCAGTAATAAAGAAAAGACGATGGTCATACGTTGGACATGTGATGAGAAGAGATAATAATCGAATAGCAAAGCAAGCCCTCATATGGGAAACAACAGGTAAAAGAAAAAGAGGAAGACCCAGGGAGACACTGAGAAGAACATTGATGAGAGAGGCAAGAGCAGCAGGAATCGGCTCCCTCAATGAGATAGAACTGCTTGCACAGAACAGAGACAGATGGCGAGATTTGATAAAATATCTTTAAAAGAAAACTGCTAGAACAAAAATTCATATAGGAGAAGGTGTATCTTGGTCTACGCCCTATGGGCCGGTTACGGCTCGAAAGGTCAATAGATAGATAGATAGATAGTTTAAATGGTGCCGTAACGTTCATAAATATATTCTTTCTTTATACTCTCAGGCAATAAAAAAAGTGACAAGTTTATTTATTGTTTTAAAACAAACTTCCTTTAGAATTAAAGGTAACAGCTTAGGCCGTTACACACGCTACACGAAGGCGCATTACCGAACTTAGTAACTACACGCCAAACACCGCGTTTAATGTTAAGCGAGATCAAAGAGCTCGGTAGACGCGCAGCCGCGAAGACGCGCAGCGAAGACGCGCAGCGAAGACGCACAGCGAGGGGCAGCGTTTAACGTTAAGCGCGATCAAAGAGTTACCGATAGACGCGCAGCAAGGGGCCGCGTTTACATCAAAGAATCCGCCTCCCGCGGTGAAATCTCCCAAGCCGGTAAGTGTTCATCAGGAGTGTCATTTATCAGGGGAATTTTACTGGGTGGTTGTTTTAATGTGAGATGTTTAGGGGAAATTAACACTGACAAGTTATTTATTTATTGTTTTTATTCGTATATATCCCACAATAGATAACACAGGGGTAGACAATAATGTAGTCTTTAACTATTGCACATTATAGACAAGTATAATACATAAGAAACAAAGTAGTTTATTTACAAGAAGTAATACATGATAGTGTTAAATTGCTAAAGGGGAGGTGGTCACGTTGTCAGAATGGACCTGTCGCTTGATGGGGTGAGGTAGTAAGTTGGAAGTTGTAGTAGTAGGTTAGAAGTTGGCGTGTATTAGAGGAAGTTGGTTGTGGAGGTAGTTGGTAGTAGAAGTTGTAGTAGTGAAAGTTGTAGTTGTAGACGTAGTCGGTGTAGAAGTTATAGTAGCGAAAGTTGTAGTAGAGCAGGGGACGACGTTCAAATTAACAGACGACGATTTTTATTCGACTGACTCAACAAGCAAAGACCAAAACGTTACTCCCAAACCAACGAAAGCTTAGACTTTGGAGTTCTATATCTTTAGCACTTCAACGAATAACAGACAACAGTAATGGTGAACCTTACAGATAAGAAAACTTAGTTCCAAACCCCAAAATTTCGTCTCATAACTAAAAAGTTGAACTCAAAACATTAAAAATCTAGGTCCAAAGTCAAAAAGTTAGACACGGTAGGGCAAAAGGGCATATTCTTTCCAACCAATACTCCCAATTCTTCTACACATCTGCATCTCGAAGCCTTCGAATTTATATTCAATGTTTGGCTACTGACTATATTTTGCGCCGATTGCTCAGAGTCGATTCTATATTCAACCACTGAACTCTCTGTCGATGTAGTAGATACGTATGTCATGTCATTGTAACAGTCATGTCAATGTAACAGTCATTTCGTTGTAATAGTCATCTCGTTGTAACAGTCACGTATGTCATGTCGTTTTATCAGAGACGTATGGTATGTCGTTGTAATAGCCATGTCGTTGTATCAGTCATGTCGATGTAGTAGACACGTATGTCATGTCAATGTAACAGTCATGTCAATGTAACAGTCATGTCAATGTAACAGTCATTTCGTTGTAATAGTCATCTCGTTGTAACAGTCACGTATGTCATGTCGTTTTATCAGAGACGTATGGTATGTCGTGATGGACGAATGTAGGTTGTCGACTGTGTCGGGATGGATCATGTAGGTTGTCGACTGTGTCGGGATGGACGAATGTAGGTTGTCGACTGTGTCGGGATGGACGAATGTAGGTTGTCGACTGTGTCGGGATGGACGAATGTAGGTTGTCGACTGTGTCGGGATGGATCATGTAGGTTGTCGACTGTGTCGGGATGGACGAATGTAGGTTGTCGACTGTGCCATGATGGATCATGTAGGTTGTCGACTGTGTCGGGATGGATCATGTAGGTTGTCGACTGTGCCATGATGGATCATGTAGGTTGTCGACTGTGCCATGATGGATGAATGTAGGTTGTCGACTGTGCCATGATAGATGAATGTAGGTTGTCGACTGTGCCATGATGGATGAATGTAGGTTGTCGACTGTGCCATGATGGATGAATGTAGGTTGTCGACTGTGCCATGATGGATGAATGTAGGTTGTCTAGTGTCTCATGATGGTTGTATGTAGATTGTCGACTGTGTCGAGATGGATGAATGTAGGTTGTCGACTGTGTCGGGATGGATCATGTAGGTTGTCGACTGTGCCATGATGGATGAATGTAGGTTGTCTAGTGTCTCATGATGGTTGTATGTAGATTGTCGACTGTGTCGAGATGGATGAATGTAGGTTGTCGACTGTGCCATGATGGATGAATGTAGGTTGTCGACTGTGCCATGATGGATCATGTAGGTTGTCGACTGTGTCGAGATGGACGAATGTAGGTTGTCGACTGTGCCATGATGGATCATGTAGGTTGTCGACTGTGTCGAGATGGACGAATGTAGGTTGTCGACTGGGCCATGATGGATCATGTAGGTTGTCGACTGTGCCATGATGGATCATGTAGGTTGTCGACTGTGTCGAGATGGACGAATGTAGGTTGTCGACTGGGCCATGATGGATCATGTAGATTGTCGACTGTGCCATGATGGATCATGTAGATTGTCGACTGTGTCGAGATGGATGAATGTAGGTTGTCGACTGTGCCATGATGGATGAATGTAATTGTCGAGTATGCTCCAACAAATCACCGCGCCATTTAAACTTCTTTGAACATAATGGACACGGATGTTCACCAGAAGAAACCTCATTATGAGAAACCATCTGGAGAAAATCCAATAACCCTTTCGTCAACCATATTTAACATACCTAGTTTAACTTCATCAAACATCAAGCTCAACAATACTTAGCATACCTACTTTAAACACCTCGATAAAATTGAATAACCTTTCATCGATAAGCCTTAACGTACTTTAAGAGAAAACAATCCAACTTACTGTGTAAAATAGAATCTCAATCCGTTAGAATGAATAGTAACTTTCCTTGAAGCAACCAAACTTATAACACGAAAGCCCTGAAGGGTCTTGTTTAAATATAGCCTGGTAACAAATGAATACATTATCCAATCAGCGAGTGATTATGCCAACATCGACTGATATCTGGATTAACCAATTAGAGAAGAGCATTAACATTGGAGGCGGAGCAAAGAAATGACTGACATCTGTATTATAACCATTCAGAGAAGAGTATTAGCATGGGAGGCGGAGCAAAGAAATGACTGACATCTGTATTATAACCATTCAGAAAAGAGCATTACTATGAACGGCAGAGTGATTAACCAATTATAGAAGAGCGTAACTTTGAAAGCGGTTCCAGTTCCATCTTAAGGTAAATGAATTGGTCGGGTTCTCATCGAGGATTGTGGGCGTTTCTGGTCCATAGAATGTGTTTGGATAAACTTATGTAGGAGTTTATGTTCCTGGGGGTTGATATTATTCACACATATGATAAGGCGTATATGAAACATTCCAAGTTTTATAACGCGATGGCTAAACTAGTATACACATGATCGGAGAGAAATGAGCTGTTATTTACTGGAATAATTCAGCGAGTCGGTGGTCATGATATCTACGCCACGTTTGTAACCATCGTTATCGAAATACTTTCAGACCGAGTTCACAATTTCGGTCGTCTTGTCGTTCTATATACCCTCGCCTATCGATTAGTTAAGAATCATGTCAAAGACATGTTCGACTCTGATTCCGACATTTGTGTTTTAGAAACGGACTTTGGTACTTGGACCGGTGGTATCATCGGAAGAGAATTTGGAGAGTGGTTACTAAAAGAAGGTGGTTTGGAAAATTTTCTAGACCTCTCTAACGAAGAAGCTACAACACTGTGGACTCTACTTCACAACAGCCTTTGGTCTTTAAGAGCTTTACCTAGAAATGTTTATCTGTGAGTTTATATATTTTCCCTAATAAAAGTTTGGTAACCCCACAGCATTTGTTACTGCCTTACAATATTGTTTACCAGGTCACGACACCCTCTCACACTGATGATGAGGGTTGTCCTGTAGTAGGCCTGCGATTGTAATAAGAATGGTTTGCTCCAGCTTTGAAATCTGAAATTTTCACAAAAAGAGATGGTGTTACTCAGTTCCCCTATAATGGGGATGTTGAGTTACTAAAAATAGATTTTGATCTCTGATGCAATACCTGATTAGTTACTAAAAATAGAATGTGACCTATGATCCAATAACAGAATACTCATTGCACTGGTGACCAATTGAGACTGATGGAAAAGTGAATTCCCAGTCATAGAAAAGTATGTTGTCACGATAGGTGTGTCAATAACAAGGAATAAAAATCATTAAAGACATCCTAATTAAGTTGTGAAATTTTGGTGGTTGAGAGATAAATCTGAAGATAAGCACATCAAACTATAAGAACAAGAAAACAATCGTATATTACACACTCTTAGAGCCAGTGTTAAGTTAACACGTATTTAGTTAAAATAGAAGGTTATAAATTGAGTAGAGGTAAACTTATACCTTATGGCTCATCTACTTTTTCGAATAAACTCAAGTTCAGAAGAGGAAGACAGTGATGAAGATAGTGATTTGTCAATCACCTACATCACCGGCTCTCAAAATCAGGGAGCTGGAAGACTGGAGATTCCAACTGAAATAATTAACAACCACTCCTCGACTGGTAATAGAGATATACAAATCTTTGAACATGATATTTATTTTGAACAAATTAACGCAACGTGGAACGAACAATACGCTTGCAGCCAGCAAGGTGATACACTAACCGATAGAGCTACCAAGGTAAGTAATTGCTTTGGAGTCGAGTTTACCTTTTGATTTTGATATTCTGTTTCGCCTTCATTATCTTTATTACTGGGTTATTACACAACTAGTAGAGACATTATCTTTATTGATGATGATAAATAGTAAATTTCCACATGTAATGAAAATTGTGAAACTAGTTGCTAGTAATGATTGACGTTATAGTAAAGGAAACCGAAAAAAAAAATAAAGGATTCATCGTTAATACCATAAAGAAGTAACTGTAACATCAAAGAAAAAGACAAGTGGAATAATATTAATACTGGTAAATCCTTTGAAGTGTTATCCTCTGGAGGTGGAGTAGAGTAAATTTTACGTAGAAGCAGGTTTAACTTACCCAAGAGACTCATGGACAATAGGTTACTAGGTGAGAAGCGAAAGAGATATCCAATACTTGGATGTTGTGACTTGTAATGAGAACCGCTGTAATAACTTGTATCAACTTGAAAACATGAGGGGTGAAAAGACAGAGGGAAACAAAGAGAAATGACATCAGCTACGGCGTTGTGAAGATATATTTTATTATAAAGTGTTTTTCATTTAGAAGTTTTTGTTGGCTTTTAAAACTAAATTGTCTCGTTTCTTCTAGGTTCATTTTTGTGAAGAAACGATTGTTTTAACAATCCACGATGATGAAAATGACGAACCCAATTATTCTTGGCAGCAGTTTTCTATAGACAAGGAGCGTTTCATAAAATAGTATACAAGAATGTGGCAAAATTATTTCCCCCATCCTAGCTATTGATCACAGAGCCAAGATTCTAAAAAGTATTTCAGAAGTAATAGAAACTAAAGTTTAGTTGATATTTTACTTGTCAAGCCCAATCCTGTGTTCACAAGAACACTTCCCTCTAATGAACATAACATGCTATACTCGAGTTTGTCTCCAACTTGTCAGTGTAGGCCCCGCCCTCTGGATCATCATTTGTTTTGATGACTCCATGGATACATCGGCCTCGTGGGACAAACTTCCCATGATTCATCAAAGATGGCCGCTCTCTGAACATGTCTCATCACGTCCAATGACGTATTGCATCAGTTACTATAAATAGAACGTATTCCATTGGTTACTATAAATAGACTGGCCACGCCCCCTTGTTACAGGGTATAAAGGGCAGCCGTTCTCAGTGCTGCTACATACAGAAAGTCAGAGCCCTGCTACCAAGTCGTGTGCTTTTTAGAATGGAGTCCGTTAGAATGGATATGTGTGATTCCGCTGTTAATGTTGACTGTGATGGTGCTTTTTTCTATGCCGCTCGTAATGGCGAGTATGTAAAGCCTCTACAGAAAAATGGTTTGAAGGCTGTCTCAGTTTCGAGATATCGAGCAAAGACTTTAATTCATCTTAGAAAATACGATGGCAAAACGGGGTTGAAATTCCCAACACGTTACGGTATAACACTAACACAGCCTGAATTTGAGACTTTAGTGGGTCTGAAGTCTACGATTCTCTCAGAGTGTGACAGACTACGAGTAGCCACAGGTGATGCGTCTACGATTCTCTCAGCTGAGTGTGACAGTATACAAGCAACCACTGATGGAGCATCTACATTTCGCTCAGACTATGACAGAGAACAAACGACCAATGAGGGTGAGTGGTCGATCGCTGCTCCTCCCGTTTATGACGACTTCCAGGCGTCTACAATTCTCTCAGCAGAGTGTGCCGGTGTACAACCAATTACTGATGGAACATCTACATTTCGATCAGAGTGTGACAGAGAACAAACAGCAAATGAGGGTGAGTGGTCGTTCGCTGCTCCTCCCGTTTATGACGACTTCCAGTATCAACAGAGTAACCTTTCGACTGTTCTCACAGACACAGCTCACAAACGAATTGATCCCCGTTCGATCACTAATATAACTGATGGATCTTATGCTATTAAGAACAATAAACAAAATTGTGTTAAATTTTGCGATCCTTGTGTATTTAAAAAACCACGTGGGAGACCACGTAAACTTGTAATTTAAGCATTAAACACATGACTATGTTGTTATATGTGTACTTTTTTTTAGATGATTTGTATCCATATTTGCACTATTTAAAGCATCGTTATAATTTGAACGTGTAACATGTGATGTCTAGTTTTATTGTGAAAATAAACATTATAAAAAGATCATATTTGTTTGTTTTTATTTGACTTATTTTAATTTTAATGAGTTTATTCGAAAAAGTAGATCTTGAGTTTATTCGAAAAAGTAGATGAGCCATAAGGTATAAGTTTACCTCTACTCAATTTATAACCTTCTATTTTAACTAAATACGTGTTAACTTAACACTGGCTCTAAGAGTGTGTAATATACGATTGTTTTCTTGTTCTTATAGTTTGATGTGCTTATCTTCAGATTTATCTCTCAACCACCAAAATTTCACAACTTAATTAGGATGTCTTTAATGATTTTTATTCCTTGTTATTGACACACCTATCGTGACAACATACTTTTCTATGACTGGGAATTCACTTTTCCATCAGTCTCAATTGGTCACCAGTGCAATGAGTATTCTGTTATTGGATCATAGGTCACATTCTATTTTTAGTAACTAATCAGGTATTGCATCAGAGATCAAAATCTATTTTTAGTAACTCAACATCCCCATTATAGGGGAACTGAGTAACACCATCTCTTTTTGTGAAAATTTCAGATTTCAAAGCTGGAGCAAACCATTCTTATTACAATCGCAGGCCTACTACAGGACAACCCTCATCATCAGTGTGAGAGGGTGTCGTGACCTGGTAAACAATATTGTAAGGCAGTAATATATAAACTCACAGATAAACATTTCTAGGTAAAGCTCTTAAAGACCAAAGGCTGTTGTGAAGTAGAGTCCACAGTGTTGTAGCTTCTTCGTTAGAGAGGTCTAGAAAATTTTCCAAACCACCTTCTTTTAGTAACCACTCTCCAAATTCTCTTCCGATGATACCACCGGTCCAAGTACCAAAGTCCGTTTCTAAAACACAAATGTCGGAATCAGAGTCGAACATGTCTTTGACATGATTCTTAACTAATCGATAGGCGAGGGTATATAGAACGACAAGACGACCGAAATTGTGAACTCGGTCTGAAAGTATTTCGATAACGATGGTTACAAACGTGGCGTAGATATCATGACCACCGACTCGCTGAATTATTCCAGTAAATAACAGCTCATTTCTCTCCGATCATGTGTATACTAGGTTAGCCATCGCGTTATAAAACTTGGAATGTTTCATATACGCCTTATCATATGTGTGAATAATATCAACCCCCAGGAACATAAACTCCTACATAAGTTTATCCAAACACATTCTATGGACCAGAAACGCCCACAATCCTCGATGAGAACCCGACCAATTCATTTACCTTAAGATGGAACTGGAACCGCTTTCAAAGTTACGCTCTTCTATAATTGGTTAATCACTCTGCCGTTCATAGTAATGCTCTTTTCTGAATGGTTATAATACAGATGTCAGTCATTTCTTTGCTCCGCCTCCCATGCTAATACTCTTCTCTGAATGGTTATAATACAGATGTCAGTCATTTCTTTGCTCCGCCTCCAATGTTAATGCTCTTCTCTAATTGGTTAATCCAGATATCAGTCGATGTTGGCATAATCACTCGTTGATTGGATAATGTATTCATTTGTTACCAGGCTATATTTAAACAAGACCCTTCAGGGCTTTCGTGTTATAAGTTTGGTTGCTTCAAGGAAAGTTACTATTCATTCTAACGGATTGAGATTCTATTTTACACAGTAAGTTGGGTTGTTTTCTCTTAAAGTACGTTAAGGCTTATCGATGAAAGGTTATTCAATTTTATCGAGGTGTTTAAAGTAGGTATGCTAAGTATTGTTGAGCTTGATGTTTGATGAAGTTAAACTAGGTATGTTAAATATGGTTGACGAAAGGGTTATTGGATTTTCTCCAGATGGTTTCTCATAATGAGGTTTCATCTGGTGAACATCCGTGTCCATTATGTTCAAAGAAGTTTAAATGGCGCGGTGATTTGTTGGAGCATACTCGACAATTACATTCATCCATCATGGCACAGTCGACAACCTACATTCATCCATCTCGACACAGTCGACAATCTACATGATCCATCATGGCACAGTCGACAATCTACATGATCCATCATGGCCCAGTCGACAACCTACATTCGTCCATCTCGACACAGTCGACAACCTACATGATCCATCATGGCACAGTCGACAACCTACATGATCCATCATGGCCCAGTCGACAACCTACATTCGTCCATCTCGACACAGGCGACAACCTACATGATCCATCATGGCACAGTCGACAGCCTACATTCGTCCATCTCGACACAGTCGACAACCTACATGATCCATCATGGCACAGTCGACAACCTACATTCATCCATCATGGCACAGTCGACAACCTACATTCATCCATCTCGACACAGTCGACAATCTACATACAACCATCATGAGACACTAGACAACCTACATTCATCCATCATGGCACAGTCGACAACCTACATGATCCATCATGGCACAGTCGACAACCTACATGATCCATCATGGCACAGTCGACAACCTACATGATCCATCCCGACACAGTCGACAACCTACATGATCCATCCCGACACAGTCGACAACCTACATGATCCATCCCGACACAGTCGACAACCTACATTCGTCCATCCCGACACAGTCGACAACCTACATTCATCCATCCCGACACAGTCGACAACCTACATTCGTCCATCCCGACACAGTCGACAACCTACATGATCCATCCCGACACAGTCGACAACCTACATTCGTCCATCACGACATACCATACGTCTCTGATAAAACGACATGACATACGTGACTGTTACAACGAGATGACTATTACAACGAAATGACTGTTACATTGACATGACTGTTACATTGACATGACTGTTACATTGACATGACATACGTGTCTACTACATCGACATGACTGATACAACGACATGGCTATTACAACGACATACCATACGTCTCTGATAAAACGACATGACATACGTGACTGTTACAACGAGATGACTATTACAACGAAATGACTGTTACATTGACATGACTGTTACAATGACATGACATACGTATCTACTACATCGACAGAGAGTTCAGTGGTTGAATATAGAATCGACTCTGAGCAATCGGCGCAAAATATAGTCAGTAGCCAAACATTGAATATAAATTCGAAGGCTTCGAGATGCAGATGTGTAGAAGAATAGGGAGTATTGGTTGGAAAGAATATGCCCTTTTGCCCTACCGTGTCTAACTTTTTTGACTTTGGACCTAGATTTTTAATGTTTTGAGTTCAACTTTTTAGTTATGAGACGAAATTTTGGGGTTTGGAACTAAGTTTTCTTATCTGTAAGGTTCACCATTACTGTTGTCTGTTATTCGTTGAAGTGCTAAAGATATAGAACTCCAAAGTCTAAGCTTTCGTTGGTTTGGGAGTAACGTTTTGGTCTTTGCTTGTTGAGTCAGTCGAATAAAAATCGTCGTCTGTTAATTTGAACGTCGTCCCCTGCTCTACTACAACTTTCGCTACTACAACTTCTACACCGACTACGTCTACAACTACAACTTTCACTACTACAACTTCTACTACCAACTACCTCCACAACCAACTTCCTCTAATACACGCCAACTTCTAACCTACTACTACAACTTCCAACTTACTACCTCACCCCATCAAGCGACAGGTCCATTCTGACAACGTGACCACCTCCCCTTTAGCAATTTAACACTATCACGTATTACTTCTTGTAAATAAACTACTTTGTTTCTTATGTATTATACTTGTCTATAATGTGCAATAGTTAAAGACTACATTATTGTCTACCCCTGTGTTATCTATTGTGGGATATATACGAATAAAAACAATAAATAAATAACTTGTCAGTGTTAATTTCCCCTAAACATCTCACATTAAAACAACCACCCAGTAAAATTCCCCTGATAAATGACACTCCTGATGAACACTTACCGGCTTGGGAGATTTCACCGCGGGAGGCGGATTCTTTGATGTAAACGCGGCCCCTTGCTGCGCGTCTATCGGTAACTCTTTGATCGCGCTTAACGTTAAACGCTGCCCCTCGCTGTGCGTCTTCGCTGCGCGTCTTCGCGGCTGCGCGTCTTCGCGGCTGCGCGTCTACCGAGCTCTTTGATCTCGCTTAACATTAAACGCGGTGTTTGGCGTGTAGTTACTAAGTTCGGTAATGCGCCTTCGTGTAGCATGTGTAACGGCCTAAGCTGTTACCTTTAATTCTAAAGGAAGTTTTTTTTTAAAACAATAAATAAACTTGTCACTGTTTTTTTATTGCCTGAGAGTATAAAGAAAGAATAGATTTATGAACGTTACGGCACCATTTAAACTACAAAGAATATAATAGATTTATGATACCACCACCCCTTCACCACCCCTTCACCACCGCCACGAGAGGTCACCGGGAGGTCACCACCACCGCCACGAGAGGTCACCACGACCGGAACAAAAAATGGGCGGGTAGACTCTCATATAAGGAAAAAACGGTAGACTCTCATATAAGGAAAAACCGCACCAAAAAAAAATGTGCGTTGATCTGCGTGTAGACTATTTATATAAGGATTTATGCGCGTTTGAATGCACTTTCCACGGTCCTAAATGACATACTATACTACTCTCATTTTATTTCTCCCTGTCCTCTGCCAGGTAAGATCGGCAGACTGGAAATCAAGAATACTCTTGGTCTGTACAACACCACCTGTACTTTTGGGTGGTGTCCAGAAAAGCTTTATAAAGATTTGTCGTTTCCCACTCTCTCACAAAACAAAGATGACCACATAAGCTGTTAATAAAGAATATATTTTGATGATTCAAATAGGTTACTATGTTATATGTGTAACATATATGCACTGAAAGTATGATAATATAAATGTTTTGCATAAAGTTGAATCGTGTGCATATAGTGGATTCTAAGTTTTGTTTCCCACCTTATGTTCCAGTGAATACGCCATTGGTGTTCTCTTTCTGGTTCAATTATTTGTTTTTGGCTTTACTTTTATCCACAAGCTGAGATGCAATTGTTTGTTATTCAGAGTTTTCTCTCCCAGGAAATCTATCAATATTAGAGAGTTGTTTATGTACTCGTTTGTTTAAGATTGCCTTGTCTGTGACCGTTTGTCCTCAAGAGCTATCAAGCACATCTTGCATTAATTCTTTTACTGAATTCTCTTCCGGGTCCGTGTTTCATAAGATTGTGTTTTTTTTTTAAACTAAACTTTTAATTTTATACACTATTTTCGATAAATAATTTAGGAATGTTCAAAGTCAACTGAATTTAGAACACGTATTTGTGTATGTGTGTGTGTAGAGAGAGATGAAAAAGGGGGGTGGGAGGGGTGGGGAGAGAGAGAGAGAACGATTCCATTTTCTGTATGTCTGAGAAGTGATTTAAACTGGATAAAAGTGACGCTAAGCAATGGCAGATTCAATGTTAGAAGATTTAAAGGGGAGATAAATCAATCATAGTTTTCTGAGAGAAGACTGGGCTCTCTGCATCTTGCTTATACGATTGATGTTAAAGCAATCCAGTTCTCTACGCCTTATTATTGTTCATGTGTATAAACGCTGTCTCTGTTGTCACAGTTATGCAACTTTTCAAAACTTGTCAATCAAAGAACAATCATGAAGGTAAGGAACAATCAAGAAAAATAACACAAAAATACACAATTGATGTTTATTAGGTAGCAAAGGTAACACGTGTAACAGGTAACAAAGGTAACAGGTAACAAAGGTAACAGAGGTATTAGGTGATAAAGGTAATAACGGTAACAGGTAAAAGAGATAACAAAGGTAACTGGTAACAGAGGTAACAGGAAACATAAATAATAGAGGTATCAAGGGTAACAAAAGTAAAAGGTAACAGAAGTAACAAAGGTAACAGATGAAACAGAGGTAACAAAGGTAACAGGTAACAGAGGTAACAAAGCTTTGAATGTTATATATGATACATTTTGTAAATGTGCTTTTGGCAATGATGGATACAAACTCGCAAACGTGTCCATTGCACATAAGGGACTGAAGTGATATACGGCAGCAGCGTGCTATTTCTTGACAAGAAAAGGTCTATTGAGATGTCACTAGCCTTGCGCTGACTTACTAACTTTGTTAGAGTAACCAGTATGAACGTGTGATGGTGAACAAGAAAACGAAAGAGACAAAGAAAACATTTACTTTTAAGAGAAATGATCATTTTAAACATATCCTTGATTAGAAGGAATTGTCAACATGTCTTATAACATTTTCTATTTTTTTACTGTTTAGATTGCATCTACATTGTCTGAACAATAATAATTTGTGTACTTCTTCTCCTTTCATTCTTCGTTTTAAGCGTCGATGGGAGATGCAGTTTACGGTATTTTGATCTTCTGCTGTCCACTGCTGCTCCGTTCTTGTTCATAGTATCATCTTTAATACATTCCTTACATTCTTTCGTTTAATTAAACTATCGCCGTAGTTCTTGTAAGACATAAGCAGATCACACCCTAACGTTCATGTGCTATCATCGATAACAGGTAGCGATTCACTTGGAAAAGACACTCATAGAATGATAACGTTCATGTGCTATCATCGATAACATGTAGCGATTCACTTGGAAAAGACACTCATAGAATGATAACGTTCATGTGCTGTCATCGATAACATGTAGCGATTCACTTGGAAAAGACACTCATAGAATGACAACGTTCATGTGCTATCATCGATAACATGTAGCGATTCACTTGGAAAAGACACTCATAGAATGATAACGTTCATGTGCTATCATCGATAACATGTAGCGATTCACTTGGAAAAGACACTCATAGAATGATAACGTTCATGTGCTATCATCGATAACATGTAGCGATTCACTTGGAAAAGACACTCATAGAATGATAACGTTCATGTGCTATCATCGATAACATGTAGCGATTCACTTGGAAAAGACACTCATAGAATGATAACGTTCATGTGCTATCATCGATAACATGTAGCGATTCACTTGGAAAAGACACTCATAGAATGATAACGTTCATGTGCTATCATCGATAACATGTAGCGATTCACTTGGAAAAGACACTCATAGAATGATAACGTTCATGTGCTATCATCGATAACATGTAGCGATTCACTTGGAAAAGACACTCATAGAATGATAACGTTCATGTACTATCATCGATAACATGTAACGATTCACTTGGAAAAGACACTCATAGAATGATAACGTTCATGTGCTATCATCGATAACATGTAGCGATTCACTTGGAAAAGACACTCATAGAATGATAACGTTCATGTGCTATCATCGATAACATGTAGCGATTCACTTGGAAAAGACACTCATAGAATGATAACGTTCATGTGCTATCATCGATAACATGTAGCGATTCACTTGGAAAAGACACTCATAGAATGATAACGTTCATGTGCTATCATCGATAACATGTAGCGATTCACTTGGAAAAGACACTCATAGAATGATAACGTTCATGTGCTATCATCGATAACAGGTAGCGATTCACTTGGAAAAGACACTCATAGAATGATAACGTTCATGTGCTATCATCGATAACAGGTAGCGATTCACTTGGAAAAGACACTCATAGAATGATAACGTTCATGTGCTATCATCGATAACATGTAGCGATTCACTTGGAAAAGACACTCATAGAATGATAACGTGAATGATAACGTGAATGATAACGTGAACAACAAAATTGACATCAGGTGCCTTAAGGGAAACCAAATACTGGAACAGCTACAATTTCTAATAAAAACTAAAATAAATCGTCTGTGAGAGCCACATGTACACTTCTTCTGTTGCTATCTACAGAAATAACATCTCCAAACAAGTTTGTCAACTATTTCATTCCCTTGTTCTCCTGAGGGACCTTAGCATTAGATCCTCGAAATTGCTCAATTATAAAGTCTGTTACTACGTTATCATTTACTGAAAATAAAACGATCATTCTACTGACGACAGTAACAATGTAAGTAAGAGTGACAACGATGACTCTGACATGAATAGATGCAACATGTTTGTATTTTACCTCGTCAGCCATCATGAAATGCTATTCTCACAGTGGGAAGTTACACGGGTAAACAACAATACGCAAAATAAACACCTTTTCAGAAGCAAGCGGTATTTATTTACCAACACCTACGTTAATGTTGCAGGTGCATGCCTTTATGACTTCGTACAACCTCCGATATTCCCGCTGTCATGTCTATATTTTATATAAATATCTTTATTTTATCTTTAGTTTATAGTATCGATGTCTATATTTAGCATTGTTAATGGTTAGATGATGTATGCGGCAGACTTTTTAACTTAGTCAACTGATTACATCCGAATCAAATGTATCTAATTGTATTGGTATTTACCAGTCTCATTATTTATCACTTTATTTATGCGTGTTTCATGCTACATGTAATCCATCTATTTTAAAATCCTTAGATATAGCTTCACACTTCTATTTCTAAATCCTAGTCTACAAACCTACCTAGATACCAGCTTAGATGACAATCAATGTAATCTTTTTTGTTTAACTGTCTTGCTATAGTCACTTTATAATTCATCCTGTTTGATCGCCCACCCCCCGCGTCTGCCTGCTTATCTATCACATTACGCCCATATCAACAAATCTACTTACTTCTTCTTCTCTTCCTCTTCTTCTTCCTCCTTTTTAGCTCCCAGTGGAGCATAGGTCTTCAACAAACACTTTCCAAGTCGTTCTGTTTTTAGTAATTCTTTTAAGATCATTCCGTGTCTTCCCCATCATCCTCATCTCTACTTCTATCTGTCTTCTCCGCGAATTTCTTGGTCTTCCTCTTTGTCTTTTCCCCTGGGGATTCCAAAAAAGGGCCTGGTGTGTAATACTCTCAGTTGGCTTCCGTAGTGTGTGCCCCATCCATCGCCATCGTCTTCTCTGTATCTCTTTATCCACTGGTATTTGACTGGTACATTTCTATAATTCTATGTTAGTGATTTTGTCCTGCCATTTCCATCCTTTTATTCTGCGTAAGCATCCATTAATGAAAGTCTGTATCTTCGTGATTGTCAATTTTGTTGTTCTCCATGTTTCACAGAGATATAATAGGACCGACTTAACATTTGAGTTGAAAATTTTTATTTTTTTAATTTAACCTAATTTCTTTGGATTGCCATATGTTTCCCAGTGCAATTAAAGCTCCTCTTGCTTTTGATATCCTTATTTTGGTATCATGTTCTGTTCCTCCCTCTTTATCTATATTACTGCCCAGATATATGTAAGATTGTACGTCTAGTAGAGGTATTTCTCCTAGTTTTTTTTTGGTTATTGCCAATTGTATTAATTCTCATAATGTTGGTCTTATCTCTATTAATCTTCAGTCCTAGCTGTTGTGATCTCTCATCAAGTATGCTCATTTTATCCTGCATCTGTTGATGGCTGTGTGATAGGAGCGCTATGTCATCAGCAGTCTAAATCATCAAGTTGTTTGGCCAGTGACCACTGGATCCCTTTTCTGTTCTTTTGAGTTATTTTCATAATCCAATCTGTGGCCAGTAGAAAGAGAAATGGAGACAGAATGCATCCTGTTCTTATTTTAAATGCTTCTGTAAGCTGTCCTTCATGCACCACACTACATTTCGTTCCTTCATACATTTTTATCAGGTTAATAAACTCTATGGGGATTCCGTAATGACTCAGCAACTTCCAAAGCATTCCTCTGTCTAAACTATCAAATGCCTTTTCGGAATCTATGAATCCAATATAAAGTGGGGATTTTAGTTCTAAACTTTGTTCAACTATTATACGTTGAGTAGTTATTTTATCAGCACAGGATCTGTTCTTCCTAAAACCTGCTTGTTCATCTCTCAAATGTTTCTCTATGGCCTCTTTTAGTCTGTCCAGAATGATTCTGCTTAATATTTTTCCTGGCACTGATAGCAGCATAATTCCCCTATAATTTGTGCACTCCTGTAAACTTCCTTTCTTTGGTAGTTTGATCATATAACCTTCTCTCCAGTCTTTAGATATTTCTTCCCTCTCCCAAATTTTATCCAATAGATCATGTAACATCTTGGTAGAGGTGTTAATATCTGCTTTGATGGCTTCCGACTGAATTTCATCTGGTCCTGTGGCTGTACCATTTTTTAATAGTTTGATGGCTTTCATTATTTCTTCTTTGCTTGGTTTTCCGCAGTTAACCCCTTCTTCTGCTGGTAGTATATCTGGAGGATTATTTGAGCCGGGTCTGTTCAAAAGTTCTTCAAAATGCTCTTTCCATCTCTCCATTTGTTTCCTTATATTACTAAGCAGATTTCCTTTCTTATCTTTAATAAAAGCATTGATCTGTTTGTATTTTCCACTTAATTTCTTTGTGATGTTGTACAGTTCTTTCATATTCCCTTTATTTGCTGCTTCTTCTGCCTCTTTAGCTAGTTCATCTATATATTTCCTCTTATCACTTTTAATGCATCTTCTCACTTCTCTGTTCACACCTGTGTAAGCTTCCTGTGTCTTGGCTTTATTACTTCTCGTTTTGCTTTTATTTATGTCTGCTTTCTTGTTCTTTCTTTCTTTAATTTTATCCGGGGTCACTGCTGTCATCCATGCCTTATTCTGGCGTTCTCTTTTCCCCAGCGTTTCTTCGCATGTCTCTTTCCATATATCTTTTACCTGTTTCCAATGATCTTCTATATTTATTGTATTTTCTAGTTGTTGGAGGACTTGGTATTTGTTTGATATTTTATTATGACTGCGAATTTATCTTTAATTCCTTGTTCTTTAAGAAACCCTACATTGAAATACGTTCTACCCTTATTCATTGTAGTATACCTTTTTAGTTTAATTTTAAGTTTGGCTATCAGGAGATGATGATCCGAAGCTACATCTGCCCCTCTATATACTTTTACATCCTGTAAGGATGACTTAAACTTATTATTAATACATATGTGATCAATTTGATTTTCCGTTCTATGATCTGGTGACACCCATGTAGCTTTGTGTATTCTTTTATGTTGGAATATTGTTCCTGCTAGGCTCACTTGATTAAGGGCGCAGAAATTCACAAATATCTCTCCATTCTCATTTATATCTCCAAGTCCATGTTTTCCCATAATCTCTTCGAAGCCTCTGTTGTCTGATCCTACTTTAGCATTTCGGTCTCCCATCAAGATTATAATATCCTTGGCTCGTCTTGCATTCATCTGACATTGCAGCTGTTTATAGAAATCATCTTTAACTAAATCATCCTTATCGTTGGTTGGTGCATAGCATTGGATAATGTGTAATTTAATTTTGTTTTTGGTTGTTTTAAATGTTGCTCTCATTAGTCTTGGTTCTAGTGCTTCCCATTCTAATAGTGTCTTTTGTGCATTCATTGATAGCATGATAGTTACCCCTTCACTATGTTGTGCTCCGGGTTCGTGGTGTCCTGATGATAAAATCTTTCTCTCCTGTATTTAGTTTTATTCTTTCTGTTCCTAGCCATCTTGTTTCACACATTCCCAGAATATCTATCTTGTAGTTTGCCATGTCTGCTGCTTCCTGAGCAGCTTTTCCCTGTTCGTTTAGGGTATGTACATTCCAGGTGCCAATTCTGGAGGATTTCCTGGTAGACAAAGGGTGAGTCGGCAACCCGGACTCCTGACGGCTTTCTCCAGCTTGCGTCATACGTCTCTTAGACAGAGAGCCCTTATCTTTACTGGATGGCGGATTTACTTTTCTCTCTTTGACTTGTCCATGTTTGTGAAGTTATTTCGGCTTTTTTTTACAGTATGGTATAGCCAGTCCCATGCCCAACCCTTCTTTCTCGCCTCTTACAAACATGCCTGAAGGGTACAGCGCCGCTATTCTTTACTCCCCTTTCCGGCCCCGGCAGCGCACGGGCGAACCTACTTACTTAATCAACCAAAAATAATTCTCCTGTATAATAACGTTTATACAAATGATCGACTTACCAACCTATCTGTAGTAGGATTTCTTTCTCAGAAAGATGCATAAGAGACATTCGTAAAATACGAAGATGAGAATATCTTTAACCTGTGACCAACATTAGATGCAAGAAAGTTTGACAAATCAGCGGGAAACTATCACCGCTATTGAAAATAGCACTAGCGGGAAAACGGTCAATCTGCAACACAATCATCATCCCAACGTGCTAGCAATGGCCTAGTCGCTTGACTTAAGAACAATTAGAAAATAATATATTATTAAAGATATTTAATGTTTTAAAAGTATGCCAGAAAACAGCCCGAGTAATAAGATTATAAATGAAGAACTGAGAACAAAGTTAGGAATAATATCAGTCATTTAATAAATAAAGAAACAAAACAGATACATCGTTTGGCCACCTTCTAAGTCAGGAAGACCCAAAAATAACACAAGGAGCCTTTGAATAAACGTTGGGAGAACACAAGACTCTAGGGTCGACCACGGAAAAGATTTATTGATGGAATATTATAAACACTAGGAAACATAACAGCAGCAGAGGCCAACAAAACTGCACTTGACGCCAAATGATAGCTCCCATCGGCACTGAAGGGCGAATGAGGAAGGAGAGAAAAAGAACAGGACAAATGTTAAGTCTACTCGGCGTTGACGTCATGCACCTTGGCTGATTAGATACAGCAAAATGGTGTACGAAAACGCTTGCACATGTTCAGCCAAATGAATCGCTCAAAGAGAACTTTTAAAAAATGTTGTTAAGCTTGTCTGCACTCACTATTTTAAATGACACACAAAGGGATAGAATAGTGAAAGTGAGATTAGATTGCATGGACACTTCCCAGAAACGCTCTGTCCGTTGCAGTAGCATGTCCTACGTTTTCTAAAATAGATCTCCTCGTTTGCTACAACAATGTCCGAATGTTTTTTTTTCGCTTTATGACGGTATTTACATTGATTTCCAGTGTATAAAAACACCCCCCCCCCCCCTCCGGACATTCAATTTATTTTGTGAAAATCCTGGTAGCAGATATGTGTTATTTGGAACTAACAATTTGGAAATACCAATAGTTTACATTTTGATCCCATTTTATTCACAAAATGGCTTCTGGGCGTGGCATACCAGACGTAGTTAGTTTTAGACTATTTTATTTAATGAGCAGCAAGTATACAGATATAATACAATTGTGTGTACACATATACACATATACACATCATCATCAAGTACAATGCCTACTGGCGTAATTGATCATGCTTCTCCATAACTTTCGATCTAATTTCATGGCCAAAGAATGATGATTCTTAAACAAATAGTCTGTGTATATTATAGAAAAGAATATATATATATATATATATATATATATATATATATTTATCATGGTTAGTGTGCAATCTATTGATAAGGATAAGTCATTGAATATGCCATTTTGCACATTTTTTTAATTGATACTTGCCTCCACATAAAATGTGAACTTCACTAATAAATTCAATATTCTGGGTGCGATCATCATCTAGTGAAGACTATAGGGATATAATTTAAGAAAAGAATGTATGGACTATAATATGAATCTGATTTTCTTGAAAATCTGCCTCCATTCATTATTTGATGAGTAATATTTGCAAATTTTCAATACGTACTCCAATTATTATATGTCAAGCAAATATTAATTCCATGTTATGTAATATTTTCGATCTGTAATGTGATATATTATATGGTATTTGATGTATTTTTTTAAAATTTTAAATAGAATTTGTACTTGATGTACAATGCTGGCTGAAATCGGATGCACTGGACCACTGGCGCAGAACACAGTGCAACGTTTTAACATGTAATTAATCAGACTGGATCTTAGCTGATTTCATGAGAGAGTCTGGAATCCTACTCTGATTGAGTCTTGATCGCAGAGATAGAGAGAGAGATAGAGAGAGAGAGAGAGAGAGAGAGTACTTGATGTTATCGGGTAGCTGATAAATTTAAGTCAGATAATTCAGGTCAAACCAGTAAAGTAAACTGGAAGGGAAAGAGTTACGAATTATTTGTGAAAATATATTGCACAGAAAGGAGATTATCAAGTTTGTGATAACCGAAGAAGTTATTTTGCATATCATCGGCAGTTGCCTTGGCCACTATAAAATCATCACTCCCAATTAACGACCCCGATGATACCTTACATTTGAGCTAAAAGAGACTCATAGTTCTATAATTTATAGAAAGTAACAACATCGAGCAGTCTATGTGGCGGTGTGGGTTGACATATAATTTCCTCAGACGGTGAATGATGGACATTGGGTGATTTGCTGGAGATGTTGTATACGGCTGAAGAAGGAAGGCCGAATGTCTAGTCTAGTGACGATGAGTTGTTTGTTTTACAATTTTTGTTTTAAAAAAAACGATTTAACAATAAAACAATTGCTACCTCGACTGTGATATTAACTTAACACAACCATATCTAGTTTTAAAGCCCGCGCAAAGAGAGGGAAATCCCAGACTTCAGCTTTGCGAGCTCTAATTGTTGACGTCCTTCTACCAACAACCGCCGCTGCTGCATAGCTGAAAACATCACAAAATGGGATAATGCCACCTCACCTGCCTGCTGGCCTTACTACTATAGATGGCTCTAATCTCCACGTTAATGAAGTCACCCTTTCCCCCTTCTTGACGATGGAGAAACAGAGATAGAGAACATAACCATTTTGTTATCCTTGGGACCACATCAGCAGATTATGTTCTCCGGTCTGTAAATTCTACCTTTTCCTCCTGTCATTTCCCTATCCCTCTAAATTATATATTAGAAATAGTGTTTTCCATCTCTCTCTCTCTCTGCCTACTGTTTCCTGCCATACTTACTGTCACTTAGTACTCAGTATTATTGCCCTCGGTAACTGCATTTCTTAGAGGAAGATATCAGAGAGATGCAGACTTTCTACATTATTTTTTTATTTGGCACTGCATAGTGCGAAAAACGAAAAAGACAGATCAAGAAAAATAGTTGTTATCATAACCTGCTGAATATATATTCTATATATTGTGTTAGAGTTTGAACCTATCAAATTAGTTGCTGAAGTGGGGCACCAAAAGCGGACTCCATGAAACAACAGTCGGTTACGGGTATATATAGGTCACGTGTTCTGAAAGTATTCAGAAGCTGTAAGAAGAACTTTTTTACACTGGAAGAAAGAAAGACGAGTGCAGGCAGGAAAATAAAAAAACGTTCAGCATCGTATGCTAGACTTAAGAGCGCTCTTCTGGAGGTGATCACGGTGTATGCAATAGAACGGCAAAAACCATAGACACTTCATTTTCTGCTGCGTGTTGTATTCATGCAGCAAAGCGACGTCATCGCCAATGGCTGAATTAATGTCCATAGAAAAGGAACATAGGAACAAAAGAGGATAACAATATGATATATTTGTTGTCAATGTGTGACTTTAGACAAGAACAAGGGATGGCTGCTGCTAATGATATCTAGTGAAAGTAAAGTGAGAATACCCGTTAACGGTAGTAGAGTAACTAGTGACTGTAGCGTGATAGTAAATCATAATTCAAGTAGCTCTAGCGTGAATCTAAAATGACTGCAGAGTGACAGTATAGTATAAGCACATTTAGAGTAAAGTGTCTGCATGGTAACATTACGGTGTAAGCACATTGAGAGTAAAGTGTCTGCAGGGTGACAGTACAGTGTAAAGCACATTGAGAGTAAAGTGTCTGCAGGGTGACAGTACAGTGTAAAGCACATTGAGAGTAAAGCGTCTGCAGGGTGACAGTACAGTGTAAAGCACATTGAGAGTAAAGCGTCTGCAGGGTGACAGTACAGTGTAAAGCACATTGAGAGTAAAGTGTCTGCAGGGTGACAGTACAGTGTAAAGCACATTGAGAGTAAAGCGTCTGCAGGGTGACAGTACAGTGTAAAGCACATTGAGAGTAAAGTGTCTGCTGGGTGACAGTACAGTGTAAAGCACATTGAGAGTAAAGTGTCTGCAGGGTGACAGTACAGTGTAAAGCACATTGAGAGTAAAGCGTCTGCAGGGTGACAGTACAGTGTAAAGCACATTGAGAGTAAAGTGTCTGCAGGGTGACAGTACAGTGTAAAGCACATTGAGAGTAAAGCGTCTGCAGGGTGACAGTACAGTGTAAAGCACATTGAGAGTAAAGCGTCTGCAGGGTAACATTATAGTGTAAGCACATTGAGAGTAAAGCGTTTGCAGGGTAACATTATAGTGTAAGCACATTGAGAGTAAAGCGTCTGCAGGGTAACATTATAGTGTAAGCAAGTGAATGCAAAGTGACTGTAGAGTGATAGTATAGTGTACGAAATTGAATGGGAAGTAACTTTGACTGTAGAGTGACGGTATAGTGTAAGCACATTGAGAGTAAAGTGACTGTAGAGTGACGGTATAGTGTAAGCACATTGAGAGTAAAGTGACTGTAGAGTGACGGTATAGTGTAAGCACATTGAGAGTAAAGTGACTGTAGAGTGACGGTATAGTGTAAGCACATTGAGAGTAAAGTGACTGTAGAGTGACGGTATAGTGTAAGCACATTGAGAGTAAAGTGACTGTAGAGTGACAGTATAGTGTTAGAACATTGACATTAAGTGACTTCAGAGTGACAGTATAGTGTAAGCAATTGAATGGGAAGTGACTTTGACTGTAGAGTAAAAAAAAAAAGTACCCCCGTCACGCCAAGTGGCGTATAGGGAAATATGGTGTTAGTGACCCTATATTTTACAGACCTTCAGCACATGATTTTTGGGGTAATGTGGTCGGTATTACGCCCGTGCTGCTTTTACTTTCCCAGAAAAAATCCGGTACCCATTTAAGGCTGGGTGAACCCGGAGCCGTCGGTTGGGATCGAACCCTACCCCTTGTCCGTAGTAGTCCAGTTCACTAACCACTGAGCTATCGCGGCTCCTACTAATTTTTAGGGAATTAGTAAAACCCAAGTGTCCTCGCCAGGGTACGAACCCCGGCTGTTGCCGTGGTAAGCCAACCGCCTATCGATTGCGCTAACCGGACACCCTTGACTGTAGAGTGACAGTATAATATTAGCACATTGAGAGTAAAGTGACTGTAGAGTGACAGTATAGTGTTAGCACATTGAAATTCAGTGACTGAAAAAGTGACAGTAGAGTAATAAAATACTGATATTAGAATGAAATTTCAGCAACAGTAGCGAGGTACAGCAGTACATTAATATCAGAGTGACTGTTGAGTGATAAATGATATTCCTCTATCTAACCGTGTTTTCCCCATATTGGTGCATTTGAGGCTAGCAATTTCATTTGTTGCTAATCCTAGAAAAGAAGAATAGTTAATGTACACCACTTCCTGCATTATCACTGCATCTGTGCAGGCTGAGTGCTCACATCGCAATCATGCAACACCTGCATTATGAACTGCTTTAAGAGAAAGTAGCATCTGAACCGCATTTCTTACTAGTTTATCAGATAGCCATGGGAATACTGCAGTCGTGATCTCGGTCACATTCGAGTTACAATAAAGAATATATATATTTATATATCATGGTTAGTGTGCAATCTATTGATAAGAATAAGTCATTGGATATGCCATTTTGCACATTTTTAAAATTGATACTGCGTCCACATAAAATGTGAACTTCACTAATAAATTCAATATTCTTTGGTGCGATCAGCATCTAGTGAAGACAATCGGGATATAATTTAAGAAAAGAATGTATGGACTATAATATGAATCTGATTTTCTTGAAAATCTGCCTCCATTCATTATTCGATGAGTAATATTTGCAATTTTTCAATACGTACTCCAATTATTATATGTCAAACAAATATTAATTCCATGTTATGCAATATTTTCGATCTGTAATGTGATATATTATATGGTATTTTATATGTTTTGTTTATTTTAAATAGAATTTAACTTGATGTACAATGATGGCTGAAATCGGATGCACTGGGCCACTGGCGTAGAACACAGTGCAACGTTTTAACAAGTAATCTCTCTCTCTCTCTCTCTCTCTCTCTCTCTCTCTGCGATCAGGGCCCAATCAGAGTAGGATCCCAGACTCTCACATGAAGTCAGCTGTCAGGTTAAGTGTGTTGATCACCTCCACAGATAGAACATCACAATTAGAGTCTGCCAGATCCACTCTGAATTGAACACCCGTTAAAACGTTGCACTGTGTTCTGCGCCAGTGGCCCAGTGCATCCGATTTCAGCCAGCATTTTTTTCAGGTTTGCATTCCTTAGCCTTTGATTGTCCCTAATCTTCCTGCAAGGCAGCAGATGATCTTTTCTGTAGGGGGATTCTGCCCTTAGATGGTCGGCCCTCCCGTAACTAGAACATATTTTATTTTTATATAAAAACAAGTGCACTTCTTTCCACCGAGCACCATCTCACCGAGTCACTCAATCTTCACTCAGTTTCAAGTAAACAAGTAATCAATCAGACTGGATCTCAGCTGACTTCATGATAGAGTCTGGAATTCTACTCTGATTGAGTCTTGATCGCAGAGATAGAGAGAGATAGAGAGAGAGAGAGAGAGAGAGAGAGAGAGAGAGAGAGAGAGAGAGAGAGAGAGTACTTGATGTTATCGGGTAGCTGATAAATTTAAGTCAGATAATTCAGGTCAAACCAGTAAAGTAAACTGGAAGGGAAAGAGTTACGAATTATTTGTGAAAATATATTGCACAGAAAGGAGATTATCAAGTTTGTGATAACCGAAGAAATTATTTTGCATATCATCGGCAGTTGCCTTGGCCACTATAAAATTATTTTCAGCAACATATTTTTAAAATCTTGTTTCTGTTCGAAAACATATAGATCCTAAGTTTTTCCAGCAATTCTTTATCTCACTATAATGTATACGCTTTATTCTACTTTCATTTTCCGTACATCATTTTAATATAAATAACGTGTACTTCTGCAAAATTATGCATTTCACTCTAAAATATACATATCTTTGTTGCATCAAGTATATATTTTCCTTTAATATATACTTTAAATATTTCTGCAACAATTCTGTAACTCAGTTTCAAGTATTAAATAATTGATATCGTTTTTTTTTTTATGTTTAAACATGTGTATATCTGTCTATGACATGTTTTATTTGATTTTGTAACAATTAACTATTTCTCTCTGATATATGCTTCATTTGATTTGGTAACAAGTATCACACTGAGACATAAATACATACTTTATATCAGTAGTCGTCAAAATGTGCTCCGTGAAGCCCAAGTGCCTGGCAAACGCCTATAGGGGATCCGCGGACATCAACATCATCATAAAGTGCCAACCCGGGCGTAGGTGATGTTTCACAGTGAAACTCAATTGATCAGTTATTGTTGTACCACAATGTTAAGATAATATTATTTATTTATATCCAGATCGCTCTTTCCCTCTTTTCATTGTGGCTTTATAAACCAAGAATACACAGAAGTAGGCAAGAAGGCCTACGAATTTTAATTCCTCTTGTGACTACCAACTTATGTGAGATAGTGTTTTCAGCATTGGCAGCCAAATCAAAACCAAATACAGTTCACATTTATACACTGAGAAAGAGATTAGAACATCAATTTCCAAACTTGTGCTCAGATTTGAAGACCTAATGAGGATGAAACAAGTTCATTCTTTCAACTGACTTTGTTACAGCATACAAATATCACAATGTCAGATATCACAATGTTGATTCAGTAATTATTTCTTTTATTTCAATCACACAAATGCTACTTATTTGTTTAATGTATTCACAAAACGTTATTTTTGTTTACCCGCGCAATAGATATAACATGTTAACTTCCGTTAAAATGATATTAAAATAGGTTTTACTTTGACATTGTTGATATGGAGCGCTGCAACGGTGATGTATGGTTAAGAGTTATGTTGACTGAACAACTTTGACGACCGCTGCTTTATTTAATTGTCAAACAATTGACTTGTATCTCAGTCAGATATATACTTCATACAATTTTGCAACAATTGAGATGTATCTCACTCAGATATATAATTCATACAATTTTGCAACATTTGAGATGTATCTCAGTCAGATATATACTTCATACAATTTTGCAACAATTGAGATGTATCTCACTCAGATATATACTTCATACAATTTTGCAACATTTGAGATGTATCTCAGTCAGATATATACTTCATACAATTTTGCAACATTTGAGATGTATCTCAGTCAGATATATACTTCATACAATTTTGCAACATTTGAGATGTATCTCAGTCAGATATATACTTCATACAATTTTGCAACAATTGAGATGTATCTCACTCAGATATATACTTCATACAATTTTGCAACAATTGAGATGTATCTCACTCAGATATATACTTCATACAATTTTGCAACAATTGAGTTGTATCTCACTCAGATACATACTTCATACAATTTTGCAACAATTGAGTGGTATTTCACTCAAATATATACTTCATATAATTTTGCAACAATTAGGTACCAAACTCAGTATATTATATCATACAATTTTGCAACATTTATATATCTCAATCAGATATATTATATCATACAATTTTGCAACATTTATATATCTCAATCAGATATATTATATCATACAATTTTGCAACATTTATGTATCTCAATCAGATATATTATATCATACAATTTTGCAACATTTATATATCTCAATCAGATATATTATATCATACAATTTTGCTACATTTATATATCTCAATCAGATATATTATATCATACAATTTTGCAACATATATATATCTCAGTCTACAAAAAAAAAAAAAAACCTAACCTAAGCCACACGTGCCTCGAGACCCCGATCTATCCCTATTTTTTGACATGTTTGGTAGCAATAAAAGCACATAGGAATAAAAGAAGTCATGTAAGTAGGTTTAGTAGCCTGACAGAGACCTATGAACTCTAAAGTGTTTTTATCAATGTAAATAACCGACAGTAACAGACTACACTAATATGACATTCTCGTAGTCAGTATTCAAAACCAATCTAAATCACAAATGGTGATGGCAAACTTAGATATGAAAATAATAAACACAGATATTAAAGATCCGCGATAGTCCGAGAAGGTACATCTGATAGACATATATTCTCACTGACTGAATACAGAGCAAGATACCATTGAAACATCGATTCTGTTAATCTCTCAAATACATCACGTGTGGCGATAATAAAATATTAAACTTGCACCTGAACATGTTCAAGTTATTATCACTTACATTTGTAACGTTTCGTTGGGAAGACTTCTTATGTGATGGCCAACAAGGTAGTATAAAGGCTATATGTTTTATTTATGGCTAATGTTATGTGAGCATTACTTGTAACTTTATTTATGTTCTCAGCTAAACCATAGTTTCGACGTTACGATCATTCGTGGAATTTGCAGGGACTTGAAAGTTGCAGTCACTCAGAAGTGCATGATAATGAAAGAGCTGGAAGGTTTCCCCTGAGGTCATGTCAAGTGGAGATTGTGGAGCCTCAAAGCTGGGATATAGTGTAAGATCACAATAAGTGTGTGATGGTTCGGGAAGTTCTGATTTTATAAGAAAGTTATTCCGAGAATTAGTTCGAGTAAAAGCAGAATTTGATGTCTTGAGGACCAATTAGAAGTGTGTGCCACCAGCAAGCTACTTATAACATTAGCAGGTTTTCTAATTGCCATATCGTGAGGAAGATTGATAACGCTTGAGATTGTATGACATCAATCGCTTTTTAGCAAATAAAGTCCGTTAGGCATGTTTTGTTTTTAATTGTTTAACGGCAAGACACTTAATATTGGATTGAACTATGAGATGAATACATGTACTTGTTTCATGGACTTCCGGTCAATATTACGGATAGGCGGCAGAAACCTTTGAGGCTCTGTGAGAAAAGTGTTCCTTGTTGCAGTTTTCTCATATACCAAGTCCTGTAGGAGCTACTGAGCTTAGTGCTCTGTGCACACCGTGAGCTGTGTGATCACGGATTGTGTTTCGATATTCCGATTATTTATGATGAATGATGATATCGTATGACTAGGGACAGATAGTTGTGTTCACTTTTGATGCGAGTTGTAATAGTATTGATGTTTCGATGCGGCTACACCTTATGTCTTTTTGGCGTGTGCCTTGGCTGGTATGATGGGCACTGCAGGTACCTTTCTTTGTTTGATCCATCAGTGAGATGAGATGTTAATTTGGATGATTCCACTGACACGGGCGGTTTATCAATTATACATTTTAGTTCGTTTGCGGTGATACCGGGGTCGATGACTAACTGCAGCTACTTATTCCATGTAAACTCAATTAGTAATAGCACAGACAAGCCTTTGTAAATAGGTTTTACCTTAACAAGATTTAACAACTAATGATGTCGCAGATACAACACGGCAAGTTGAAAGTACTTTAGGCGTTGCTCAATATTTTTAATGCAACTGTTAATATTGCCTGACTTGCTAACGTTTCATTACCAACATGAAGTGATCGGTTACCAAAGGAGAGGATTCATTTTATCTATGGAAGGCAGGAAGGAAAGAAAAGTAAAAGAAGTAAAAGTACAGGAAAACAGACAGAGCGAAAAAAAAGAAGGAAAACAATTGTAAGAAAGGAAAAGTGAAAGAAAAAAGAGGGAATGAAAATTAAGACAAAGGAAAAATGATAGAAAGAAGCGTAAAACAATTTAAAAGACAGCAATGAAAGAAAGAAAGAATGGAAGTGGAAAATAAGATGTTAATTAAAAGGAAGTAGAGACAGAAAAAAGATAGAAAGAAAGAAGAAAAGATAACAAAAGGATGGAAGAGAAATAAGAACTTTAAAAGGAAGGAAGGTAAGAAGGAAGGAAAGAAGGGAGGGAGGAAGGGAAGAAATAGGCAAGAATGTAAAGAAGGAAACAAACAAACAAACAAACAAAAAAGAGAGAAAGAAAAAAGAAAGAATGGAAGTTAAAATAAAAGAAAAAAAATTGTTAATGAAGTAAAGAAAGTAAGAGAGAGAAAAAAAATTAAAAAATATGAATGACAAAAGGATAGAAGGGAAATAAAAATAACTTTAAAATTAAAGAAATAAAAGATTGCAAGGAACTAAGAAGGGAAGGAAGAAGGCAAGAATTGAAAGAAAGAGAAAAAAAAGAATGAAAGAAAGAAGGAAAGAAGGAAAGAAAGAAAGAAAGAAGGAAAGAAACAATTAAAGAAGAAAAGAAAGAAAGACAGAAAGAAAGAAAGTAAGAAGCAAAGAAAGAAAGAAAAAATGAAAGAACGAAAGAACGAAAGAAAAAAAGAAGAAAAGAATGAAGGAAGGAAAAAAGGAAGGAAAGAACAAAAGAAAGAAAGAAAGAAAGAAATAAAGAATGAATGAAAGAAGGAAAGAAAGAAAGAAGGAAAGAAAGAAAAAGCGAGATATATATATATATATAACACATACCTAGCAGTGGTCTTTATGCTGTTATATTAGTTGAGCTGTTTTCTTTATTGCTCCTTATTCAAATAATAAACGGTAACCACCATCATGTTTACCTTAAGGAACCTTCTAGATCTGTAGAGATGGACGAGGAGGGACCCAGCAGAGACAAGACGGAAAATGTTGAGTTTAGAACCAGTTCCTTTCAGAAAAATACAAGGCACATCTTGACAAAGTTCATGGACAGAAGTTCAATGACCGGCCTTCCTTTCATCAGAGACTCCGACAGTATTTTGATCAAGTTGGCCTGGTCACTGCTTCTGCTCCTCGCCATTTGTGCTATGCTGTTTCATTTACTTTGGTAAGTCCCTTTGTCTCAACTCGCATACACTTCTGACTTGCACCAAATATTTATAACAAAACCTGTAAGGAGTTACTTGCCTCCACAGACGCTATGATCTAGCAATATTACATGAATGTGTGATTGAAACGTTCATGTACCGTAGTTTAAATGTTATATATTAATTTACATGCAATGAATGTTAGGAGATTGAAAGTCTCATACAATTTGTGAAGAAAACAAGCTAGTAATTTGCAGCACCTATTCTTAGCAACAGTAAAGTCAGATATATCAATGGAAATAACCTGGATCAAATACACAAATACCAAAGATAGGTTTAAAAAACAGCATGATACAGCGTTCTAATTTGTGTCGTCCACGTTAAACTTTAATCATATCGTTTTATTTTAATTTTTTTTTTCTGAACATATTTTTTTCAGTTCTCCTTTTCTACAAATAGTTTGACCATGGAAAATTATGGCTGTTACAAAAGTATTAGCATGTCTTGAGACACATCCTTATACACTTGTGTGTTTACTAGTGACTCAATGAGTATTCTCAGAAAAGGTGGCAACCGGCTTTGATTGACAGCAATGGTTTGAGTCTCTGGGGAGGTCTATATTATCAAGCGTTTGATTCATTTTTATGCCAGGGCACGCGGTTGTAAGAGATAATAAATGTGCTGCTGGACTTACCAGTTTGACTAATGTTGAGTGCGGAAGAGCAACGGATCGCCCTGACATTCTGAAAGCCCTCAGGAAAACTGGACAAATAAACGACTAAAAACAACCACTCTGAATCAGCAGCCATGAACAGACCTCACGAATATCATGTCAAGGTGGTGGGGGTTGCCAGACTGGAGTGCTACGCGGGGATCCAAAGAAGACTTGTCAACCAACACAAGAAAGATTTCATTAGTCGCCATACGTTGCTGGGTATTCTTCAGAATAAATCTGAGCACTCATAGAGTTGTCCGATGTGCCATGGTGTTGACCTGTCGACTAAACTAAGGAAACATCACAATGTATGTGAGATAGAATGCTAAATGGAATCAATCTTGAGATACAAGTCAATCATGGACAGGTGCATAACAGATAAGACAATCTTGGACTCAAATAAATGATTTTTACAGAAGAATGTTGAGAATATCAAGGACGATTAAAACAGAGTAATGAGAATGTTCTTAAAAAGGCTAAGTTAAAAAAATAAAGCTCATTCCAACACAAACAGAAAACTTCATTTTGAGCAATGTTAAAAGGAAAACATGGAGGTAAGCAAAGGATAATAACAATAAACTCCACTCGTTCATAAACAGGTGACTCGGACGGCTTCTTGCTATTAGACGAGCAGATAGAATTACACGAGTAAATCTTTGGGATAGAACTGATGCCGGGAACAATGGAGATCAAGAAAACAAGGAGGGGTTGACCACACATTGCGAGGTACACAAAGCAATATTTCAATACAGTCTTTAAACTCAAACCCACAAGGAACAAGGTAAATTGGAAAAGTCCAGACAGTCTTGGAGAAGGAACCGTCGAGACAGAAGCAAAGACTGCAGGATGGGTGCTGGCCCAGTTGGAGAAGATAACACAGCACTGGGTAAATTTAGGGGTGGTTGTAGCCCTTTACTCCACGACAAGATGCATGGCAAAAGTCAAGTCAAGATAGAACAGATCCATACGTTCCTATATCACTCGCATAGAATGTCGTAGAGTACACTCATGACTTATATGTGACATTTTAGTTCAGCTCAGACTACATCTCATTATCTATTCTGTGAGTCGCCTAACATAACTTGTGTACTACAGTACATTATGATTAATAGGTCGATGAATCAGGAATTTATCTGTCGATAAACATAATTTCAGCGGCCTTAACTAAATGAACTATTCTTGTAACAGGTTAATCACCTTGTTTATTGAGTACAGCACTCATTCTAAGATGGACTACACGTTCAACAATCTGCCATTTCCTGCAGTAACTATATGCAACGTGAACCCAATCCGCATATCTAAGGTACCTATTGTTATAATCACACTTTGATCACATTTAGTGGTGAGAAATCTTCCTTTCACTTTCATTCTGTTATTTTATCGTTTAATTTACTCCACATGATCGTCGATTACCCATCTATTTTTATTTCTATCATTCCACATCTTTGCCTTTTTTATTATCATCGATTTACTTTTCCTGTGACATTGCGTGTTGCGCCACGGTGCTACCTATTTTACCGTGAAACAAGAAGTATAAAGGATGATTTCCGTTGTTGTGTTAGTAAGCCGTGATAGCGAAGTGGTTAGTGAACCTTTTGCTTGTGTACAGGAAGCTTGGTTTAATTCCTCCTGAACTCGATCTTTTCTTCAGTTTACATGTTTTTGTTTTAATGATTGACTTACGGGCAATACATATTAATTTTAAAATATTGAATAAATTATATATAAAATAAAGTAATCGAAAGAGGTGTCATGGCATCTATGTGTAGAATGTTGTTTTGTTTTTCTAACTCTGATCTTGCTGACGTGTTTAAATGGTTTGCGCGACAGTCTAGTTGTGAAATAATGTGCTGCTATTTCTTGGTGTAGTTATGTAAACTACTGACGAACGGATGGACTATGAATTTTATAGATATTTCAGGGGAATATCATTTATTCTCCTTGTGTCAATGTGTCTAACCTATCATTGATAGACCAACGTGTGTTCGCGGCTCGACAGGCAAACATCTATTTTAATAACAATGGCGCCTAGCGGGAACGTCCATCCCAAATGTACAAAGTCTGGGACGGTAGATAGGGCGGAAGAATCAGAAACGATCAACGGCACAGGAAGCAAAAACAGCAAAGTGTCCGGTACACAAGTGACAAATTCTGGGCACGAAAGACAAATATGGCTGACCACCGTGAAAGAGACTGGAGCCCCATCAATTACTATTCCAAAGAAATCAATGGAGAGAAACTCTAAACTATGTCAGAAGAAATATCTACAAATATGTACAGAGAATGTTAGGACCATTTACCAAGAAGGAACATTGGAAAATCTAATTTTAGAAGCAGAACGATTAAACATAGATTTTAGGCATATCAGAGACAATGAAAGAATGTGGGTACGTAAAAAAAAAAACTATCTTTACGACACATAGTAAAATTGCTGGTGTATGTCGAGGGGCATCGATAGAACCAGAGGGATAAAGGCCGCTTGGTCAAGCAGTCGCCACGACGTGTGAGACTCAGGATTTTTATTTCACCCCCGATATAAAAAAAATCCTTTTTGTCTACCGCGGTCTTTGAACACCGTACGTCTGCTTTTCAGCCAGAGGAACAGTGGTTTTAACCGCACGGCCACGTGCATCTCAATGTGGATACATACAGGACGAAAAATATACATTTATATGCTCAGGCAACACTATAGAACATCAAAGTGGTGTAGGAATACTTATAAAAATAGAGCTAAAAAAAATATATAAGTACCCACCGGACAAACAATGATAGTATTATACTACCCAAAATTAAAGCAACACCAGTAGACATAGCAAGCAATAATACAGACATACGCAATTACTCAAGATTATACTGATGGATAAATAGAGGCATTCTATGAAGATCTAAACAACGTTTTAAAAAAAAGGAAGCGAAATCTTTGGGCATTTTTATTGTAATGGGTGACAAGAACGCTAAAGTAGGAAAAGGTAGATATAAGACCATTATAGGAAATTAAAGAAGAAAGATTAATACAATTTTGTGAAGATAACAGGCTGATAACATTAACACCTACTCTGAGCAAGAGAAAAGGAAACTCTACACATAGAAAAAAACATAGAAAATCTTGATGCAAATTTAAGAACCAAATTGGAATGGATAACAAAAAGCAAACAATAAACATGCGATACCATACTCAAAAAGGAAAAGAACAAAAAACAAAAAAGTTATAATTGACGCCATCTTGAAAAAAATGGAAGAAACAAGACACGGGAAGAACAGTACTCAATATAACAGAATAAATAATGAAATACACAAAATGTACAAAAAGGCGAAAGAAAACTAGCTCAGAAAAAAGATGTCCAGAATTCTAAACTATGAAAAATAAACAAGAGTTAAGTGGGATGCACACAGAAATTCAGAGAATGACAAGTAAAAATGAAAAAAAATGTTTCTGATAGTACATTCATTGGTAAAGGCAATAAATTGTTATTGATATGTTGTGTCCAAGTTTATGCCTTGTTCTGTTCTTTCATAGAAAATTGGACTAGTCATTTCTAACGTTTTCCTTTCTATATTCATTTCCAACAGTTAAACAAGGCGAGCCCAAATATGAAGAAAGCGGTTGCCTTTATGAACACAAGTAATTTTGAGAAAGTTGAGGAATTAAAATACATCGACATAAAGAAACACACTAATGAAAGGTACTTGTTCTACGCCATACATGTTTTAGTGTGCCATATCTAGAGGTAATATTTATGTAATTGCATGACTTGTCAATAAATGAAGTTGTTGAGGCATTGTGTCATGTTTGTATGTAACGTTTGCTGTAATGTGACATGACTGTATGTAACGTTTGCTGTAATGTGACATGACTGTATGTAACGTTTGCTGTAATGTGACATGACTGTATGTAACGTTTGCTGTAATGTGACATGAATGTATGTAACGTTTGCTGTAATGTAACATGACTGTATGTAACGTTTGCTGTAATGTGACATGAATGTATGTAACGTTTGTAGTAATGTGACATGACTGTATGTAACGTTTGCAGTAATGTGACATGACTGGCATCACTTTTCTCGTGGTAGGCCATGTTTATGACTATTAGCTGTGGTAGTGTTGCATGTCTAAGGGTAATATATATGGTAGTGTGGCATGTCTAATGGTAATATTTGTGATAGTGTCATGTCTAAAGGTAATATTTGTGGTATTGTGGCATGTCTAAGGGTAAAATATATGGTAGTGTTGCATGTCTAAGGGTAATGTTTATGGTAGTGTGGCATGTTTATGGGTAATATTTGTGGTAGTGTGGCATGCCTAGGGATGATATATGTGGTAGTGTGGCATGTCTAGTTATAATATTTGTGGTAGTGTGGCATGTCTGAAGGTAATATTTGTGGTAGTGTGGCATGTCTAAGGGTAATGTTTGTGGTAGAATGGCATGCCTAGGGATGATATATGTGGTAGTGTGGCATGTCTAGTTATAATATGTGTGGTAGTGTAGCATGTCTAAAGGTAATATTTGTGGTAGTGTGGCATGTCTAAGGGTAATGTTTGTGGTAGAGTGGCATGCCTAGGGATGATATATGTGGTAGTGTGGAATGTCTAGTTATAATATTTGTGGTAGTGTGGCATGTCTAGTTATAATATATGTGGTAGTGTAGCATGTCTAAAGGCAATATTTGTGGTAGTGTGGCATGCCTAAAGATAATATTTGTAGTAGTGTAGCATGTCTAAAGATAATATTTGTAGTAGTGTGGCATGTCTAAAGGCAATATTTGTAGTAGTGTAGCATGTCTAAAGGCAATATTTGTAGTAGTGTAGCATGTCTAAAGGTAATATTTGTGGTAGTGTAGCATGTCTAAAGATAATATTTGTAGTAGTGTGGCATGTCTAAAGGCAATATTTGTGGTAGTGTGGCATGCCTAAAGATAATATTTGTAGTAGTGTAGCATGTCTTAAGGTAATATTTGTGGTAGTGTAGCATGTCTAAAGGTAATATTTGTAGTAGTGTGGCATGTCGAAAGATAATATTCGTGATAGTGTGGCATGTCTAATGAGTAATATTTGTGGTAATGTGGCATATCTAGGGATAATATATGTGGTAGTGTGGCATGTCTAGGGATAATATATGTGGTAGTGTGGCATGCCTAGGGATAATATATGTGGTAGTGTGGCATGTCTAGGGATAATATATGTGGTAGTGTGGCATGTCTAAGTCACTAAGCATGTCAGCTGACGTGTATATGTATGTACATATGTGTTTCTGTTGTATTTAATGATGTCATATTTATGATTGAAGTAGTTGTGGTAGTGTGTTGTGTAGCGCTACATCTTTCAGTATGGTAGATATATGAATGCAACAGAAGATATTTCAGAGACAACATTGTTCATGGACCTATTTTATCTTAACTATCAATCTACATGCTTGATATATATATATATATATATATATATATATATATATATATATATATATATTCTCATTTAGAGTCAAAAACGATGTCTTAACATCATCAAACGCTGTACATTAAATAAATATGGCGATCATCATTTTCGGGAGGACGTGAACTTCTGGTCAATATGGTGCCATGTCTAGGGATAATATATAGTGTGCATGTCTAGGGTGGCATGTCTAGGGTAATATTTGTGGTAGTGTGGCATGTCTAGGGGTAATATTTGTGGTAGTGTGGCATGGTCTATGTCTAGGGTAATATTTGTGGTAGTGTGGCATGTCTAGGGGTAATATTTGTGGTAGTGTGGCATGTCTAGGGGTAATATTTGTGGTAGTGTGGCATGTCTAGGGTAATAAGTGTATGTCTAGGGTGGTAGTGTGGCATGTCTAGGGGTAATATTTGTGGTAGTGTGGCATGACTAGGGATAATATATGTGGTAGTGTGGCATGTCTAGGGGTAATATTTGTGGTAGTGTGGCATGTCTAGGGGTAATATTTGTGGTAGTGTGGCATGTCTAGGGATAATATATGTGGTAGTGTAGCATGTCTAGGGGTAATATTTGTGGTAGTGTGACATGTCTAAGGGTAATATTTGTGGTAGTGTGGCATGTCTAAGGGTAATATTTGTGGTAGTGTGGCATGTCTAAGGGTAATATTTGTGGTAGTGTGGCATGTCTAAGGGTAATATTTGTGTTAATGTGGCATGTCTAAGGGTAATATTTGTGGTAGTGTGGCATTTCTAAGGGTAATATTTGCGGTAGTGTGACATGTCTAAGGGTAATATTTGTGGTAGTGTGGCTTTTCTAAGGGTAATATTTGTGGTAGTGTTGCATGTCTAGGGTAATATTTGTGGTAGTGTGACATGTCTAAGGGTAATATTTGTGGTAGTGTGGCATGTCTAAGAGTAATATTTGCGGTAGTGTTGCATGTCTAGGGATAATATTTGTGGTAGTGTGGCTTATCTAAGGGTAATATTTGCGGTAGTGTTGCATGTCTAGGGATAATATTTGTGGTAGTGTGGCTTATCTAAGGGTAATATTTGTGGTAGTGTTGCATGTCTAGGGTAATATTTGTGGTAGTGTGACATGTCTAAGGGTAATATTTGTGGTAGTGTGGCATGTCTAAGAGTAATATTTGCGGTAGTGTTGCATGTCTAGGGATAATATTTGTGATAGTGTGGCTTATGTAAGGGTAATATTTGTGGTAGTGTGACATGTCTAAGTGTAATATTTATGGTAGTGTGGCATGTCTAGGGTAATATTTGTGGTAGTGTGGCACATCTAAGGGTAATATTTGTGGTAGTGTTGCATGTTTAAGGGTAATATTTGTGGTAGTGTGGCACGTCTAAGAGTAATATTTGTGGTAATGTGGCATGTCTAATGATAATATTTGTGGTAATGTGGCATGTCTAAGGTAAATATTTGTGGTAGTGTGGCATGTCTAGGAATAATATTTGTGGTAGTGTGGCATGTCTAAGGGTAATATTTGTGGTAGTGTGGCATGTCTAAGAGTAATATTTGTGGTAGTGTGGCATGTCTAAGGGTAATATTCGTGTTAGTGTGGCATGTCTAGGGATAATATATGTGGTAGTGTGGCATGTCTAGGGATAATATATGTGGTAGTGTGGCATGTCTAGGGATAATATATGTGGTAGTGTGGCATGTCTAGTGATAATATATGTGGTAGTTTGGCATGTCTAGGGATAATATATGTGGTAGTGTGGCATGTCTAAGTCACTAATCATGTCAGCTGACGTGTATATGTATGTACATATGTGTTTCTGTTGTATTTAATGATGTCATATTTATGAATGAAGTAGTTGTGGTAGTGTGTCGTGTAGCGTGACATCTTTGAGTATGGTAGATATATGAATGCAACAGAAGATATTTCAGAGACAACATTGTTCAAGGACCTTTTTATTTTAACTATCAATCTACATGCTTGATATATATATATATATATATATATATATATATATATATATATATATATATATATATATATATATATATATATATATATATATATATTCGGGTTTGGAGTCAAAAACGATGTCTTAACATCATCAAACGCTATACATAAAAAAAAAATATGACGATCATCATTTTAGGGAGGACGTGAACGTCTGGTCAATATGGTGGATAGACGGCAGGAACCATTGAAGGCTATGTATGACAATGTTCCTTGTTGCAGTTTCCTCATATTCCAGGTCCGGCTTGTTGCAGGAGCTACTGAGTTAAGTGCTCTGTGCACACCGTGAGCTGTGTGTTTCATCCGTTTTGATCATGTTTCGATATTCCAATTGTTTACGATGAATGATGATATCGTATGACAGGGAACAGTTGGCTCTGTTCACTTTCTGTGCAGTTTCCGCTTATATCTTTTGGCGTGTGCTGGGGCTGCTATGATGGGGTCTACAGCTACCTTTCTTTGTTTGGGAAACGAGACAGTAATTCGGATGATTCCACTGACACGGGCGGTTGAGCAATTATGGATTTTAGTTCGTTTGCAGTGATACCGGGGCCTTCCATAACCAAAGAACTATCAGAACCAATATATCGTACAAAAAACATATTCTATAGGGATTTTTAGATAACTGAACAAGGAATTTGATATCGTCAATACCAAGATGTTACAAGATATTGTAATGAGAACAAAATAGAGATACATGGCCAAAACAAAACACAAATTTAAACCATAATTATAATTGTCAACTTGTCATCGCATGGTGGTACCATGCATACAATCTGGCATAACCAGATCTGGTCATAGTAATCCAAGCATAGATCTGGTCATAGTAATCCAAGCATAGATCTGGTCATAGTAATCCAAGCATAGATCTGGTCATAGTAATCCAAGCATAGATCTGGTCATAATAATCCAAGCATAGACCTGGTCATTATAATATAAGCATAGATCTGGTCATTATAATATAAGCATAGATCTGGTCATTATAATATAAGCATAGATCTGGTCATAATAATCCAAGCATAGATCTGGTCATAATAATCCAAGCATAGATCTGGTCATAGTAATCCAAAATGAATTATTTTGTGGGGGATAAAACAATCATAAATAAAAAAAAAAGAATACTTTACTGGCTTCTTCATCCGTTATAAACTGAATGTTAGCTTTAGAATCCCTGCAACTTGAATTCACTGATTTTTGCTAACATTGTCGGTGAAAAAAACTTTAAATTCAAATGAACTAAACAAACTTCTGGCTTTTAACGTGTACCTCGTTTGGGTGAAAGAAGGAACTCTCCAGAACAGAATGTTTACAGAAACGTGTGTAAAATATAAACATTATCACTTTTTTGCCATGTAATGAGAAGGGAACAGCAGGAATATATTTAACAACTGGGAAAATTGAGGGACGAAGAGATAGAGGAAAACAAAGAGAAAAGTTACCAGTCAGCTTAAGAGAATGGCTTGGCAAAGAAGGTCAATAACAGAAATGATAAATAACTGTGGAGATCGAAAGTTGTGAAGAGACATGATCATCTACGTCAGCAGGCATGGTGCTTGCTTTGTAAAATAGTCGATTTAAAAGTTGGGAATACAGTTGGATACGTTTTCCAGGAAACGAATTGATAGTGAAGTACAGTGTTGCTAGACGTAGCGGACTGAAATAGGCCTGACTGTGCGTTGTAAAGTACGGAAAGCGGATGACTTTATAGTGTGTGTGACATGTCTGTACTGAACGTTGCTGCGGTAGTGTAACATGTCTGTACTAAACGTTGTTGCGGTAGTGTGACATGTCTATACTGAACGTTGCTGCGGTAGTGTAACATGTCTGTACTAAACGTTGTTGCGGTAGTGTGACATGTCTGTACTAAACGTTGTTGCGATAGTGTGACATGTCTGTACTGAACGTTGTTGCGGTAGTGTGACATGTCTGTACTAAACGTTGTTGCGATAGTGTGACATGTCTGTACTGAACGTTGCTGCGGTAGTGTCACATGTCTGTACTAAACGTTGTTGCGGTAGTGTGACATGTCTGTACTGAACGTTGTTGCGGTAGTGTGACATGTCTGTACTAAACGTTGTTGCGATAGTGTGACATGTCTGTACTGAACGTTGTTGCGGTAGTGTGACATGTCTGTACTAAACGTTGTTGCGGTAGTGTGACATGTCTGTACTAAACGTTGTTGCGGTAGTGTGACATGTCTGTACTAAACGTTGTTGCGGTAGTGTGACATGTCTGTACTAAACGTTGTTGCGATAGTGTGACATGTCTGTACTAAACGTTGTTGCGATAGTGTGACATGTCTGTACTAAACGTTGTTGCGATAGTGTGACATGTCTGTACTAAACGTTGTTGCGGTAGTGTCACATGTCTGTACTAAACGTTGTTGCGGTAGTGTCACATGTCTGTACTAAACGTTGTTGCGGTAGTGTCACATGTCTGTACTAAACGTTGTTACGGTAGTGTGACATGTCTGTACTAAACGTTGTTGCGGTAGTGTCACATGTCTGTACTAAACGTTGTTGCGGTAGTGTCACATGTCTGTACTAAACGTTGTTGCGGTAGTGTCACATGTCTGTACTAAACGTTGTTACGGTAGTGTGACATGTCTGTACTAAACGTTGCTGCGGTATTGTGACATGTCTGTACTAAACGTTGCTGCGGTATTGTGACATGTCTGTAATGAACGTTGTTGCGATAGTGTGACATGTCTTTACTGAACGTTGTTGCGATAGTGTGACATGTCTGTACTGAACGTTGCTGCGGTAGTGTTACATGTCTGTACTGAACGTTGTTGCGGTAGTGTGACGTGTCAGTACCGGATGTGCTGCAGCATTGTGACATGTCTGTACTGAACATGGTGCGGTAGTGTGAAATATTTGTATGTTATATCTGCAGTCACGCGATTTGTCTGTACGTAATGCTATTGTGGTAGTGTGACATATACAAGAGATTTTGCAATTTTGTGACACATCAATACGCGTTGTTGGTGTGGTAATATGATGTGTCTATGCTTGAAGTAGGTGTGGTAATATCATGTGTCTATGCTTGAAGTAGGTGTGATAATATGATGTGTCTATGCTTGAAGTAGGTGTGATAATATGATGTGTATATGCTTGAAGTAAGTGTGGTAATATGATGTGTCTATGCTTGAAGTAGGTGTGATAATATGATGTGTCTATGCTTGAAGTAGGTGTGATAATATGATGTGTCTATGCTTGAAGTAGGTGTGATAATATGATGTGTCTATGCTTGAAGTAGGTGTGATAATATGATGTGTCTATGCTTGAAGTAGGTGTGATAATATGATGTGTATATGCTTGAAGTAAGTGTGGTAATATGATGTGTCTATGCTTGAAGTAGGTGTGATAATATGATGTGTCTATGCTTGAAGTAGGTGTGGTAATATCATGTGTCTATGCTTGAAGTAGGTGTGATAATATGATGTGCCTATGCTTGAAGTAGGTGTGATAATATGATGTGCCTATGCTTGAAGTAGGTGTGGTAATATCATGTGTCTATGCTTGAAGTAGGTGTGATAATATGATGTGCCTATGCTTGAAGTAAGTGTGATAATATGATGTGTCTATGCTTGAAGTAGGTGTGATAATATGATGTGTCTATGCTTGAAGTAGGTGTGATAATATGATGTGTCTATGCTTGAAGTAGGTGTGATAATATGATGTGTCTATGCTTGAAGTAGGTGTGATAATATGATGTGCCTATGCTTGAAGTAGGTGTGATAATATGATGTGCCTATGCTTGAAGTAGGTGTGATAATATGATGTGCCTATGCTTGAAGTAAGTGTGATAATATGATGTGCCTATGCTTGAAGTAGGTGTGATAATATGATGTGCCTATGCTTGAAGTAGGTGTGATTATATGATGTGCCTATGCTTGAAGTAGGTGTGATAATATGATGTGCCTATGCTTGAAGTAGGTGTGATAATATGATGTGCCTATGCTTGAAGTAGGTGTGATAATATCATGTGTCTATGCTTGAAGTAGGTGTGATAATATCATGTGTCTATGCTTGAAGTAGGTGTGATAATATGATGTGCCTATGCTTGAAGTAGGTGTGATAATATGATGTGCCTATGCTTGAAGTAAGTGTGATAATATGATGTGTCTATGCTTGAAGTAGGTGTGGTAATATCATGTGTCTATGCTTGAAGTAGGTGTGGTAATATCATGTGTCTATGCTTGAAGTAGGTGTGATAATATGATGTGCCTATGCTTGAAGTAGGTGTGATAATATGATGTGCCTATGCTTGAAGTAGGTGTGGTAATATCATGTGTCTATGCTTGAAGTAGGTGTGATAATATGATGTGCCTATGCTTGAAGTAGGTGTGGTAATATCATGTGTCTATGCTTGAAGTAGGTGTGGTAATATCATGTGTCTATGCTTGAAGTAGGTGTGATAATATGATGTGCCTATGCTTGAAGTAGGTGTGATAATATGATGTGTCTATGCTTGAAGTAGGTGTGGTAATATCATGTGTCTATGCTTGAAGTAGGTGTGATAATATGATGTGCCTATGCTTGAAGTAGGTGTGATAATATGATGTGTCTATGCTTGAAGTAGGTGTGGTAATATGATGTGTCTATGCTTGAAGTAGGTGTGATAATATGATGTGTCTATGCTTGAAGTAGGTGTGGTAATATGATGTGTATATGCTTGAAGTAAGTGTGGTAATATGATGTGTCTATGCTTGAAGTAGGTGTGATAATATGATGTGTCTATGCTTGAAGTAGGTGTGATAATATGATGTGTCTATGCTTGAAGTAGGTGTGATAATGTGATGTGTCTATGCTTGAAGTAGGTGTGGTAATATTATTGTGTCTATGCTTGAAGTAGGTGTGGTAAAATAACATTGTAATATCAAATGTAGTGTAATAGTCGATGCAAACTGGTGTGGACATATCCTTTCGTTTTATTTGTGACAGTGTGAGTTACATGCACATTACTTTATTGATGCAATGTTTTCTGTATGTATGTGATGTTTCTATCTTTGACGATGAATGATTGTTTTTCTCTTACATGACTACATATGTATGTTGTTGACATCATATGTGGAAGAAGGAGTTTTTTCCTAAATCCTAATTCCTTATTATAAACGATATGAAATAGTTGCATCTTAAAATGTTTGATTATATTGAATATTATGTTATTAGAGTCATAATTATGTAAATGTATATTGTATTTTTCTAATATGTATATCAAATTATATATTTAAAGGCTATATATATATATATATATATATATATATATATGTGTGTGTGTGTGTGTATGTGTGTGTGTGTGTGATAATTTCTTGTTATAAAGGATACAATAAGATTAACATTCTTTGGATAGTTCTTTATTATATCTTCTCATAGTGTAGAACAAACACCACAATCATATTCATGTTGAAGGAAAAGAGCAAATGTAAAACTTGCCTACCCACTTCAAACATATGTATGTTAAGTCATACCGGGAACGTTTCTATATTATTAATGTGGCACATATTGGATTTAAATAAATCGGAGCTGTACAGACGCCATAATTGTTTTTACACTCTTTAATAGAGAAGAAAATAGAACATTATCAAAGACTGCACATAGCATTTATCAACAAAGAAAACGTACTTAACATTAGCTAAAGTAAACAGATAACAGTTGAGGGTGAACAATATTAAAATAATGGGATAACACTCACTTAATTAAAAGCTACTAAAAGCCTATGTCAGAAAAGCCAAGACAGAATAATGCTGTCATATCAAAGGCAGTTACTATCAATAAAAATTAAATAACACAAACGGGCGCCCAAACGTATATTTATAGACGTGTCTGACATGAAGACTGTGAACATTTTTCAGCCTGGGAAGAAATTGCTGCAGTCTTTGGAAACATGTTAAAGCTCCATCTCAAGCAAGAAGCAGATTCATTGAAGAAAAGAACACGCGGCGAAAGAAAGAATAAAAGTATTTCTAGGAGCGCTGCAAAATCCATAGTCAACTATGACTGACGGAGGTTAATAACTATCAAAAATTAGGAATAAGAGTAACGTGTATTTTCACCTGTCATTTATCACTGGTTTAGACCATTGACAACTCGGCAGCTCATAACGAATGTAACACACACAGTGAGCTCCCATTTACAGATGCCCAGTCTTATAATAACAAATGTATAAAAAGAGCTACATCATTCGAACTAATCGAATGGAACCTGAAAGGAACAAAGTGTGAAGATTAACACAGAAACAAGAGCAGCTGCTGCGATAGGCAGAAGAGAGAGAGAAAAGTGACAATTATCATTGAGAACAAACTGCTACAGCAGTAAAATATATCAAATATTTTGGAAATTTTGTAGCAGAAAATAGGAAGGTCGAGAGCGAATCTGAGAATGTGGAAATTAGTGAGAGTAATACTTACCATTGGGAAAACATAGGTAAGTGGGTTTAAACCGTCTTTAAATTGAGTAAAGTATTTTTTGTTCAGGTAGATGCGGGGTTAACTATGATATCGGTAGTAAAAGGTCCATGGATGCCCTAACGGCTCTCAACTAACATGCTACAAATCATAATTTCTATAGCCAACAATGCTAGGCTTGTGGCGTTGAAATTTCCTTCTCTAATTTTACATCTATTACTTGTTCTCCCTGTACTCTATATCAGAACTCTGTCCCCACAGTCCGTTACGTTCTGTTGTAATACATAATGTGAATTTGAGATAATTATTTGTCTTTATACCGCATCTGTTGCTGCATTGATGTCAACAAATCGATTACTGCTGATAACAACATTGTGATAATGCAAATAAAAAAAAACATCATTAATTGTGTTGTTACAGTTTACTGAACGCAGCACCAGATTTAGTATTTATCTCTGAGATGATCTTTTTTTGCTAATTGTAATGATGTGTTGTTTGTGAATAAATTAACCGGTGTTTTTCTTTGCAGTGATAATATTTTGGACGAGTCAACATTTCTTTTTGACAACATCTTTTACTCTACTTTTCGAAAGCTTTATCAGCCACAGAACAATGTACGTATTGGTTTAGTAATAGTTTTTTAGTAATAGTTTTTTTAGTAATAACTTTTTAGTAATAGTTTTTTTAGTAGTAGTTTATTTAGTAATAGTTATTTAGTAAACGTTTTAGTAATAGTTTTTTTTAGCAATAGTTTATCTCTTTTAGTAATAGTAAACCTTAAAAAGAAACATGATAATCTTATGGGAACGTGAAGATTTCAAATTTTCTTTCATTCATTCAGTTTTTCCTCTCTTGCCAAAGACGGCAGAAAGGGCGGGAGTCCTCCACGACTGACATTTGTTTCTAGATCTTGTAGTTCTTGATTGTTCCTTAGTCCCATTGTAGAACTTCCTTAGTAATTGTCCTGCCTAGCGATTCTCCTTGTTCTCTTGTACCAGACGGTTTCCACATAAATGCCTGACGGGGAAGTCTTTCTTCATTCATTCTCAGCACATGACCGATGTATTTCCAACTCCTTCTTCTTCTAGAACTCGACACGTATTCTTGTTTTGATTCCTCTATTATCCGTTCCGTTGAAGTGTATTCTTCTCAGCTTATGTTTGAGATCCTACGAAAACATTTGTTTTTATAAACATTTAATTTTCTATCTAAAGCCTGGGTGGATTTGTCAACTGTCACATCCAGATGTTAGCACTGGTATCTTGCGCTAAATAGAGTTACTAAAGCACTGCTATAATTACAGAATACTTGCCTTCATAAATTATGCCAGAAAAATGTATTACAGTCATCGTAAAAACCAAAAAGACAGAGATGGTTGGTGGAAAAGAAAAAAAACTAACTCTACATCTTAAAATACAATGTTACATACAAATATAACAAAACATGCTACAATTATACACATGTTCTCATTATCATGGCATGATTAAACGTCTGACACACGCAACTGAAGAGAACTAAATGTATGAGAGTATTGGCCCATACAAAATTTATATAGGAGGCCAAATAGAAACATCTTGATGGAGCTAAACCTATATGAGAATTGGCCCCAGAGGTCAATGAAATAAAGGAAACACAATTTTATTGACACGTTAGCTGACACATTACCGAGAGTGGTATATTGAAGAGCGTAGTACCCAGGTACAAAGAAATGTTGAAGAGAATTATGGAAAGAACAACGACTTTCATCCTTTAGAACAAACCTAAAATAATTACTAGCGAGACAATTTGTTAAGCCTATTATTGATGAGTACACTGGAAATATACTAATATCCTATGTGTAGCTGGCAATATATAGATATCTTATGTGTAACTGGCAATATATAAATATCCTATGTGTAGCTGGCAATATATAAATATCTTATGTGTAACTGGCAATATATAAATATCCTATGTGTAGCTGGCAATATATAGATATCTTATGTGTAACTGGCAATATATAAATATCCTATGTGTAGCTGGCAATATATAAATATCTTATGTGTAACTGGCAATATATAAATATCTTATGTGTAGCTGGCAATATATAGATATCTTATGTGTAGCTGGCAATATATAGATATCTTATGTGTAGCTGGCAATATATAAATATCTTATGTGTAACTGGCAATATATAAATATCTTATGTGTAACTGGCAATATATAAATATCCTATGTGTAGCTGGTAGTAACATAAATATCCTATGTGACATTCTAATCATTTGTTTGCTCTCTCAAACTTTGCAGACACACACAGGAACGATGGGGGAGTATAATCTTTTGCAGTCAATTATTACAGGCTTAAAGTCCATCTTCGCAAAAATGAATGAGTACATTTATATATTACATGTGATTGCGACATGAATCAATTTCGTAATTTAGTCATTTATATATATTTTTTCTAACGTTTTCACAGATGATTGGAAACAGACAGGTGTCAACGTTAACTATTAATTAAACGGTTGCTTTTCTGACGGCTGATTTTGCCAATTTTGGAATTACAGGTCCAGGTGCAGAATGAACAATACAGATTTATATCTCGATGTTCTGCGTCTTTTCTCTTGTTTCTCTTTTCTTCTCTAAACATATATTCCCCCTGTGCTACGGACATCTATCGGGGTATCCTAATGTTTGCTCTAATGAATAATCAATTCAAGGATACCTTGGAAAATATCTAAGTATCTCAGTTCTAGCCAACCCATTGGCGATTTCTGTTATATAAGCGCCCCACATAATGTGCGTTGGGGGTTGCGGTTTGTGTTCTTTCCTCAAACATGTCCCACTCACATTAATATTGGTCTCTCGAGTGTTATCATAATTTATGAAGATCTAGTACGCCGCAGGGTATCTCAGTTGGTTTATTTGTTTTGCCATTTGGTATTGATTATATTACTTTTTGAAGTGAAAATCAGTCAGCGAAATATGAAAATTCCCCTCCCCCACCCCCGGACATGGCTTGAAAATATGTCCAAAGTTTTAAATGTGTTAGCAGTTGTATACGGCGATATCGCTGCGATAATCTCATATAGTTGATAACACTTGCACTTTGAGTAGTAATTATCAGTGTGGAACGAAAAGTAATGTTCCACGAGATTGGCTGCTGCAGCAGGTAGTTGAAATATAGCACCGGCTTTGTTCACTGATTGACGAAGATTGATGCGTGCTACATGGTCCAAAGTGATCATGATTGAATTACGTCATCAATGAACTGAAAACACATTTGATTTCGTCAAAGAAAACAGAGCAATGACACATGTAAACACATTGAGACAGCTTTTGGCATTAATCATTATTTTCATTTACAATTATTAATCAATTTTTAATCAATATTGTTATTAGTTATTATTGATACAATTGGGGTATCAATTGTATCAGGAGTTTGTTTGTCGTCGCTTGATGGGATGGCGATTTCTTGATGTTCATTTGCACACCGGACATGGACAGCTGGTATAATCAGCTGCTCGCTGCCCTGGTCTCTGGCCGTGCAGTATGACAGGCGACACACTTGCGCTGTGGCCCTGAACTTACATGCCACCTGGATCTTGGTCAAGCACGAGATACTTGCTTGGGAAATCCCGACACGTTATAACGTGTCCCGTTTAGAGTATAGTTGTTTGTACTTCGACTTGTCTTGTGCCCGCGACTTTTTTTTTCTCTTTTCTTTAACGTTCCCAAGTCTTTCTTCGTCAGGCGTGATCTGCTAACTGTTGGACACACCAAATTAGAACACTTTTATGCAAAGTCTTTATTTCACAGCCCAGTCCATGGGAGGCGTGTTTAACAGGTTTACATGACATTACATGACCAATGTTTGGTAATAAGGTCATTCACACGCTGCCCAGTAGCAATGTTACTCGCCACTGGGCCCTAGGCTTCTACACATTTCTCTATTTATCTACTCACATGTAAGCGGAAACCGTTCCCCATTGAGCGGCCTCCTCAGGTCTAAGTCTAATATAATTATTCTACCAGTTTAGCGTACTTATATCGAGACTGTTCCTCAATGAAAAGCCTCCCCTGATCTAATGCTAACCTACTTATCCAATTCGTCTCGTGGACTTTAATTCTCTAGAAGCTAACCTACTTATTCTATTTGTCTCGTGGACTTTAATTCTCTAGAAGCTAACCTACTTATTCTATTTGTCTCGTGGACTTTAATTCTCTAGAAGCTAACTTACTTATTCTATTTGTCTCGTGGACTTTAATTCTCTAGAAGCTAACTTACTTATTCTATTTGTCTCGTGGACTTTAATTCTCTAGAAGCTAACCTACTTATTCTATTCGTCTCGTGGACTTTAATTCTCTGGAAACTCCTAACCTAATCCTCGAGGTTTCATCTATGACTGTTCAGAACTCTTTACATCTAACGGTACTTAGTCTACACTTAGTTAATCACTGCTTACTAAGCTGGCTATGGTTAGTCCATATGGCGGACCACACATGTGGCCGCTCTCTCTACAACTACGCGTGTGTCATCTCTGATGTTCTCCCAGAAAATCCTCCCGTTTGTGTGTGTCTCCTCTTTAAATATTTGTCGGCTCCACCAATCAAATCGACCCACGTGTTTAGTTTCTCGATTAATACACCCCCGCAAATCTCGAGATAGTCTGTTTCATATTTTGTCTTTTCCAGTTGCTTGTCATATATTTCGGAACTCACGCTAATACACCCCTGCACTTCGAAATGTTTTTCTATTTCTTTAATTTCACGTGGGTTATCACTTCCGGTTGGCTTGTCATATATTTCGGACAATCACGCTTTCTCCCTTCCTCTCCTTCTTTCTCGTGGTATCTCTTCCCCCCCCCTACGTCTACACATTCACTATTGTTGTGCTGTTTTAAAGTCTGTCGCATAAATGAGAAAGTGAGCATTGTTTGCTTGTGATCATGCGCTACACTGAGAGAGTGAGTATTGTTTGCTTGTGATCATGCGCTACACTGAGAGAGTGAGCATTGTTTGCTTGTGATCATGCGCTACACTGAGAGAGTGAGCATTGTTTGCTTGTCATCATGCGCTACACTGAGAAAGTGAGCATTGTTTGCTTGTGATCATGCGCTACACTGAGAGAGTGAGCATTGTTTGCTTGTCATCATGCGCTACACTGAGAAAGTGAGCATTGTTTGCTTGTGATCATGCGCTACACTGAGAAAGTGAGTATTGTTTGCTTGTCATCATGCGCTACACTGAGAAAGTGAGTATTGTTTGCTTGTGATCATGCGCTACACTGAGAAAGTGAGTATTGTTTGCTTGTGATCATGCGCTACACTGAGAAAGTGAGCATTGTTTGCTTGTGATCATGCGCTACACTGAGAAAGTGAGCATTGTTTGCTTGTGATCATGCGCAACACTGAGAAAGTGAGTATTGTTTGCTTGTCATCATGCGCTACACTGAGAAAGTGAGCATTGTTTGCTTGTCATCATGCGCAACACTGAGAAAGTGAGTATTGTTTGCTTGTGATCATGCGCAACACTGAGAAAGTGAGTATTGTTTGCTTGTCATCATGCGCTACACTGAGAAAGTGAGTATTGTTTGCTTGTCATCATGCGCTACACTGAGAAAGTGAGCATTGTTTGCTTGTCATCATGCGCTACACTGAGAAAGTGAGCATTGTTTGCTTGTGATCATGCGCTACACTGAGAAAGTGAGCATTGTTTGCTTGTCATCATGCGCTACACTGAGAAAGTGAGCATTGTTTGCTTGTCATCATGCGCTACACTGAGAAAGTGAGTATTGTTTGCTTGTCATCATGCGCTACACTGAGAAAGTGAGCATTGTTTGCTTGCCATCATGCGCTACACTGAGAAAGTGAGTATTGTTTGCTTGCGATCATGCGCTACACTGAGAAAGTGAGTATTGTTTCCTTGTCATCATGCGCTACACTGAGAGAGTGAGCATTGTTTGCTTGTCATCATGCGCTACACTGAGAAAGTGAGCATTGTTTGCTTGTCATCATGCGCTACACTGAGAAAGTGAGCATTGTTTGCTTGTCATCATGCGCAACACTGAGAAAGTGAGTATTGTTTGCTTGTCATCATGCGCTACATTGAGAAAGTGAGCATTGTTTGCTTGTGATCATGCGCTACACTGAGAAAGTGAGTATTGTTTGCTTGTGATCATGCGCTACACTGAGAAAGTGAGTATTGTTTGCTTGTGATCATGCGCTACACTGAGAAAGTGAGTATTGTTTGCTTGTGATCATGCGCTACACTGAGAAAGTGAGCATTGTTTGCTTGTGATCATGCGCTACACTGAGAAAGTGAGTAGTGTTTGCTTGTCATCATGCGCTACACTGAGAAAGTGAGCATTGTTTGCTTGTGATCACGCGCTACACTGAGAAAGTGAGCATTGTTTGCTTGTGATCACGCGCTACACTGAGAGAGTGAGCATTGTTTGCTTGTAATCACGCGCTACACTGAGAGAGTGAGTATTGTTTGCTTGTCATCATACGCTACACTGAGAGAGTGAGCATTGTTTGCTTGTGATCACGCGCTACACTGAGAGAGTGAGCATTGTTTGCTTGTGATCACGCGCTACACTGAGAGAGTGAGCATTGTTTGCTTGTGATCATGCGCTACACTGAGAAAGTGAGCATTGTTTGCTTGTGATCACGCGTTACACTGAGAGAGTGAGCATTGTTTGCTTGTGATCACGCGCTACACTGAGAGAGTAGCATTGTTTGATTGTGATCATGCGCTACACTGAGAAAGTGAGTATTGTTTGCTTGTGATCATGCGCTACACTGAGAGAGTGAGCATTGTTTGCTTGTGATCATGCGCTACACTGAGAAACTGAGCATTGTTTGCTTGTCATCATGCGCTACACTGAGGAAGTGAGTATTGTTTGCTTGTGATCATGCGCTACACTGAGAAACTGAGCATTGTTTGCTTGTGATCATGCGCTACATTGAGAAACTGAGCATTGTTTGCTTGTGATCATGCGCTACACTGAGAAAGTGAGTATTGTTTGCTTGTCATCATGCGCTACATTGAGAAACTGAGCATTGTTTGCTTGTGATCATGCGCTACACTGAGAGAGTGAGCATTGTTTGCTTGTGATCATGCGCTACACTGAGAAAGTGAGCATTGTTTGCTTGTGATCATGCGCTACACGAAGAAAGTGAGTATTGTTTGCTTGTGATCATGCGCTACACTGAGAAAGTGAGCATTGTTTGCTTGTGATCATGCGCTACACTGAGAAAGTGAGCATTGTTTGCTTGTGATCATGCGCTACATTGAGAAACTGAGCATTGTTTGCTTGTGATCATGCGCTACACTGAGAGAGTGAGCATTGCTTGCTTGTCATCATGCGCTACATTGAGAAACTGAGCATTGTTTGCTTGTGATCATGCGCTACACTGAGAAAGTGAGTACTGTTTGCTTGTGATCATGCGCTACACTGAGAAAGTGAGTATTGTTTGCTTGTGATCATGCGCTACACTGAGAAAGTGAGTATTGTTTGCTTGTGATCACGCGCTACACTGAGAAAGTGAGTATTGTTTTCTTGTGATCACGCACTACACTGAGAAAGTGAGAATTGTTTGCTTGTGATCATGCGCTACACTGAAAAACTGAGTATCGTTTGCTTGTGATCACGCACTACACTGAGAAAGTGAGTATTGTTTGCTTGTGATCATGCGCTACACTGAGAAAGTGAGTATTGTTTGCTTGTGATCATGCGCTACACTGAGAAAGTGAGCATTGTTTGCTTGTGATCATGCGCTAAACTGAGAAAGTGAGCATTGTTTGCTTGTAATCATTCGCTACACTGAGAAAGTGAGCATTGTTTGCTTGTGATCATGCGCTACACTGAGAAAGTGAGCATTGTTTGCTTGTGATCATGCGCTACACTGAGAAAGTGAGCATTGTTTGCTTGTGATCATGCGCTACACTGAGAAAGTGAGCATTGTTTGCTTGTGATCATGCGCTACACTGAGAAAGTGAGCATTGTTTGCTTGTGATCATGCGCTACACTGAGAAAGTGAGTATTGTTTGCTTGTGATCATGCGCTACACTGAGAAAGTGAGCATTGTTTGCTTGTCATCATGCGCTACACTGAGAAAGTGAGCATTGTTTGCTTGTGATCATGCGCTACACTGAGAAAGTGAGTATTGTTTGCTTGTGATCATGCGCTACACTGAGAAAGTGAGCATTGTTTGCTTGTGATCATGCGCTACACTGAGAAAGTGAGCATTGTTTGCTTGTGATCATGCGCAACACTGAGAAAGTGAGTATTGTTTGCTTGTCATCATGCGCTACACTGAGAAAGTGAGCATTGTTTGCTTGTCATCATGCGCAACACTGAGAAAGTGAGTATTGTTTGCTTGTGATCATGCGCAACACTGAGAAAGTGAGCATTGTTTGCTTGTCATCATGCGCTACACTGAGAAAGTGAGTATTGTTTGCTTGTCATCATGCGCTACACTGAGAAAGTGAGCATTGTTTGCTTGTCATCATGCGCTACACTGAGAAAGTGAGCATTGTTTGCTTGTGATCATGCGCTACACTGAGAAAGTGAGTATTGTTTGCTTGTCATCATGCGCTACACTGAGAAAGTGAGCATTGTTTGCTTGTCATCATGCGCTACACTGAGAAAGTGAGTATTGTTTGCTTGTCATCATGCGCTACACTGAGAAAGTGAGCATTGTTTGCTTGCCATCATGCGCTACACTGAGAAAGTGAGTATTGTTTGCTTGTGATCATGCGCTACACTGAGAAAGTGAGTATTGTTTGCTTGTCATCATGCGCTACACTGAGAGAGTGAGCATTGTTTGCTTGTCATCATTCGCTACACTGAGAAAGTGAGCATTGTTTGCTTGTCATCATGCGCTACACTGAGAAAGTGAGCATTGTTTGCTTGTCATCATGCGCTACACTGAGAAAGTGAGCATTGTTTGCTTGTCATCATGCGCTACACTGAGAAAGTGAGCATTGTTTGCTTGTCATCATGCGCAACACTGAGAAAGTGAGTATTGTTTGCTTGTCATCATGCGCTACATTGAGAAAGTGAGCATTGTTTGCTTGTGATCATGCGCTACACTGAGAAAGTGAGTATTGTTTGCTTGTGATCATGCGCTACACTGAGAAAGTGAGTATTGTTTGCTTGTGATCATGCGCTACACTGAGAAAGTGAGTATTGTTTGCTTGTGATCATGCGCTACACTGAGAAAGTGAGCATTGTTTGCTTGTGATCATGCGCTACACTGAGAAAGTGAGTAGTGTTTGCTTGTCATCATGCGCTACACTGAGAAAGTGAGCATTGTTTGCTTGTGATCACGCGCTACACTGAGAAAGTGAGCATTGTTTGCTTGTGATCATGCGCAACACTGAGAAAGTGAGTATTGTTTGCTTGTCATCATGCGCTACACTGAGAAAGTGAGCATTGTTTGCTTGTCATCATGCGCAACACTGAGAAAGTGAGTATTGTTTGCTTGTGATCATGCGCAACACTGAGAAAGTGAGTATTGTTTGCTTGTCTTCATGCGCTACACTGAGAAAGTGAGTATTGTTTGCTTGTCATCATGCGCTACACTGAGAAAGTGAGCATTGTTTGCTTGTCATCATGCGCTACACTGAGAAAGTGAGCATTGTTTGCTTGTGATCATGCGCTACACTGAGAAAGTGAGCATTGTTTGCTTGTCATCATGCGCTACACTGAGAAAGTGAGCATTGTTTGCTTGTCATCATGCGCTACACTGAGAAAGTGAGTATTGTTTGCTTGTCATCATGCGCTACACTGAGAAAGTGAGCATTGTTTGCTTGCCATCATGCGCTACACTGAGAAAGTGAGTATTGTTTGCTTGCGATCATGCGCTACACTGAGAAAGTGAGTATTGTTTGCTTGTCATCATGCGCTACACTGAGAGAGTGAGCATTGTTTGCTTGTCATCATGCGCTACACTGAGAAAGTGAGCATTGTTTGCTTGTCATCATGCGCTACACTGAGAAAGTGAGCATTGTTTGCTTGTCATCATGCGCAACACTGAGAAAGTGAGTATTGTTTGCTTGTCATCATGCGCTACATTGAGAAAGTGAGCATTGTTTGCTTGTGATCATGCGCTACACTGAGAAAGTGAGTATTGTTTGCTTGTGATCATGCGCTACACTGAGAAAGTGAGTATTGTTTGCTTGTGATCATGCGCTACACTGAGAAAGTGAGTATTGTTTGCTTGTGATCATGCGCTACACTGAGAAAGTGAGCATTGTTTGCTTGTGATCATGCGCTACACTGAGAAAGTGAGTAGTGTTTGCTTGTCATCATGCGCTACACTGAGAAAGTGAGCATTGTTTGCTTGTGATCACGCGCTACACTGAGAAAGTGAGCATTGTTTGCTTGTGATCACGCGCTACACTGAGAGAGTGAGCATTGTTTGCTTGTAATCACGCGCTACACTGAGAGAGTGAGTATTGTTTGCTTGTCATCATACGCTACACTGAGAGAGTGAGCATTGTTTGCTTGTGATCACGCGCTACACTGAGAGAGTGAGCATTGTTTGCTTGTGATCACGCGCTACACTGAGAGAGTGAGCATTGTTTGCTTGTGATCATGCGCTACACAGAGAAAGTGAGCATTGTTTGCTTGTGATCACGCGTTACACTGAGAGAGTGAGCATTGTTTGCTTGTGATCACGCGCTACACTGAGAGAGTAGCATTGTTTGATTGTGATCATGCGCTACACTGAGAAAGTGAGTATTGTTTGCTTGTGATCATGCGCTACCTTGAGAGAGTGAGCATTGTTTGCTTGTGATCATGCGCTACACTGAGAAACTGAGCATTGTTTGCTTGTCATCATGCGCTACACTGAGGAAGTGAGCATTGTTTGCTTGTGATCATGCGCTACACTGAGAAACTGAGCATTGTTTGCTTGTGATCATGCACTACATTGAGAAACTGAGCATTGTTTGCTTGTCATCATGCGCTACACTGAGAAAGTGAGCATTGTTTGCTTGTCATCATGCGCTACACTGAGAAAGTGAGCATTGTTTGCTTGTGATCACGCGCTACACTGAGAAAGTGAGTATTGTTTGCTTGTGATCATGCGCTACACTGAGAAAGTGAGCATTGTTTGCTTGTGATCATGCGCTACACTGAGAAACTGAGCATTGTTTGCTTGTGATCATGCGCTACATTGAGAAACTGAGCATTGTTTGCTTGTGATCATGCGCTACACTGAGAAAGTGAGCATTGTTTGCTTGTGATCATGCGCTAAACTGAGAAAGTGAGCATTGTTTGCTTGTGATCATGCGCTACACTGAGAAAGTGAGCATTGTTTGCTTGTGATCATGCGCTACATTGAGAAACTGAGCATTGTTTGCTTGTGATCATGCGCTACACTGAGAAAGTGAGTACTGTTTGCTTGTGATCATGCGCTACACTGAGAAAGTGAGTATTGTTTGCTTGTGATCATGCGCTACACTGAGAAAGTGAGTATTGTTTGCTTGTGATCACGCGCTACACTGAGAAAGTGAGTATTGTTTTCTTGTGATCACGCACTACACTGAGAAAGTGAGAATTGTTTGCTTGTGATCATGCGCTACACTGAAAAACTGAGTATCGTTTGCTTGTGATCACGCACTACACTGAGAAAGTGAGTATTGTTTGCTTGTGATCATGCGCTACACTGAGAAACTGAGTATTGTTTGCTTGTGATCATGCGCTACACTGAGAAAGTGAGCATTGTTTGCTTGTGATCATGCGCTAAACTGAGAAAGTGAGCATTGTTTGCTTGTGATCATGCGCTACACTGAGAAAGTGAGCATTGTTTGCTTGTGATCATGCGCTACACTGAGAAAGTGAGCATTGTTTGCTTGTGATCATGCGCTACACTGAGAAAGTGAGCATTGTTTGCTTGTGATCATGCGCTACACTGAGAAAGTGAGCATTGTTTGCTTGTGATCATGCGCTACACTGAGAAAGTGAGCATTGTTTGCTTGTGATCATGCGCTACACTGAGAAAGTGAGTATTGTTTGCTTGTGATCATGCGCTACACTGAGAAAGTGAGCATTGTTTGCTTGTCATCATGCGCTACACTGAGAAAGTGAGCATTGTTTGCTTGTGATCATGCGCTACACTGAGAAAGTGAGTATTGTTTGCTTGTGATCATGCGCTACACTGAGAAAGTGAGCATTGTTTGCTTGTGATCATGCGCTACACTGAGAAAGTGAGAATTGTTTGCTTGTGATCATGCGCAACACTGAGAAAGTGAGTATTGTTTGCTTGTCATCATGCGCTACACTGAGAAAGTGAGCATTGTTTGCTTGTCATCATGCGCAACACTGAGAAAGTGAGTATTGTTTGCTTGTGATCATGCGCAACACTGAGAAAGTGAGTATTGTTTGCTTGTCATCATGCGCTACACTGAGAAAGTGAGTATTGTTTGCTTGTCATCATGCGCTACACTGAGAAAGTGAGCATTGTTTGCTTGTGATCATGCGCTACACTGAGAAAGTGAGCATTGTTTGCTTGTGATCATGCGCTACACTGAGAAAGTGAGTATTGTTTGCTTGTCATCATGCGCTACACTGAGAAAGTGAGTATTGTTTGCTTGTCATCATGCGCTACACTGAGAGAGTGAGCATTGTTTGCTTGTCATCATTCGCTACACTGAGAAAGTGAGCATTGTTTGCTTGTCATCATGCGCTACACTAAGAAAGTGAGCATTGTTTGCTTGTCATCATGCGCTACACTGAGAAAGTGAGCATTGTTTGCTTGTCATCATGCGCTACACTGAGAAAGTGAGCATTGTTTGCTTGTCATCATGCGCAACACTGAGAAAGTGAGTATTGTTTGCTTGTCATCATGCGCTACATTGAGAAAGTGAGCATTGTTTGCTTGTGATCATGCGCTACACTGAGAAAGTGAGTATTGTTTGCTTGTGATCATGCGCTACACTGAGAAAGTGAGTATTGTTTGCTTGTGATCATGCGCTACACTGAGAAAGTGAGTATTGTTTGCTTGTGATCATGCGCTACACTGAGAAAGTGAGCATTGTTTACTTGTGATCATGCGCTACACTGAGAAAGTGAGTATTGTTTGCTTGTCATCATGCGCTACACTGAGAAAGTGAGCATTGTTTGCTTGTGATCACGCGCTACACTGAGAAAGTGAGCATTGTTTGCTTGTGATCACGCGCTACACTGAGAAAGTGAGCATTGTTTGCTTGTGATCACGCGCTACACTGAGAGAGTGAGCATTGTTTGCTTGTGATCACGCGCTACACTGAGAGAGTGAGCATTGTTTGCTTGTGATCATGCGCTACACTGAGAAAGTGAGCATTGTTTGCTTGTGATCACGCGTTACACTGAGAGAGTGAGCATTGTTTGCTTGTGATCACGCGCTACACTGAGAGAGTAGCATTGTTTGATTGTGATCATGCGCTACACTGAGAAAGTGAGTATTGTTTGCTTGTGATCATGCGCTACACTGAGAGAGTGAGCATTGTTTGCTTGTGATCATGCGCTACACTGAGAAACTGAGCATTGTTTGCTTGTCATCATGCGCTACACTGAGGAAGTGAGTATTGTTTGCTTGTGATCATGCGCTACACTGAGAAACTGAGCATTGTTTGCTTGTGATCATGCGCTACATTGAGAAACTGAGCATTGTTTGCTTGTCATCATGCGCTACACTGAGAAAGTGAGTATTGTTTGCTTGTCATCATGCGCTACATTGAGAAACTGAGCATTGTTTGCTTGTGATCATGCGCTACACTGAGAGAGTGAGCATTGTTTGCTTGTGATCATGCGCTACACTGAGAAAGTGAGCATTGTTTGCTTGTGATCATGCGCTACACTGAGAAAGTGAGTATTGTTTGCTTGTGATCATGCGCTACACTGAGAAAGTGAGCATTGTTTGCTTGTGATCATGCGCTACACTGAGAAAGTGAGCATTGTTTGCTTGTGATCATGCGCTACATTGAGAAACTGAGCATTGTTTGCTTGTGATCATGCGCTACACTGAGAGAGTGAGCATTGCTTGCTTGTCATCATGCGCTACATTGAGAAACTGAGCATTGTTTGCTTGTGATCATGCGCTACACTGAGAAAGTGAGTACTGTTTGCTTGTGATCATGCGCTACACTGAGAAAGTGAGTATTGTTTGCTTGTGATCATGCGCTACACTGAGAAAGTGAGTATTGTTTGCTTGTGATCACGCGCTACACTGAGAAACTGAGTATTGTTTCTTGTGATCACGCACTACACTGAGAAAGTGAGAATTGTTTGCTTGTGATCATGCGCTACACTGAAAAACTGAGTATCGTTTGCTTGTGATCACGCACTACACTGAGAAAGTGAGTATTGTTTGCTTGTGATCATGCGCTACACTGAGAAAGTGAGTATTGTTTGCTTGTGATCATGCGCCACACTGAGAAAGTGAGCATTGTTTGCTTGTGATCATGCGCTACACTGAGAAACTGAGTATTGTTTGCTTGTGATCACGCACTACACTGAGAAAGTGAGCATTGTTTGCTTGTGATCATGCGCTACACTGAGAAAGTGAGTATTGTTTGCTTGTGATCATGCGCTACACTGAGAAAGTGAGTATTGTTTGCTTGTCATCATGCGCTACACTGAGAAATTTAGTATTGTTTGCTTGTCATCATGCGCTACACTGAGAAAGTTAGTATTATTTGCTTGTGATCATGCGCTACACTGAGAAAGTGAGTATTGTTTGCTTGTGATCATGCGCTACACTGAGAGAGTGAGCATTGTTTGCTTGTGATCATGCGCTACACTGAGAAAGTGAGCATTGTTTGCTTGTGATCACGCGCTACACTGAGAGAGTGAGCATTGTTTGCTTGTGATCATGCGCTACACTGAGAGAGTAGCATTGTTTGATTGTGATCATGCGCTACACTGAGAAAGTGAGTATTGTTTGCTTGTGATCATGCGCTACACTGAGAGAGTGAGCATTGTTTGCTTGTGATCATGCGCTACACTGAGAAACTGAGCATTGTTTGCTTGTGATCATGCGCTACATTGAGAAACTGAGCATTGTTTGCTTGTCATCATGCGCTACACTGAGAAAGTGAGTATGTTTGCTTGTCATCATGCGCTACATTGAGAAACTGAGCATTGTTTGCTTGTGATCATGCGCTACACTGAGAAACTGAGCATTGTTTGCTTGTGATCATGCGCTACACTGAGAAAGTGAGCATTGTTTGCTTGTGATCACGCGCTACACTGAGAAAGTGAGTATTGTTTGCTTGTGATCATGCGCTACACTGAGAAAGTGAGCATTGTTTGCTTGTGATCATGCGCTACACTGAGAAACTGAGCATTGTTTGCTTGTGATCATGCGCTACATTGAGAAACTGAGCATTGTTTGCTTGTGATCATGCGCTACACTGAGAAAGTAAGCATTGTTTGCTTGTGATCATGCGCTAAACTGAGAAAGTGAGCATTGTTTGCTTGTGATCATGCGCTACACTGAGAAAGTGAGCATTGTTTGCTTGTGATCATGCGCTACATTGAGAAACTGAGCATTGTTTGCTTGTGATCATGCGCTACACTGAGAGAGTGACCATTGCTTGCTTGTCATCATGCGCTACATTGAGAAACTGAGCATTGTTTGCTTGTCATCATGCGCTACACTGAGAAAGTGAGTATTGTTTGCTTGTGATCATGCGCTACACTGAGAAAGTGAGTATTGTTTGCTTGTGATCATGCGCTACACTGAGAAAGTGAGTATTGTTTGCTTGTGATCACGCGCTACACTGAGAAACTGAGTATTGTTTTCTTGTGATCACGCACTACACTGAGAAAGTGAGAATTGTTTGCTTGTGATCATGCGCTACACTGAGAAAGTGAGTATTGTTTGCTTGTGATGATGCGCTACACTGAGAAAGTGAGCATTGTTTGCTTGTGATCATGCGCTACACTGAGAAACTGAGTATTGTTTGCTTGTGATCACGCACTACACTGGGAAAGTGAGCATTGTTTGCTTGTGATCATGCGCTACACTGAGAAAGTGAGTATTGTTTGCTTGTGATCATGCGCTACACTGAGAAAGTGAGTATTGTTTGCTTGTCATCATGCGCTACACTGAGAAATTTAGTATTGTTTGCTTGTCATCATGCGCTACACTGAGAAAGTTAGTATTGTTTGCTTGTGATCATGCGCTACACTGAGAAAGTGGGCATTGTTTGCTTGTGATCATGCGCTACACTGAGAAAGTGACTATTGTTTGCTTGTGATCATGCGCTACACTGAGAAAGTGAGCATTGTTTGCTTGTCATCATGCGCTACATTGAGAAACTGAGTATTGTTTGCTTTTCATCATGCGCTACACTGAGAAAGTGAGTATTGTTTGCTTGTGATCATGCGCTACATTGAGAAACTGAGCATTGTTTGCTTGTGATCATGCGCTACACTGAGAAAGTGAGCATTGTTTGCTTGTGATCACGCACTACACTGAAAAAGTGAGTATTGTTTGCTTGTGATCATGCGCTACACTGAGAAAGTGAGTATTGTTTGCTTGTCATCATGCGCTACACTGAGAAAGTGAGTATTGTTTGCTTGTCATCATGCGCTACACTGAGAAAGTGAGTATTGTTTGCTTGTCATCATGCGCTACACTGAGAAAGTGAGTATTGTTTGCTTGTCATCATGCGCTACACTGAGAAAGTGAGTATTGTTTGCTTGTCATCATGCGCTACACTGAGAAAGTGAGCATTGTTTGCTTGTCATCATGCGCTACACTGAGAAAGTGAGTAGTGTTTGCTTGTCATCATGCGCTACACTGACATAGTGAGTATTGTTTGCTTGTCATCATGCGCTACACTGAGAGAGTGAGTATTGTTTGCTTGTGATCATGTGCTACACTGAGAAAGTGAGTATTGTTTGCTTGTCATCATGCGCTACACTGAGAAAGTGAGTATTGTTTGCTTGCCATCATGCGCTACACTGAAATGATGGGCATTCATTTTGATCAGAGAATGAGAGAAATCACTCATGCCAATACATTTATAGGGAGACAGACAAACGGACAGACACACTGGTAGAACAAAAAAAGTAAAGAGCCCCATCACGCCAAGTGGCGCATAGGGAATATGGTTTTATCGACCATAATTTTTACAGATTTTCGGCACATTAATTTTGAGGTAATGTGGTCGATATTACGCCCGTACCGCTTTACTTTCGCTGAAAAAAAAATCCGGTACCCATTTAAGGCTGGGTGAACCTGGAAGCTGCCAATCAGGATTGATCCCGACGTCCTTTGTAGTCCAGACAGACTGGTGGGCAAACGGAATGTCAGCTAGACAGTCATAACGAACGTATTTATATACATGCGTGTGTGTGAGTGTGTATGTATGTGTGTGTACTAGAATATAGAAAAGTAGCAATATGCATGTGTGTGACTGTGTGTGTACTAGTATATACACAAAGTAGCTATATGCATGTGTGCGTGTGATTGTGTGCATGTGTGTGTGACTGTATGTATATATGTGTGTGTGTGATAGTATATAGAGAAGTAGCTGTATGCATGTTTGTGTGATTGTATGCATGTGAATGTGACTCTGTGTGTGCGTGTTTGTGATTGTATATAGAGAAGTAGCTATATGCATGTGCGTGTGATTGTATGCATGTGAATGTATGGATATGTGTGTGTGACTCTGTGTGTGTGTGTGATAGTATATAGAGAAGTAGCTGTATGCATGTGTGTGTGACTGTGTGTGTGTGTGTGTGATAGTATATAGAGAAGTAGCTGTATGCATGTGTGTGTGACTGTGTGTGTGTGTGTGATAGTATATAGAGAAGTAGCTATATGCATGTGCGTGTGATTGTATGCATGTGAATGTATGGATGTGTGTGTGTGACTGTGTGTGTGTGTGTGATAGTATATAGAGAAGTAGCTATATGCTGGAAAATCATGATTGTATTAACTTCGGTGAAATTACAATTGCAGAACAACACGACGGGAATTAGGACACCAGCTGGACGACATGCTTATCATGTGCTACTTTAATGGATTCAACTGTGACAGAAGGTCAATACCACATGTTAGTTTCACTGATGGAATTTACTTTTCTTCCAGTCTAGTTAGTATTAAGTTTGCTTTTAGACTAATTAATGATCTGTACAACCTATCTGTTAATAATTATTTCTGTGTTTGTTATGGGGCATATACAAAAATTACAGAAGGTTTGCATGGGTAGTACGACCTTCTATTTCATGTTTAATATGATAACCTTTGCAAACCATTTCATACCATGAACGTTTTATTCTAGTGCTGTATGGAGTGGAAGTAAACCATTTCATATACAATATATCTAGGTTTTTTCCCTGAGAATTTCTGCAGGAGCATTCCATTTTCATATTTTCAACGTCAAAGGTCATTGATCCAATCTGGAAAATTCCTTCGAATCGGTTCAACAAGTTGGATCAACATGAGATATTTTGGTACAAGCTGAAGTAAGAGTGCATTCGCTCTTCTAGCTTGACGATATAGCCTTTCAATAGTGTCCAGTTCAAGTTTCTTTAGTTCTCATCATAGATAAGCTCACAGCTCTCAGATTATACGGGACCAATGTTAGGGTTGTTACGGTGAAGAGAATTATCTTTACGGCGATCCCCCATTACGCTGGTCTGCCCGGGTGAACATATAGGACCATTATAGTGAAGATAATTATCTTTACGGCGATCCCCCATTGCCAGGTCTACTCAGGTGAACATATAGGACCCTTCTGGTGAAGAGAATTATCTTTACGGCGATCACCCATTGACAGGTTTATTCGGGTGAACATATAGGACCCTTCTGGTGAAGAGAATTATCTTTACCGCGATCACCCATTACACAGGTCTGCCCGGGTGAACATATAGGACCCTTCTGGTGAAGATAATTATCTTTACGGCGATCCCCCATTGACAGGTCTACTCAGTGAACATATAGGACCTTTCTGGTGAAGAGAATTATCTTTACAGCGGTTCCCCATTGCGCTGGTCTGCCCGGGTGAACATATAGGACCCTTCTGGTGAAGTGAATTATCTTTACAGCGGTTCCCCATTGGGCTGGTCTGCCCGGGTGAACATATAGGACCCTTCTGGTGAAGTGAATTATCTTTACAGCGATCACCCATTACACAGGTCTGCCCGGGTGAACATATAGGACCCTTCTGGTGAAGATAATTATCTTTACGGCGATCCCCCATTGACAGGTCTACTCAGGTGAACATATAGGACCTTTCTGGTGAAGAGAATTATCTTTACAGCGGTTCCCCATTGCGCTGGTCTGCCCGGGTGAACATATAGGACCCTTCTGGTGAAGTGAATTATCTTTACAGCGGTTCCCCATTGGGCTGGTCTGCCAAGGTGAACATATAGGACCCTTCTGGTGAAGTGATGGACTTGTCAAATAAGGAAATAAAACTGCCCTCTTCGAAACAAGATGATGATGGATATTCAGTGAAGTGTCATTAGTGATTATTCCAAATTATTGTTTGTATATCTGCATTATTGTTGAGAAAACGTTCCAAAACGTTGCTATATTTGCATCATCTTATAAGGAAAGAAAAGTTTACGAGGCTGTTAACAATTCTTGCAATTACATAATTAAATATATTCTTTTTAAATCCAAAGAATGAAAAAAGTTATCGCTGTGTTTTGTTGAGAATAAAGGTTAAATTTGATTTTAGCCTGAGGAGAGCTACACTTTTAGTTTTTTCACTAAAAGTAGAATGCATTATGATAGTTTAGGCACAAAAAAAGTCCTAACGGCCACTCGTCCTGCCAGACAACACCGTTAGTTGCCGTTATTGAACAAAGGTGTCCGCTATAATTGTTAAAAATAATGGTGTTGTCTATATTTTCAGCTGTTTCCATCAAATTGCAACTCTATCGTATGGGAACTGCTACACCCTTCAGTGTAATGGTTACAACAATTCAGACAGTGGACCGGAGAGAGGTTGTTCTCAGTTTTACAACTATCTATTTCCATATGTTATCATTACACTTGTCGTTATTATCGTCTTCACAACATATACGTAAGTCTTTTACACTTTCCATCTTCACATGCGACCGTAAACAGGTTGATGTCAACCTTCGAATGCAAACTTAAAGACCTGTTTTGCCATGCAGCTTCAATCAAGAATGGTTGTGAGGGAATGATCAAGCCTTATATGTCCCTGTATTTGTTATCTTTGTGATTAACCTTCTCAACCTCCATTCCTTTTTTATTATATAGTATTTGTGTCCATCTCTTATACTTTTTCTCCCCCGTTCTTCTATCGTTTCGCACATTCGTCCACTCTCTTACAAATGTTGATGCATTGCTTCCTGTCGATAAGTTCCCAGACAACATCCATGTTAGTAATGCCGCTCTTCTTCACTAACCTCGCTTGTTCTGTCCTACTGCTCAGTTTTCTCAAAGTGCATGACAGCCTAAAACGTCGCAGAACTTCTGAGTTGTTTACTTTGTCGTGCAATTCTATGTTTATATTTTATCCCGATGAATTTTGAAACTAGTATAGTTTTTTCTTATGCCATGAATCGTCTATATAGTTTCAGATACAAACAGAAGCGTTCTCAACACACAAGTTTAGTTTCTCATAATCTCACTGTCAATTTTATTGTCACTTTATTCCACATAGCTTTGTTAACTGTAATGATATAATTCCTCTTCACTTTCCCTACTGCTAATACAGTGAGGTCTTGTAGAAAGCACGCCCATGTTTGTGTAGCTTTCAGGTCAGTGTTGTGGTCTAACTTGAGCCGTTTCATTTTTAATTTATTCAGTAATTGATTCCACCCAACCATGGTTATTATGTGGTCTTGTGGTCTTTCCTGTTGTCAACTCGTGCTGCAAGTTGGACTCCATTATGTTCAGATGTTGAAACCAATTACTTTTTTGTTGTTCGGTATTATTATTTACTGAAACCTTCCTACGTTTTATTTTCCGGAGTTGTTTTTTATTACAATTTTTGGTCCAATCTATGACCACTCCTTGTGTGCAGCCATACTTGTTGATCTTATTTCGCATATGGTTATTTTCTCTAGTCAATCTCATTTCGCATATTGTTATTTTAATTGTGAATCACATTTCGCATATGGTTATTTTACTTGTGAATCTCATTTCGCATATGGTTATTTTACTTGTGTATCTCATTTCGGATATGGGTATTTTATTTGTGTATGTCATTTCACATATGACCATTTTACTTGGGTATCTTTCAATGAATGTCTGTGTCTAACGATGTCTCATAATGTGTGTACAAACAGTTCATCTAACTATATCATTGTTGTTTCTGTAGCAACATTTCGATATTTAACGATCGATGTTATTTGGTAGCTTGTCTTTGCCGAAATGGCACTCCATGTAAACCAACCGTCGAGACGAAGACGGTATTGAAAGATGATGATGATATGTTTGCTTTCTGGTTTCTGGGTTTAAATTGTTTCTATGTTACGTTTAATTCAAACAAAATGTGTCTGTACACAAAGACACATATTATGCTATTGTTATGTCTTCTTTATGTGGAACATGCAAGTCCAGAAAGATGCAGTTAAAGACTAAAGGGGCTGACAACACCAAGCGACTGACAGTAAAAGGAGCGGCAGCCTCTATCATTAAGGCAAGAGACAAAGTAAAACAGCGGTTCTTGAAGCCGTTAGAACAAGATGATGATACGTTTAATTATAGCAGTTCTAGTATGCACAAAAGAAGCCATATTCTGCATGAGAACATTAATCGAAAAATACACAGAAGGAAACAAACCAATATATGCCTGCTTTATACACCAAAGCTTTTGATGAGTACACCACAAACAACTTATAGAATGCTTAAAAGAGATACATCTAGATGACATGGACATACGACTAATATGTAATCTATACTGGGAGCAAACAGCAATAATAAAATATAACAAAGAGAACTCTACACTCATTGATATAAAAAAAAAGGAGTCAGACAAGGATGCATCCTATCACCAAGCTTGTTCAATCTATACACTGAGCAAATCTTTAAAAACATCATAGAAATGCCAGGCCTACAAATTAATAGAAAGATAATCAATAACCTAAGATATGCTGACGATACTGTACTACTAGCAGAAAATCCTAAAGATCTACAACAATTACTTAATGAAATAAACATGACAAGCAAAAAATATGGACTAGATATGAATATCAAAAAGACTAAAACTATGATCATAAACAAAGGAAATACTCAAAACCCACAAGTGGATATCAAAATTTAAGGAATAGACCTTGAGACAGTTCAGAACTACAACTACCTTGGACATACTATAACCAGTGATGGAAAATGTACAACTGAAATAAACAAAAGAATAGGAATGGCAAACAGTAATTTTAATGGCATGAAGAACACATTAACATCAAAACAAATAGCACCAGGGCTAAAAGTAAGAATAGCAAAATGTTACATCTTCTCAATATTTCTATATGGTGCAGAAACATGGACATTAGACAAGAAAACAGAATACAGAATTGAAGCCTTTGAAATGTGGATATATAGAAGAATAGGTAAAATTGGATGGAAGGAAAAGAAAACAAACGATGAAGTCTTAAAACAACTAAAAATGAAAAGAGAACTACTAAACACAATTCAAACAAGACAAATGCCATTTTGGGGCAATGTTAAAAGACACAACAGCCTACTAAAAGTAATCCTGGAGTGGAAAATACAAGGTAAAAGAGGCAGAGGCAGACCAAGACTAACATGGACGAGTAACATCAAAAGATGGACAAATCAGCCTATGACAACCTGCACCATCAAAGCAAGAGACAGCGCAAAATGGCGCTCCATGGTAGCCAACCTTCGTTGTGGAGACGACACTCGATGATGATGATGATGATAAGTATGCACACATTTAAGTTGTCGTCTATCAGCTCTAAAAAGACGTACTAACTGATGTACAGGTCTCACAATCATACTTCGCTTGGAGACTGACGAATACATCCCTACTTTCTCTGATGGCTATGGAGCTCAGATCGTTATCCATGAGAGAGACACACTCGCCTTTCCCGACGAAGATGGCATTGCTCTTGCTGCAGGGTTAAATACCATGATCGGCATCCGTCAGGTTTGTGGTTTGTAGCTAAATAATTACTGACATGTTTTATGTCATTGTAATGTTTACACTCGTTTGTTGTCGATACATTTGTAGTAGATTTATTTCCTGATGTTAGTAGTTCCTATCAAGGACAACGGTATATTAAGAATACTTTTCACAATCAACATAGATGTATACTAGCTGTTGAAGATGATGCTTTCGCAAGATTTTTAACATTCTATAAAGAGAACAAATTAACAAGAAATAGTAGTAGTACAGCCTTATACCGATATATTAGAAGATTCGATGCAGTAATGTCTTGAGAATCAACTATAAATAACTGTCTATAATTGTTATTTCTAAAGACAACTGCGACCATTTCTCTAACTGCACTGTTCTTGAATGAAAACCGTTTACAAAATTCAATGCTTATAAAGTTATTGTGTACTACTACAACAAGGATGCTGATGCCAGTAATGTGTAGAGGCAATTGTAGTAACAATATTTGTTTTATATAAATGGAGTACGTGTTTATAAAATAGTCATTGTAGCAGACATCTTGAAAGACATTTTAAAAAAAAAGGTTTTTATTTATTTTTATTATTTTAAAAAAATATTTTATACTGTCTAAAAAATAACTTTTAGTTTGTTATTTTCTTTCACTTAATGTATCTTTTTATTTTCTTTAAACCTTTGGGATACCTTATCTTTAATTTTATAGTTTGTCTAAACCGTTTTTCATTAACTTCGAGTCGTTTTGCCTGAGTTACTATTGATGAGGTAGGTCTGGGTAAAATTGCAGATGTAGCAATTTGTGTGTGGTCTAGAAAGTTTCCGGGTGCTCCCATCTTTTAAATATAGATAGTAAAGATAGGGAGTAGGGGCGCCTTTGGAGAAGACAAGTTACCGTTGGTCAATAGCAAACATTGACACTAACAATATATATCCAATACACCTCTACAGCAAACTGAATATAACAGGCCTACTACAATACGGGACATCATGGTGTGAATGTATGAAGAAGCAAGGAAAGAGTTGCCTGTTAGATTCAAAATAGTACCAGCGTAATAATGAAAAATTGCAAAGAAATCCTTGGAAACCTTCGCGCCAAAAAATTACGTCACATATAGACGAAAGAGATCGTTGAAGAAGATTTGCAGAGACGTTTTAGTAATAAGAAGGAGAGTTAGGAGATAAGTTGACAATGAGGTGACTTAACGGATAGACGAAGGTGACCCATCCGGGAGACTAGCTAAGACATTGAAGGATCAGGTTTATAGTGATGCCACATGCACGTAGTCAAGATAATAGGGAATAAAAAAACAAGCTCATTTTATCTGGGATCCCACTAGTGAAGTGATGTTCTTATAATATTGTTTGAAAGTAGTTCTAAATGCAAATAATGTATGTTATTGTTAATATAAAATCAGTGGCTCCAAGATGTTTGAACACTTATTACAATATTCAATGCTTGTAAATGCAGTGCGCACTACAACAACAAGGATGCAGATGCCAGAAACGTTTAGAGGCAATTGTAGTAACAATTTTCTTTATATAAATGGAGTACATGTTTATAAAAATAGTCATTGTAGTAGACATCTGTAGCTAGACGTTCGCCGAGATGAGTGTGAATATGATGAACATATTTCCTAGTCTTAGATGACTTATCTACGTCACATCACGGTTGTCTGTGCTGTACTGTGGGAAAATGATGCTTTGTAGTAGTAGCCTATGCAGTGGTCTCGTCGTTGTCTAGTAGCAGTCTAGTCATAGTTGACTACGGACTTTGCAGCGGGCCTAGAAATGTTATTTTGTCTTTTATTTCATCGCATATCTCTACTTCTATGGATCTGTTTGCTTCTTGCTCGAGTTGGAGCTTCAGAGTGTTTCCATAGATTGCGGTCTACAGTTATTTCTTCCCAGACTGCAGGGTTTATTTTCAGTCTTCATGTCACATTTACATACGTCTATGATTCGAAGTTTTGGACGCCATCTAGCTTCTTTGCACTCTGCTAGTTGTCCATAAAGTCTATCTTTTGGTATGCGTCCATCTTTCATATGGTGTAAGCTGCAAAGCTAGCGTAACCTACGTTTTTTGAGCAGCGTGTAGATGTTCGGGAGGCCTGTGCGAGTGAGCACACCCACGTTTGTCACTTTGTCTTTCTAGGTGATATAACAAATACTGCGCTGGCTCGCATGTGGAATGCATCTAGCTTTATCTCTTGCTTTGCATAAGTTGTCCATGATTCGCTGCCACATAAAAGGATACTGATGCAGGCGTTGTGAACTGGGACCTTTGTTTTTGTTGTCAGTTTGCAGGTTTGCCAAATGCGCCTTATGATTGATACCATGACAAGTGAAAACGCATGTGACTGAAGTGGGACGACTTGCGTAGTATCCTGTAATTGTGACATGTCCCTAATACAAGACGTAGCATACAACGAGGATTGGAAAGACCAAACCTCTGCCCCAAGTGTACTGTTGTTTGGAATCCATCTACAACAGTGGTGGCCAACTTGAGGTTGCCCGAGGGCCGGATTAAAGCCAAGGCCAAGACCCGCGGGCCACACTTAAGAATATCGTCAAAAATGACAGTAGGGACCTATGCGATATAGTAATATATAAATAATGCTTGCACTTTGACTACATATTTGATTTGTAACAAATCCATTAATTATTCATTTTAAAATTACCTTTAATGTCTCAGTGCGACGATTGTGACTTGTCACAGCTTTCCACCAGAGATTTGAAGTCCACTTCCATTTTTGACGTGGCGATTCGGAGAGTATGGGACAATGTCGAATCGGTCATTCTGTTCCTGGTCTTAGATTTAATTAACTTCATGGAAGAGAATGTTGTCTCGCAGAGATATGTGCTGCCGAATATAGAGCACATCTTTAGTGCCCATTTTCTCAGACACGGGTAACGTTCATTTGGTAGCAATTTCCAGAAGTCAGCTCCTAATGCCTTTACAGTACTGAGGAAGGGGTCACACTGAAGGTCACACAACTCTAGTTGAAGATCTGATGGCTGGCACTCCACTGTGCACTTAATTGGGTTATTAAAAAGTTCCGTTTGCGGACGAAACATTTCAAAATCTTGAAATCGTCGATCAAATTCACAAATCAAATGTTCAATGTCAGCTGCGTACTTACTGAAGTTTGCACTTTATATCTCTGACAACAACTGCTTACAACTTGAAAAATGGAACAGATCATTTTTTTGCAAAGAAAGTCTAAATAGATTCAGCTTCTTTTTAAAACCATCAATATATCCCATCAATTGAAAAATGGTTTGCTTTTCCCCTTGTAGCTGCAAATTCAATATGTTCAAATGTTGTGTGATGTCTGTGAGATATGCCAGATTATGAAGGAAATTAATGTCTTTGAGTGCATGTTGAAGATCAATGGAGCATGGTAAGTTCTCTCGCATGAAGTCATAAATGTCATTCTTCAGTTCAAAAAATATTATTAAACATTTCCCTCGACTAAGCCATCTTACTTCTGTATAAAGCAGGAGATCACCGTAGCTAGAATCTACTTCCTCTAAAAATGATAAAAACTTCCTGTGATTTAAAGACTGGTGTCCTTCTCTTATCAAATTTGTTATTTTCACAACAGTAGCCATGGTGTCTTTTAGATTTATGGACTTTGCACAAAGGGCCTCTTGATGAATTATGCAATGCAATGTAGGTACGTTAATTTTGTTTTGCTTTAGAAGTCCAACAAAACCAGTATTTGAACCAATAAAAGCTTTGCAACCATCAGTACACACTGCAGACAACTTTCCAAAACCACCTACTTCATCTACGGCACTATGAACTGCAGAAAATATGTCTGTCCCTCTACAAGTGTCATGCAAAGAGCAAACTTTCAACAATTCTTCAATAACAGTAAAATCCTCCTGGATAACTTTAACAAAAATAAGAAGCTGGCAAGTGTCAGTGATGTCAGTACTTTCATCAATCGCGAGCGAAAAATATGAGCAGTTTTCAATACAAGATTTTAAACTTTGAGACAGTTGCAGACTGATGTCTTCTGTTCTTCTGGCTACAGTTTGTTTTGAAAGAGGCACAGATTCAAATTCTTTGGCTATTTTTTCTTGACCGAATGCCTTTGCCATTTGAATCGCACATTTCTTCACAAAATTTCCGTCAGTAAAGGGTTTTTTAGATTTTGCAAGCTCATAGGTAACTGTATATGATGCAATGATCGATGACTCTTTAATTTTATTGCCCTTTGTATACATACTTTGCTGTTGATTCAACTTTGTCTTCAGCTGTTCAACCAAAAGCTTCCTAGCTTCAATGCTATGTTTCTCATACATGTTTTGATGATGTGTGGCATAGTGCCGTTTTAAATTATATTCCTTCAAAACGGCTAACACTTGAACGCAAATTAAGCACTGAGGTTTACTATCCTTATTGAAGATGAACAAATAATCTAATTCCCATTCAGGTTTAAATATGCGATTTTCACAATCAACTTTTCTACGTTTTAACATGATTTAATACAAAATCTCACATCAAAGTTAAAAGTCACAGAATGTTGGTCCACTATCGAAAATAAGTCCAGATTTGATAGTTATACACAGACTTGTGTTTGACAATGAAATCAAAAGATTGTGACCAAATAAACACGTTGCAGTCATTTTATGGACAAGACAAGACGATGGGATCAAAGGGAATGAAGGCGAACAGTGAAACATTTTGAATGTAACTTCAAAGACAGAATTAGAGCTACGAAGTCCCCTCACCCCTGTCCCTCCCAACCTCATTAGCCCCTTACCGCGAAATGAAAGAGCCACCACAAGTCCAGACGACAAATGTTGAGCCAAAGATCTGACGCTATCACCGCACTGACAATAAAGCAACTTTGCGGTACCAACTCGAAGCAAAGACTTTGAATATTGTCGGCACCATTAGTTGTGCAGTGTGTGTGTGTGTGTGTGTGTGTGTGTGTGTGTGTGTGTGTGTGTGTGTGTGTGTGTGTGTGTGTGTGTGTGTGTGTGTGTGTGTGTGTGTGTGTGTGTGTGTGTGTGTGTGTGTGTGTGTGTGTGTGTGTGTGTGAGTGTGTTATTTGAAATTATGTTGCCAATCTAGCTGTTGCGAGAAATTGACAGAGATTTTCAAATTGTGTACTCTTGAACGATAGAAGAGTTAACTCCGACACGGATTAAAACCAGGAGAAATCCGCTATTAGGGGTAAAAAATGAAGTAAGTCCGTGGAGCTTCGCGGGCCAAGAAAACTAGGCTGGCGGGCCGCCATTTGGCCACCCCTGATCTACAATATTAAATGCTAAGAAAGCCATAAGATGATCCAATTCAGTTCGCGATCACTTCAAAGCTTTCCTCGTTCCACACGTTCGGGTAACATCATAAACATGATAAAGATAATACATTTTAAATAGAGAACAATAACATGTAGTATATAAATGGTGTGAAGAGAACTTTTACTTGATATCTTTCATAGGATTACATTTATCCGATCTGTCTTCAACTTAACAGTTGATCTCTCTTCAATCTCATTGTTTATCTGATCTGTTTTCAATCTAATTGTTTTTTTAAATCTGTCTTCAAGCCAATAGTTTATCTGATCTGTCTTCCATCGAATTGTTTATCAGATCTCTCTTCGGTCTAATAGTTTATCTGATTTGTTTTCAAGCCAATAGTTTATCTGATCTGTCTCCGATCTAATAGTTTTCTGATCTGTCTTTAATCTGATTGTTTATCTGATAAGTCTTCAATCTAATAGTTTACCTTATCTATGATTAAACTCATAGTTTACATGATCTGTTTTCAGTTAAATGGTTTATCTGATCTGTCTTAAATCTAATAGTTTACCTGATGTATCTTCCATCTAATGGTTTATCGGATCAGTCTTCATTCGTTTACCTGATGTGTCTTCCATCTAATGGTTTGTATGATATGTCTTCAATCTAATAGTTTATCGGATCTGTCTTCATTCTAATAGTTTATCCGATCTGTCTTCAATGTAATGGTTTAACTGATCTATCTTCAATGTAATGGTTTACCTGATTCTGTCTCCAATGTAATGGTTTAACTGATCTATCTTCACTGTAATAGTTTTCCTGATCTGTCTTCAATGTAATAGTTTACCTGATCTGTCTTCAATGTAATGGTTTAACCGATCTATCTTCAATGTAATGGTTTACCTGATTCTGTCTCCAATGTATTGGTTTAACTGATCTATCTTCAATGTAATAGTTTTCCTGATCTGTCTTCAATGTAATAGTTTACCTGATCTGTCTTCGGTGTAATAGTTTACCTGATCTGTCTTCATTCTAATAGTTTATCTGATCTGTCTTCATTCTAATATTTTATCTGATCTGTCTTCATTCTAATAGTTTATCGGATCTGTCTACATTCTAATAGTTTATCTAATCTGTCTTCATTCTAATAGTTTACTTGATCTGTCTTCATTTTAATAGTTTATCCGATCTGTCTACATTCTAATAGTTTATCTGATCTGTCTTCATTCTAATAGTTTATCTGATCTTTCTACATTCTAATGGTTTATCTGATCTGTCTTCATTCTAATAGTTTATCTGATCTGTCTACATTCTAATGGTTTATCTGATCTGTCTTCATTCTAATAGTTTATCTGATCTGTCTACATTCTAATGGTTTATCTGATCTGTCTTCATTCTAATGGTTTATCTGATCTGCTTTAAAGTCATTTTTTTGCATCTGATCTGCCTTCAATCTATTAGTTTACCTAGTAAAGTAAAGTAAAGTACCTCCGTCACGCCAAGTGGCGTATAGGGAAATATGGTGTTAGTGATCCTATATTTTACAGACCTTCAGCACATGATTTTTGGGGTAATGTGGTCGGTATTACGCCCGTGCTGCTTTACTTTCCCAGAAAAAAATCCGGTACCCATTTTAAGGCTGGGTGAACCCGGAAGCCGTCGGTTGGGATCGAACCCTACGTCTTGTCCTTTGTAGTCCAGTTCACTAACCACTGAGCTATCACGGCTCCCATTAGTTTACCTGATCTACGTTTATTCTATTTTGACTGGCCAGTTAAAGAAATATCAATAATAATTATTTGTATGTTACCTATTCTTTAAAATGTATCATCAAATAAACACATAATTTAATGTAAAGCGTCGTCCTGTAGTTACCTTCTCATATAAAAACGCGTGCAAAGTTTCATGTTATAATAATTAGTTTTTATTATTTTTTTCAAAGAGGTAAGTATCAATATGTGTATGCCTTTCAGGTAGAACTAGAGCGCCTGCAACCACCCTACGGAGACTGTTCGCCTGTTGACCAGTTCAGGGCAAAGTATGGCGTTAACCCAACTAGAAACGTAAGCATTTATTGACCATCTCTAGTCACAGCCTTGAACATTTATTGACCATCTCTAGTCACAGCCTTGAACATTTATTGATCATCTCTAGTCACAGCCTTGAACATTTATTGACCATCTCTAGTCACAGCCTTGAACATTTATTGATCATCTCTAGTCACAGCCTTGAACATTTATTGATCATCTCTAGTCACAGCCTTGAACATTTATTGACCATCTCTAGTCACAGCCTTGAACATTTATTGACCATCTCTAGTCAGAGCCTTGAACATTTATTGATCATCTCTAGTCACAGCCTTGAACATTTATTGACCATCTCTAGTCACAGCCTTGAACATTTATTGATCATCTCTAGTCACAGCCTTGAACATTTATTGATCATCTCTAGTCACAGCCTTGAACATTTATTGATCATCTCTAGTCACATCCTAGAACATTTATTGATCATCTCTAGTCACATCCTAGAACATTTATTGACCATCTCTAGTCACATCCTTGAACATTTATTGACCATCTCTAGTCACAGCCTTGAACATTTATTGATCATCTCTAGTCACAGCCTCGAACATTTATTGATCATCTCTAGTCACAGCCTTGAACATTTATTGACCATCTCTAGTCACAGCCTTGAACATTTATTGACCATCTCTAGTCACAGCCTTGAACATTTATTGACCATCTCTAGTCACAGCCTTGAACATTTATTGACCATCTCTAGTCACAGCCTTGAACATTTATTGACCATCTCTAGTCACAGCCTTGAACATTTATTGATCATCTCTAGTCACAGCCTTGAACATTTATTGATCATCTCTAGTCACAGCCTTGAACATTTATTGATCATCTCTAGTCACAGACTTGAACATTTATTGATCATCTCTAGTCACATCCTAGAACATTTATTGATCATCTCTAGTCACATCCTAGAACATTTATTGACCATCTCTAGTCACATCCTAGAACATTTATTGATCATCTCTAGTCACAGCCTTGAACATTTATTGATCATCTCTAGTCACAGCCTTGAACATTTATTGATCATCTCTAGTCACAGCCTTGAACATTTATTGACCATCTCTAGTCAGAGCCTTGAACATTTATTGACCATCTCTAGTCAGAGCCTTGAACATTTATTGACCATCTCTAGTCAGAGCCTTGAACATTTATTGACCATCTCTAGTCACAGACTTGAACATTTATTGATCATCTCTAGTCACATCCTAGAACATTTATTGACCATCTCTAGTCACAGACTTGAACATTTATTGATCATCTCTAGTCACATCCTAGAACATTTATTGACCATCTCTAGTCACAGCCTTGAACATTTATTGACCATCTCTAGTCAGAGCCTTGAACATTTATTGACCATCTCTAGTCAGAGCCTTGAACATTTATTGATCATCTCTAGTCACATCCTAGAACATTTATTGACGATCTCTAGTCACATCCTAGAACATTTATTGACCATCTCTATTCATATCCTAGAAAATTTATTGACCATCTCTAGTCACAGCCTTAAACATTTATTGTCCATCTCTAGTCAGAGCCTTGAACATTTATTGACCATCTCTAGTCAGAGCCTTGAACATTTATTGTCCATCTCTAGTCAGAGCCTTGAACATTTATTGTCCATCTCTAGTCAGAGCCTTGAACATTTATTGACCATCTCTAGTCAGAGCCTTGAACATTTATTGACGATCTCTAGTCACAGCCTTGAACATTTATTGATCATCTCTAGTCACAGCCTTGAACATTTATTGACCATCTCTAGTCAGAGCCTTGAACATTTATTGACGATCTCTAGTCACAGCCTTGAACATTTATTGACCATCTCTATTCATATCCTAGAAAATTTATTGACCATCTCTAGTCACAGCCTTAAACATTTATTGACCATCTCTAGTCACAGCCTTGAACATTTATTGACCATCTCTAGTCACAGCCTTGAACATTTATTGACGATCTCTAGTCACATCCTAGAACATTTATTGACCATCTCTAGTCACAGCCTTGAACATTTATTGACCATCTCTAGTCACAGCCTTGAACATTTATTGACCATCTCTAGTCATAGACTTGAACATTTATTGATCATCTCTAGTCACAGACGTGTACATTTATTGACCATCTCTAGTCACAGCCTTGAACATTTATTGACCATCTCTAGTCACAGCTTTGAACATAAATTGACCATCTCTAGTCATATCCTAGAATATTTTTTGACCATCTCTAGTCAAAGCCTTGAACATTTATTGACCATCTCTAGTCACAGACGTGTACATTTTTTGACCATCTCTAGTCACAACCTTTAACATTTATTGACCATCTCTAGTCACGACCTTTAACATTCATTGACCATCTCTAGTCACAACCTTTAACATTTATTGAACATCTCTAGTCACAACCTTTAACATTTATTGCTCATCTCTAGTCACAACCTTTAACATTTATTGTCCGTCTCTAGTTACAACCTTAAACATTTACTGACCATCTCTAGTCACAACTTTTAATATTTATTGATTATCTCTGGTCACAACCTTTATCATTTATTGACCATCTCTAATCACAATTGTAACATTTATTGACCATCTCTAGTAACAACCTGTAACATTTATTGACCATCTCTAGTCACAACCTTTAACATTTATTGATCATCTCTAGTCACAACCTTTAACATTTATTGATCATCTCTAGTCACAGACGCGTACATTTATTGACCATCTCTATTCATATCCTATAAAATTTATTGACCATCTCTAGTCATAGCCTTGAACATTTATTGACCATCTCTAGTCATAGACTTGGATATTTATTGATCATCTCTAGTCACAGACGTGTACATTTATTGACCATCTCTAGTCACAGCCTTAAAAATTTATTGACCATCTCTAGTCACAGCCTTGAACATTTATTGTCCATCTCTAGTCACAACCTTTAACATTTATTGACCATATCTAGTCACAACCTTTAACATTTATTGACCATCTCTAGTCACAACCTTTAACATTTATTGACCATCTCTAGTCACAACCTTTAACATTTATTGACCATCTCTAGTCACAACCTTTATCATTTATTGACCATCTCTAGTCGCAACCTTTAACATGTATTGACCATCTCTAATTACAACCTTTAACATTTATTGTCCGTCTCTAGTCACAACCTTAAACATTTACTGACCATCTCTAGTCACAACCTTAAACATCTAGAGACCATCTCTAGTCACAAACTTTAACATTTATTGACGATCTCTAGTCACAAGTTTTATCAGTTATAGACCATCTCTAGTCACAAACTTTAACATTTATTGACGATCTCTAGTCACAAGTTTTATCAGTTATAGACCATCTCTAGTCACAACCTATATCATTTATAGACTATCTCTAGTCACAACCTTTATCATTTATTGACCATCTCTAGTCACAACCTTTATCATATATTGACCATCTCTAGTCACAACCTTTATCATTTATTGACCATCTCTAGTCACAACTTTAAACATTTATCGAACATCTCTAGTCAAGACCTTTAACATCTATTGGCATCTCTATTCCAAGCCTTGAACATTTATTGACTATCTCTAGTCACAGACGTGTACATTTATTGACCATCTCTAGTCACAGCCTTGAACATTTATTGATCATCTCTAGTCACAAACATGTACATTTATTGACATCTCAAGTGACAGACGTGTACATTTATTGACCATCTCTTGTCACAGCTTTGAACATTTATTGACCATCTCTATTCACAGCCTTGAACATTTATTGTCCATCTCTAATCATATCCTAGCACATTTATTGACCATCTCTAGTCACATACGTGTATCTTTATTGACCATCTCTAGGCACAGCCTTAACATTTATTGTTCATATCTAGTCTTATCCTTGAACATTTATTGACCATCTCTAGTCACATATGTGTACATTTATTGTCCATCTCTATTCACAGTCTTGAACATTTATTGTCCATCTCTAGTCATATCCTAGAACATGTATTGACCATCTCTAGTCATATCCTAGAACATTTATTGGCCATTTCTAGTTATATTCTAGAACATTTATTGACCATCTTTAGTCACAGACGTGTACATTTATTGTCCGTCTCTAGTCAAAGCCTTGAACATCTCTTGACCATCTCTAGTCACAGCCTTGAACATTGATTGGCCATCTCTAGTCACAGCCTTGAACATTTATTGACCATCTCTAGTCACAGCCTTGAACATTTATTGACCGTCTCTATTCACAACCTTGAACATTTATTGTCCATCTCTAGTCATAGACTTGAATATTTATTGATCACCTCTAGTCACATACGTGTACATTTATTGTCCATCTCTAATCATATCCTAGAACATTTATTGACCATCTCTAGTCACAGACGTGTACATTTTTTGACCATTTCTAGTCACTGCCTTAACATTTATTGTCCATCTCTAGTCATATCCTAGAACATTTATTGTCCATTTCTAGTCACTAACGTGTACATTTATTGTCCATCTCTATTCACAGCCTTGAACATTTATTGTCCATCTCTACTCATATCCTAGAACATTTATTGACCATCTCTAGTCACAGACGTGTACATTTATTGTCCACCTCTAGTCACAGACGTGTACATTTATTGTCCACCTCTAGTCACAGACGTGTACATTTATTGTCCATCTCTATTCACAGCCTTGAACATATATTGTCTATCTCTAGTCATATCCTAGAACATTTATTGACCATCTCTAATCAAAGCCTTGAACATTTATTGACCATCTCTAGTCACTTCCTTGAACATTTACTGACCATCTCTAGTCACATCCTTGAACATTTACTGACCATCTCTAGTCACATCCTTGAACATTTATTGACAATCTCTAGTTACATCCTTGAACATTTACTGACCATCTCTTGTCACATCCTTGAACATTTATTGACAATCTCTAGTTATATCCTAGAACATTTATTGACCATCTCTAGTCATATCCTAGAACATTTATCGACCATTTCTAGTCACAACCTTGAACATTTATCGACCATCTCTTGTCACATCCTTGAACATTTACTGACCATCTCTAGTCACAGACTTGATTTTTTATTGATCACCTCACGGCCATAAACAAACACACTATGTAGATGGTTCAACATCGTTTTAGCAGATGATGATTGGTAACTCTTTAGAGACATTTGTAATAGGAGACCGTCTGATCATACCCCACCCCTCAACCCATGTGTACCCTCATCCCATGTCAAGAAAATGCCAGAAAGTTTCAGCTTCTCTGATTCGAAGAAAGACGGTCTGTCTCAAGTATGGGTTTGTTTTTGCAATTTGAACATTAGCGCTTCGAGAAACGGTAACAAAATTGATCACACCATACACCAAGTCTTGTTTGAATGCCTTCTCATACCATACACCAAGTCTTGTTTGAATGCCTTCTCGTGCCATATACTTAGTCTTGTTTGAATGCCTTCTCATGCCATACACCAAGTCTTGTTTGAATGCCTTCTCGTGCCATGCACTTAGTCTTGTTTGAATGCCTTCTCGTGCCATACACCAAGTCTTGTTTGAATGCCTTCTCGTGCCATACACTTAGTCTTGTTTGAATGCCTTCTCGTGCCATACACTTAGTCTTGTTTGAATGCCTTCTCGTGCCATACACCAAGTCTTGTTTGAATGCCTTCTCGTGCCATACACTTAGTCTTGTTTGAATGCCTTCTCGTGCCATACACTTAGTCTTGTTTGAATGCCTTCTCGTGCCATGCACTTAGTCTTGTTTGAATGCCTTCTCGTGCCATACACTTAGTCTTGTTTGAATGCCTTCTCGTGCCATACACCTAGTCTTGTTTGAATGCCTTCTCATGCCATACACCAAGTCTTGTTTGAATGACTTCTCGTGCCATGCACTTAGTCTTGTTTGAATGCCTTCTCGTGCCATACACTTAGTCTTGTTTGAATGCCTTCTCATGCCATGCACTTAGTCTTGTTTGAATGCCTTCTCATGCCATACACCTAGTCTTGTTTGAATGCCTTCTCTTGCCATACACTTAGTCTTGTTTGAATGCCTTCTCATGCCATACACCTAGTCTTGTTTGAATGCCTTCTCATGCCATACACCTAGTCTTGTTTGAATGCCTTCTCATGCCATACACCTAGTCTTGTTTGAATGCCTTCTCATGCCATACACCTAGTCTTGTTTGAATGCCTTCTCATGCCATACACCTAGTCTTGTTTGAATGCCTTCTCATGCCATACTCCTGATCTTGTTTTACTATGCTAATTTTATGTACTCCCAGTCAGTTAGTTCAAGCTTTAGCTGCACGAAACTTCATGATGTAATCTTGTGGTCATAGCTAATCATATTTATTTATAGCCAATTAACACAATCCTACCATAGACAGTGTTGGCTGACGTCACCAATTGTGTGAGGTATAATTATTGTATTAGAACTTGCTTCTATTGAGTGGTGCCTACTCATATAGTCCGTTCACATTCGTTTGCCTAGACATTAATTTATTTTTTTCAAAAACTTATTGTTCATTTGCATTGATCTTTTGAAGTTAGGTTTAGAATACTAATGTCGCTATAAAAATATTTTTTTATCAAAGAAATGTGATCTAGTTTCAAAGATGCCTTATTTAACCTATATTAAAAAAAAGTTAATCGATATTATAAACACCGGCGGGATTATGTAGATGCTTACATCTCACAGCTGATTCTTTAACATATAGGCATGACCTTCACGGCTGAATGCGCACCGTCCTAAAATAGTTATGTTTCCACTATAAATTTTTATAAAGAAATGTTACATATGAAATTTCCCGTTTAGAACAAAATGACATTTTAGCCGAAACCGGAAATTATGTGACGTCAAAATCACGGCCGTAGACTCGAGTTCGAGTCATAATTCAGAGGCAAACCTCAATATTTACAGAAATGAGGCGGCACTATCCATATTATCTTCTGCAAGTCTATGTGAGAATGAATATAAAGGCAAAATATTTTACTGAGCATAACATTGCTATAAAGATTTATCAATACTTCTGCAGAGAGCGTAAAAAGGGACATCTTTATTGTTCTTTATCAAACCCTGAGAAGAGAACAATGCATATTTTAGGTTTGTGTAAACGTTCATTTGATCGAATAGTTAAAGGAAGCGGATATTTATTACCAACAAATGCAAGAAAGCAAGGAAGGAAAGAAACGTTAGACAGTTTTGATAAGGACCTAGTAAAAAGAGAAATCTGTCGAATGTTTGATATAAACGAAGAAGTGACACTTAGAAAGTTGAAGCTTTGGCTGAAAACTAACAACGACATTGAAATATCAAAAACTTCATTATGGAAAATATTAAGAAGTGCAGGCTTCACCTTTAGAAAGTATGCTGGTGGAAAAAAAACATTATTTATGAGAAGCCACATCTAGTAGCTCTTAGAAGCAAGTATTTACGTGAAGTGAAGGAAATGCGCGAAAATGATTATGATATTGTTTATTTAGATGAAACTTGGATCAACGCTCATCATACAAATGAAAAGGAATGGCAGTTAGCAGATAGAAGTATTAAAAGATCAGTACCAAGCAGTAAAGGGCAACGTTTGATAGTTGCACATGCAGGTAGCAGACATAATGGGTTGTTGCAGAATGCTCATCTCGTTTTCATTTCAAAATCCATAGACAATAGAGACTACCACTCCGAAATGAATGGGCACATATTTAAAGACTGGATCGAGAAAAGTATCCTTCCAATATTAGATCGACCTTCTTGTCTGATAATGGACAATGCTTCATACCATAACGTAGTTAACGTAGAAGATAGAATCCCAACATCATCAAGTACAAAAGATGCAATCAAAACGTGGCTCATAAAAGAACACATACAAGTTAACGACAGCTACTTGAAACCCGAATTGCTTAGCCTTGTAAAACAGACACAACGTACAAAGATATTTAAAATAGACAAGTTAATTCAAGAACATGGCCATAGATGTTTGAGACTACCTCCATATCATGCACACTTAAATCCTATAGAACTAGTTTGGGCAAAAGTTAAAGGACACGTAGCATATACAAATAAAACTTTCAAATTATGCGATGTTGAGACACTTACAAATCAGGCTCTATCAAATATAAATAAAGACTACTGGGTAAAATGTGAGGATCATGTGTTACGACAAGAAGAGGAATATTGGAAAAAGGATGGTTTGTTGTTTGTTCAGCCGAAAGCAGTAATCGACCTATTTGACTCGTCTGATTCTGAATGATCATTACTCTGATTAAGTCTACAGATAAATAGTTTGATTTGCAAAATTTCCTAGTTGATTTGTTAAACAGTTTATTGTTCAAGACCACCCAAGCAATCAAAAATATGTTATAAGCAAACCAACAACCATTACTTTGAATGGAAGCCTGCTTGAGTCAGTACAGAAGTTCAGCTATCTTGGATCCACTATTACAGCCACACTTTCCTTAGATGAGGAACTAAATGTACGTATTTGAAAGGCAGCGACAACATTTGGGAAACTCACACCAAGAGCATGGAACTATATCAAATTGACTCTACGAACAAAAGTTCTATATATAATTTAAAATTTGTATACTTGCCACCAAGTAAAATTTTATGGACACGCCTATGGGTCATCGTTGCACTAGATTACTGTAAAACATTTTGATTAGGGTCAAAATAATAGTTAAAAGGGCAAAGATCAAAGGAATTCGCCGCTTTAAGAAAACCGTTATAGCTAGACATCGAGTAACACATATGTTCTCGTGACATGGACATTTTAACACCGTATGCCAAAAATCATGTGAAATCATCAAGAACTTTTTGAATTATAAATCATAACATCTCGGCAAACGAATCTGAACGGACTACAGCAATAATTTGTGAAGACAACGTAAAGTACGAGACTTGAATCGACGTCCTTGCACGCGAGTTTTCACTCATATGTGTAGGCAGTCTATCCAGAAGTGTTCAGAGATTTCTGGATAGTGTCGCTTCTGGCATCGAAACTCATGATGCGAGGCGGCATTCCTGACCTTCCCAGAGTGCTACCCTGGTACGCATTTCTGGCAGCGGCTGGGTCGAAGGCGGGGGTATTTTTTTTTTCCAACCACGAGTACAACTCCTACTGCTTCCAGCGGGAATCGAACACGGGCTGTCGTTTTCCGAACTAGGACAGAGGTCCCCGAAATAACTCGGGTGATTGGTTACTTTCCCAGATAATAATGTTTCTCTTCACCCTTACTGTTTCCACATCTCTGTTTATTAGAAATCGACCAACACTATTTCTTACCTCGTCTATAACACTTCCCAGCTTTAACCCTGTCCGGATCTTTCAAATACAACGTCTTCAATGTCTCTGCAACCAACACGATAACATCCTCTATTAAGCCCAACCCATGTTCGATTTGTTTATCGTCGCCATTACTCTGAATTAATCTTCTTTCTTCATTCTTTTCTTCAACAATCCTTCCTTGCATTCAAGCTCTTATCCATGCGACTCTTCTTCCGCCAGAACTGTTCCCTCCCTCACCAACCACCCACACTAGTTCTCTCCAAACCCCGTCACCCCGATCTTCACTGATCATAACTCTCCTGATCACGACGGCCGTGACTATAGCTTGGTCACATGTATCGTTTCCTGCTCTAAGATGACCTCAGTCGATTCGCTCTGGAGAACCGACTCATAACCAGTCTTGGTGTTCTCCACCTGTAAGGGTTCAATTTCATCCATTCTTTTCCATCATAACATATGGTTATGGAAGGCCCCGGTATCACTGGAAGCGAATTAAAATCCATAATTGCTCAACTGCCCGTACCAGTGGAATCATTCGAATTAAAACTCATCTCACTGACGAATCCAAACAAAGAAAGGCAGCTTCAGTCCACATCATAGCAGCTGCGACACACGTCAAAAGACATAAGGCCAAACGACATCGAAAGTGAACGCAACTGAACTGACCTTCGTGATACGATCGCGATACGTTTTCGTCGTACGCAATCGGAGTATCGAAACACGATCCAGATAAAACGCACACCTCACGGTGTGCACAGAACACTTAACTCAGTAGCTTCGGCAGCAAGCCGGACTTGGAATATGAAGAAACTGCAACAAGGAACACTTTTCAAACAGCTTAAATGGTTCTTGTCGCATATCCGCCATATTGACCGGAAGTCCGAAGGCGTATAATCTTGGCTAACTGCGAAGCCTGGCTAGGTAGCGAGTCTAAAACAGAACAATAACAAGAAAACCCATAAGTTTGATCATTCAATAAAAGAAATGATGCCATCAATGTACGCACGCAGTTCCCAGTTGTCTTTACTAAGAGCTTCAGACGCCTTGGCGCTTGACTACCTCTGGCGTTCTTAAGGTAGCCATTAGTCCATCATTAACATACCCCTTTGTTCCTCATTTAATGCCCACACGCTAGGAACACCATTTCCTACTAATCCCTCAACCAGGGTTCTCTATTCCCCAATCTCTTCTTTATCTACATATTTTAACCATATTCTACTGTTGACACTTGAAAACCTTCTTGCCTTACTTGTATAGTCACGTGGTTTAGTGCGCTTACCCGCTAAGAGTTCACACATCATTTTCGGATCTAGTGGCGATCTATTCACAAGGTACTTCTCTTCTGATTGATGCTAAGTAGAAATACCGAGAACGGTATGTGATCGAAACGTTTATTATATTATGCAGTCTTAGTTTTTGTAAAGCTGCTATATACCGTTTTACGTTTATTTTTTGGCCAATTAGAACTCAGGAGGAACCGAAAGGTCATTGATCAAATTCGAACCGACCTTCTTGGTCACATTAGTCCATATCACTAGTTCAACTAGTATAGCTGGTCCAACACGGCTTCCCCATTCACAAAAATCCGCTTTAATTCATTTCGAAAAGAATGTCAGATTTATTCTAATTTATTCTAATTTATTTGTGATTCTTTCTGTTTTAATCATTTAGTTAAAAAAATAGTATCGCCGATTTGACTAAAATATTCATCGGTAGGGCGCTTGTCAGGTTTCTGGCACCTACAGAGATAAATTTAATGTCGTAGAGAACAGTTGTGTGGTCTTTGCAACGCCATAATGTGTTCGGACTCGAGTTACTATATGTATCCATTAGTTTTTAATAATTCATCATTGTTTTTGTACGAAACTAACAATACTTAAGTTGTTGAATGTTTTCAAACTGATTGTTTCGCACTAAACTAAATGCACTTAAGTTTTTGTTGAGCGTTTTTTAAACATTGTTTCGCTCGAAACTAATTGTACTTAAGTTTTTGTTCAAAGTTTTTAAACTGTTTCTCATGAGCAGACGTGCCTTAAAATCTGCGAGCAGGAGTTGGTCAGGCTAAAGTGTGGTTGTTACGATGCACTGCACCAAGATATCAACAAAATATTGAATGTATCCAAGAATGAGATTGCGTGCAGTAATAAAGTCCGTGAGTACAACAAAGCATGCATTCAATTAAATTGTTCACTAAATAATCACATGGTAAACATAGTCAACAAGTGGACTGGCTGTTGTGGACAATCAATGGTTGTGCAATGAAGGGCTCTGAAGGATCCAGGACGAGTTAACTTTTCGGTAATACATGTCGTTTTATAAATGTGAATAAAATGTAAGAATATCAAATCAAATGGAGTGATGCTAGACAAGAGCATGGAATCAATGTAGAGGTGTAAATCAGCACAGACCTGGTTTTGTCAGTGGCTTCACATCGATCGATATATCGAGGATAGTAGTTTTGCAGTTATGGAATGGCCGCTGTGTTCCTTCAAATGCCTTTTCTTGGTTGTGTACATCACGTTAAATTTTGATTATGTTCTATTATCTTCTCTGCTAGTTTGTCTTAAAGTTAACATTGTGTCAGTGCATAATATTTTTTTTGCAGAAGCCCATTTATGTTTAATATTTTGTTTTGTAATTTGCTTTTGTCTTTTAATTATAAATGTGTGTACAATTTTCTTACATGACTGAGAACGCCTCTGTATTGGTTTCAATTTTTCTCACTGCCTTCTTTTTCCATCTTGTTATGAAGATGGCTTGTTTCCAGTCTGTTTATAATTGTCTTCTGTTGTCATACTATTGTACTATTTTCGCTAATGGTTTCGAACCATTTTCCTTTGTACTAAGAGAGTCATGTATGATGACGAAGATGATAATGATGATGATCATGACGATGAAAGAGTTGAGAACACTAATTAATAGTTTACGTATGTCATGATATATTTATCTACACTGCAATTAATAATAGAGAAGAAATAAAAATATTAAAACTGGTATTGAATTTAAATATTTGGGAACAATGTTAACATCAGATGGTAGATGTACAAGAAAGGTGTGATGCATACTAGCTGAGGCAAAAGCAGCTTTCCAAAAAAATTATGAAGATTCTGTGAAATCCATTTTTGACAATAGAGACGAGAAAATGAGTTCTTAAATGTTATGTAGAGCCTGTCTTAACATATGGATATGAATCGTGGACAGTGGGACAACCATGAAGAAAATCACTAGGGGCTGTAGAAATGTGGTTTTGCAGAAGAATGTTGAGAATATTATGGACAGCTGATATGAATAATGAAAACTTACTGAAAAAGGCCAAAGCAAAAGTAGAGCTGATATCCAATATTAGGGAGAAATAATCATAATATTTTGTCCATGAAATGAGAAGATTCGCGGACGACAAAGAGATAAAATGCTAGGTAGATTGGTGCCATGGCATGGAAAGCAGTCAACAACAGAACTGATACGATGCACTGTGGATAGAGGATTGTGGAAAGACATGATCGCCTACGTCAACCGGTATGGCATATGATGATGATGAATGAGAAGGGAACAGCTGGAATATATTGTAACAAGTGGAAAAATTGAGGGACGAAGAGATAGAGGGAAGCAAAGAGAAAAGGTACCAGACAGCTTAAGAGAATGGCTTGGCAGAAGGTCAGCAATAGAAATAATAAATAACTGTCGAGATCGAAAGTTATGGAGAGACATGATTACCTACGCCAGCAGGCACTTGATGATGATGATAACATTAAAATGAAACTATTTAAGTAGTAATTATTGCTGCCTGTTTCTTGGGGAAAAAAAACCCAAAAAGTCACGAGATCTTTACTGAATGCATTTGTTTTTGTAGATTTAATCTTGCATTCCGTTAATACCAACTCATTTCTAATGTATTTTTTGTACTCGCTAGAACGTAACTGCTCTAATTACTGGATGATGGCTTTCCACAACAGATATTACAAATGTAACTGTAACAATCCTTGCAGGTAATTTCTTATTTTTTTTATAGCCAGAGAGTAAACAATTTAAAAGTTAATCTTTCAGTCGATGCTTTGATTGTTCCAAAACTACACAACAATGACACTTATTTTGAAACATTCCGATGCCTGAATTGTTCTTGTGACCTATTAACTCATTTTATAAAATATGAGGAAAATGATCTGAAAAATGAAATTATTTTAAGAGATGAAAGCTCTTGCTGTGACCAGGGGAATTTGCTCGGTCGTCAACAGACATCAAACAACCCTTTATGACTCGGAAAACACAGAGAATAACGCTATGTGGTCAAAGAACATGCTGACAGACTTACGGCGGCCGTACCGATAGACATTGTAACACGTCCGTCCATGAGCCAGAAATTTCAAGTCCTTGTGATTTAGATAGTGTGAACACAAGGGACTGTGTCAAGTGTTCTGAATAATTACAATGTTTAGAACACCTAATATTACATGCAAGTAGTAGTAACTATTACTACGGTTTTGTAAATGTGAGAATTACAAATATGTATCGTAATTAAGGGTTCTGTCGGGTCCTCCACGGTTTTATGTGTTTGTTGTTGTTGTTTTATTATGATTTTCCTTGCTGTAGATATATGGTCTAAGATTTCTATTTAAATTTCTTATAATACAAGTTGCCATATTTGCATTTATAGCTGAAGAAAAATATATTTAAAATCATGAAGATGTTAATATTCTTTGTCATTGATTTTTAGAAAAATGACGAGGACTATATTCGTGCCCTTTTACTTTACAACTTGTCCAAAGAGTTTGACTTATAGTGAAACAAGTACCTCTCACTATTCTACAATAGCAGGCATTTTTCTATTTGATTTTCGCCTTTTTTTACATTTTTTACATTAATATCCCCAATTGTTTTTCTTTTCAGAACTGAAACTAGCTGTCTGTGTCTTCTGAAGTATCTCATTCACACACTCACGTTTACTCTCTCTAGGATTGCATGCCCTACGTTTTTACCTTTAGATTGACATTTTTTTATTTACATTTTATGGCTTACGTTTTTCATTTTCTCGATAACAGATTTCCGTCGTTTTTCTCGCATCCACAAAGTTATCGGATAATATTTTATTTTAAAACTCGCAGGGAATTGAGAATGTTACACTCCATCATTATTATTTACGACTAGCATGTTATTTTGTGTCAAAAAGAAGACGTTATATGTAATTAGGATAACATTGTGAATTCTCTGTTCATTTTTACTAAGTTAGAAAGTGTTTTATTTTGCCTTTTTTGCCTTTCACACACATGACCTTTCTTGATAGATTTCAACAGGGTCCGGTAGCAGGTAACTTCAATTAGTTATTCAAATCACGATAGGTAGTAAGTATCTTCTTTTTTCATGACAAAAACAGGAAATCTTTATTTTTACTGACAAAAAAGCATTCACGCTCTTCCGTTTTTACGTGACAAAAACGTGGCAACCCTAGATAATGAGGTGTGGTCATTCAATGAACCCATCGGGAGACAAATATTTTAAATATCACAGAAACTCCTAAAGTCGCCAATTGTTAACGGTGGCAAGCCTCACACATCTCTATGCCTTGTGAACGGTCCTGGAGGACTGAAGGCTACACGAGCAAATACCTACACACCTTTCCAAAAGAGGGGGCAGTCGATGGCGAGTGACATTCTTCGCTCGCAAACGCCACAATTCGAACTGTGTCTGTGAAGACAGGCTGTGGCGTTCCTACGCGTATAAGATGAGCGGTGGGTGAGTCAGTGCTAGGTGGGTATAGTACTGTCTACATATCTTCTGTCAAAATAACCATATGTCTGCTCGGACGGGGATACACTTATGGACATTCACTGTGAGCTGTCTTTCAAAGTCAGAAGCTATGAATACAGAGCTACAAAGTTATTCTCTGTGACCTATACGCCTTTGTATAAAATCCTTGTGGCATTGACAATAAAAGAAGTAATTTTCAAGATATCTGTCCATTCCTCTGACATATCAGTTTTGTTTATTTGATACTGTTTGTTTTGTTCAGCAATCCATACTAATGTTCTATCCACGTTATAGTCACGTCTTTTTCTATTTTTTCCCATTCACTAAAATTCAGCGAAGTTAAGTTTGAGAAGACTATTTCCATTCGAAATTGGCCAAGTAATACTCTTGCTGTAAGTTTATTTTCCTTTCTTTTTTTGTACATTTATGTTTATATTATATTGCTCTATTTCTTATGAATTGTAAACAATTATACACTTTTTAAATTTTCAACTCAAATGTTAAAGCGGTCCTATTATATGGCTATGAAACATGGAGAACAACAAAATTGACAATCACGAAGATACAGACTTTCATTAATGGAAGCTTATGCAGAATAAAAGGACGGAAATGGCAGGACAAAATCACTAACATAGAATTATGGAAATGTACCAGTCAAACACCAGTGGATAAAGAGATACAGCGAAGACGATGGCGCTGGATAGGACACACACTACGGAAGCCAACTGAGAGTATTACACAACAGGCCCTTTTTTGGAATTCCCAGGGGAAAAGGCAAAGAGGAAAACCAAGGAATACTTGGAGAAGGCAGAAAGAAGCAGAGATGAAGATGATGGGGAAGACATGGAATGAACTTAAAAGAATGGCAAAATACAGAACGACTTGGAAAGTGTTTGTTGAAGACCTATGCTCCACAGGGAGCTGAAAGGTAGAAGAGAAGAATACACTTTTTATTTTCTAGTTGGAACCGTTCTTAGTGCATATCCTCTCAACTTTTATTATCAAATATTATTCACTGTACTCAGTTACATGTATAGCTTGTAGGTTAATTTTAATAGATAAAAGATTGTACAAGAAGTCATCAACATTTTTACACAGCAATGGTAGTTGAAGATAACATGTCCATTGTAAGAATGTCAACAATTGACCCTTGTGTTAAAAGTTCAGAAATCCCCATAGTATTTCTGCTTGCGCTAAGGAAATCTTCGTTCCTTCATTGTACAATGCCTCAGTTTCATGGATCGCGGCTAGACACGTCCAGTAACTCTTTTATTCGCGGAGCATTGTGTTTATGCCCATTAAAAGAGGCTGGGAGAACAGAGAGATCATACAAGGTCGATAACGCCTTTAGTTTCAACAAGCATTTGAGCCCCGAGTTTTCAGGTACACAGGTTAGTGCACTAACCATACCGTCACCAGGCTCTCAACACTGCATTTAGATGAAGATGAACAAATATACACTACGGGGGAACACAATCTTCATAAGTAAAGAACTCTTAATAAGAAAACTTTGACACATTGGAATATGGATTATAGCAAACTTGTCACTGTTGGAACTTAACTCATGACAGCAAACATTGAAGTTTTCATTGGCCTGTCCAAGATGAACAGTGTCTGAAGCAGGTCTACCCAACTAATCTATAATATCTTGCACCAGCCTTTGATCTATCTGTCTGCCTGCCTGCCTGCCTGCCTGCCTGCCTGCCTGCCTGCCTGCCTGCCTACGTAGCATTGTAACTCGCCATACGCTCTTGTTCCGGGTGAGCCGCTCAATCTAGAAATTGTTTTACAATCTTAGTGGTTTTTTAAATAGCAAGCAACCGCTTCTTTGGAACATTAAGTTGTTACAAAATTGGCATGTTGTTATTTTTGTCTAGCAACTGCTTTTGACCACCATATGCTTAAAGTCACCAAGTGACTGTGAACGGATGAAAAAGAAAACACAGGAACAGATCAAGTGAGTGTTTAGCGTTGATTCACCTTTTTCTAGTCAGATCTAATTATATCAACATACCCCTTTGAACTAGTTGTTCTAACGCTAAAAGGCATGTCTTCAAAGTCGAAAATATAAACAAAAACTGATAACGAGACCCATTAAATCCATTAAAAAATGAAACATTAAAGACCAAAATATAGGAAAACAATTATTCTTGTAAAATGTATTTTAATCGTATGTTGTAGGACGATATATGTTTGCTGCACATCTTCAATGTAACGATATGTTGTTATATGAGAGTAAACGAGAATATACTTGTTGTTGAGTGACAAGCGCACAATTGTTACCAATATTCCTGAAATGGCCTTTAAAAAAAGAAGTGATGAAATTATAAGGCAAAAGTCCAAAATAAAACGATCAATAACCACACAAATGAAGATAGTTTTTATTTTAAATATTCAGATAGGCAATGATGCGGAGTGATCGCAGTGAAACCTATGGTCCATATAACCTCTTGATTAATGTTGTATTCTTGATGATGAGGCTTTGTGTTATCATTCTGTCTGCCGTGATGTAAGGTCGGGTATACCTCTCCTTGACTTCTCGTATAGATGTTACAGAAGTAGACAACAGTTGGGGATTTCAACACTTCAAACAATTCTATTATACGATTTCTAGAGACTGACTCTACTCCAACAGGTTTAATGGCATGTAATATCGTAGACCAACAATTGCTAAGACCTTCAATCACAAATCACATCATGTTTACGCACTCAATAGTAAAATATACAAATTAATAACTGCTGCTCATGTGTAACTAACTGTCTCTCTAATAGAACATCTAAGTCATTTAAAGTTGTACAGGATGAGACCACTTATCTAAATCATTCTATGTCTAACTAACCTCTTGTTTCTAATTATTTGGCTGAGCTTCTACTTTTACTCTAATTAGCTATCGTCCATCTCCTGGTTTCAGCCATTTCTCTAGTTGTCATCCGTCTCGCTGGGGCAATCCCTGATCTAACCCTACTGATGTCGTTCCGAGATACCAGCGAGAACTGACAGGTCCTGCTTTAATGTTTGCCTCGTTGATGTGGTCTCGTGGCTATTCCAATCACTCCATCTCGAGGTGTCCTTCAAAAATTACCAGTGCTCAAAGTTAATGAATAACTATCGTCTCCTCGTGATTCCCCTGTTAGCTCTATTAATTAAAACTCCCCTAGTTTACTATTTAACTCTCTCAAACACAATATCTGGTACAAGTGGTTGTGAGGTAAGGTGCTCGCGTCGCCACAAGAATGTACTCGAGTCGAAAAGGATTTTGAGTGATCTTTCTTTTTATAAAAAACAGAATAAAGAGATTGAAGTGCCATTAAGCACTGATGTCAGAATAAAGAAATTGAAGTGCCATTATGCACTGCTGTTAGAATAGAGAAATTGAAGTGCCATTACGCACTGCTGTTAGATTAGAGAAATTGAAATGCCATTATGCACTGCTGTTAGAATAGAGAAATTGAAATGCCATTACGCACTGCTATCAGAATAAAGAAATTGAAATGCCATTATGCACTGCTATCAGAATAAAGAAATTGAAGTGCCATTATGCACTGCTGTCAGAATAAAGAGATTGAAGTGCCATTATGCATTGCTGTCAGAATAAAGAAATTGAAGTGCCATTATGCACTGCTTTCAGAATAAAAAGATTGAAGTGCCATTAAGCACTGCTTTCAGAATAAAGAGATTTTAGTGCCATTATGCACTGCTTTCAGAATAAAGAAATTGAAGTGCCATTATCCACTGCTGTCAGAATAAAGAGATTGAAGTACCATCATGGACTTCTTTCAGAATAAAGAGATTGAAATGCCATTAAGCACTGCTTTCAGAATAAAGAGATTGAAGTGTCATCATGGACTGCTTTCAGAATAAAGAGATTGAAGTGTCATCATGGACTGCTGTCAGAATAAAGAGATTGAAGTGTCATTGGACATTGCTGTCAGAATAAAGCGATTGAAGTGTCATCGTGGACTGTTTTCAAAATAAAGAGATTGAAATTCTATTAAGCATTGCTTTCAGAATAAAGAGATTGAAATGCTATTAAGCATTGCTTTCAGAATAAAGAGATTGAAGTGTCATCATGGACTGCTGTCAGATTAAAGAGATTGGAGTGTCATTGGACATTGCTGTCAAAATATAATGATGTACGTCATCGAATGAAGTCAAAGATATGACGACCTGAAAACTAAGCCTCATAATATATTTTATTTTTTTATTTGGCGAGAAATGTTACACAGTGACGGACAAGTCATCAGTTGCATTGCGCTGTGCACTTTGAATTTCACAACAAAATAAGAGTAATATAACAAAGTAATGAGACAAAGTTTGTTGTAATTGTTCGTTAATATAGAATTACTTTCATCAGTCAACTCTAGCTGTGACCAATACAGTAGCGATTGTATATATGGAGATCTCGTCATAATTCGTTAACCTTGAAATGCTTCCATACACAAGTGTAACATTGATATACTTTTTAAACACTGACGACGATCAGATATTTTTATGTTGGACAAAAAGTATTATAATGTAATTGGAAATTCAACTAAAAACAAAAAGTATTATAATATAATTGTAAATTCAACTAAAAACAAAAAAGTATTATAATGTAATTGTAAATTCAACTAAAAGCAAACAAGTATTATAATGTAATTGTAAATTCAACTAAAAGCAAAAAGTATTATAATGTAATTGTAAATTCAACTAAAAGCAAAAAGTATTATAATGTAATTGTAAATTCAACTTAAAAGCAAAAAGTATTATAATGTAATTGTAAATTCAACTAAAAACAAAAAAGTATTATAAAGTAATTGTAAATTCAACTAAAAACAAAAAAGTATTATAATGTAATTGTAAATTCAACTAAAAACAAAAAAGTATAATGATGTAATTGTAAATTCAAATAAAAGCAAAAACGTATTATAATGTAATTGTAAATTCAACTAAAACCAAAAAGTATTATAATGTAATTGTAAATTCAACTAAAAGCAAAAAGTATTATAATGTAATTGTACATTCAACCAAAAGCAAAAAGTATTATAATGTAATTGTAAATTCAACTAAAAGCAAAAAGTATTGTAATGAAATTGTAAATTCAACTAAAAGCAAAAAGTATTATAATGTAATTGTAAATTCAACTAAAAACAAAAAAAAGTATTATAATGTAATTGTAAATTCAACTAAAAACAAAAAAAAGTATTCTATCTTTCGTTCGCTCGAAGTATTGTCTATATCAGCAATGTCGTTTCCTGTATGAATTTTACTGTCTTTTGTAATTCTTGCAGTGACCCATATAGTTTTGTCTGTAGTGTTGTATCTATGGGCCAATGGATTTTCCTGTCTACTATATTCAGTGCAGTCTTGAAGTATGTGTTCAGCAGTCTGGGGTGCCTGTCCACATGTACAAGTAGTTGATGTGCCGATCTTGAATTTTGTATACATGTGACTATGAAGTCGATTGTGTCCTGTTCTTAGGCGTATAATGATAACTTGTTCATATCTATTCATATTATGAAAGGCATCCTGATTTGGGGCTTGTGGTCCTCTGATTGATTTGATTATCCGTTTCTTATGATGGTATGTAACAGGTGTATCTAGTTGTGTGCCTGTTGAACCTTCCTTTGCCAACTGATCTGCTTTCTCATTTCCTGGTATTCCACAGTGAGACGGGATCCACTGCAGGGCAACCCTGTGGTGCTTGCAGAGTTCAGTCAATATAGGTCTGCAGATGTAATTTTCTGTATTGCAGTGCCTGGAGTACTGATCTTGCATCCGTCAAAAACACTACAGGCTGTGGGCTAAGATTACTGTTCAGCAGTTTTTCTATTGCCAACTTTATTGCTTGTATTTCTGCATCATAATTGTGGCAATATTTCCCTGTTGCTATTTTATTCATATCCCTAGTGTTATTTGGGTACTCTATATATGACCTGCTCCCCCATTCTTTAATGCATTCTGTGCTGATCCATCTGTGTACACACGGATCCATAGGTCTTGTGGGTATTCTTCATCCAGGAAACTGAGAGTTATTGTTTTTCGCTGTAGACTATTCTGTTCCTCTTTGTCAACTATTCCTTTCACTTCTGTCCGTATTTGAACTGATAATCCTGATTCATCTGTCCAGGGAGTCTGTTCTGGTATGGGCAGTAGGGGGTTAACCACTCTTGGCATGGCTGGTGTTTGTCTACTAATACGCTTGGCTTGGTGGATAAAACTGCTTCTCTTAAGTCGTCCCAATGCAAGATTTTGGAATCGGTCCTTCATTGGATGTCTCGGCATGTATACAAATTTTTCTGTCTGTATCAGCACCTTTGTGTCTCTCCGTTCTCTCAGTGCTGGTATCCTCCACAACTTCTCCATCTCAAATACTGGTGTTGATTTAATTGCTCCTGTGATGACCCTAGGTGCCTGGTTGTGTACTTTATCCAGTTCTTGCAATGCGGTGTTTGATGCTGAGCACCATGCGGATGATCCATATTCTAAATGTGGGCGTATACTCTGTTGGTAAACTTTACTGAGTATTTTCCCACTCGCACCCCATGTGGTTCCACACAACTTTCTTAGAATAGCCAATTTCCTCCTTGCTTTTTGGGTTGCCTTATTTATCTGCTGTTTCCAAGATAGCTTGTTATCAAATGTAACTCCGAGATATGTAGCGTGTATGTCTTCTTTCACAGGCTCATTGTTTATGTAGATGGCTCCCACTTTTTGTTTTGGGGAGAGTGTGAAAAGTGTAGTAGTGCATTTGTCTGTATTGATGCTGATACACCATCTATTTGTCCATGAATTCAGTGCATTCATAGCTCTTTGTAGCAGTTTGGAGGCCACTGTTGCATACTCCTCTGTGCACCACATTACCAAGTCATCTGCATACATTGCCACTTTGATGCCATGTGGTAGTTCAGTAACTAGGTCATTGATGTAGATCAGAAAAAGTGTTGGAGATAGTAGCCCTCCTTAAAAAAAGTATTATAATGTAATTGTAAATTCAACTAAAAACAAAAAGTATTATAATGTAATTGTAAATTCAACTAAAAACAAAAAAAAGTATTATAATGTAATTGTAAATTCAACTAAAAACAAAAAAAGTATTATAATGTAATTGTAAATTCAACTAAAAACAAAAAAAGTATTATAATGTAATTGTAAATTCAACTAAAAGCACAAAGTATTATAATGTAATTGTAAATTCAACTAAAAGCACAAAGTACTATAATGTAATTGTAAATTCTCCTAAAAGCACAAAGTATTATAATGTAATTGTAAATTCAACTAAAAGAAAAAAGGGTTATAATGTAATAACTGCTGACTCAGTCTCGCCCGGACACCCCCTTTTCCGTCGGTCGTGATCGTCTTCCTTGGTACTTCGTGCTGCTTCGTGTAGACAGTTGTGTTTCTACTAGCTGGCTTGCTAGCCTCTCCCAGTTGTCGTTCTTCGCTAGGCCCAGACAGATTCAGCTAGTATACGAGGAATTACTCAGTGAACACTAAGTAAATTCAACTAAAAATAAAAAGCTGGAATAAATCATGTATTATTTGGGGTAATATTAATGTCAACAGCTTTGACGATGTCTAGTCAATTATATGAATTATATTGTCAGACAATGAAGTTTCAAATGTGTAAAATCAACATTATTATCTCGTTGAGGGTCATTTGCAGAGCATTGTTCCCATTACATTATATCATTATATCAGTTTGATGCATATTTTGTTCAGTTCGACACATACTTTGTTCAGCTTAATGCATACTTTGTTTAGTTCGACGCATACTTTGTTCAGCTCAATGCATACTTTGTTTAGTTCGACGCATACTTTGTTAAGTTTGACGCATACTTTGTTTAGTTCGACGCATACTTTGTTAAGTTTGACGCATACTTTGTTTAGTTCGACGCATACTTTGTTCAGTTTGACGCACACTTTGTTCAGCTTAATGCATACTTTGTTCAGCTTAATGCATACTTTGTTCAGCTTAATGCATACTTTGTTAAGTTCGACGCATACTTTGTTAAGTTTGACGCATACTTTGTTTAGTTCGACGCATACATTTGTTCAGTTCGACGCATACTTTGTTTAGTTCGACGCATACTTTGTTCAGTTTGACGCATACTTTGTTTAGTTCGACGCATACTTTGTTAAGTTTGACGCATACTTTGTTTAGTTCGACGCATACTTTGTTAAGTTTGACGCATACTTTGTTTAGTTCGACGCATACTTTGTTAAGTTTGACGCATACTTTGTTTAGTTCGACGCATACTTTGTTAAGTTTGACGCATACTTTGTTTATTTCGACGCATACATTTGTTCAGTTCGACGCATACTTTGTTTAGTTCGACGCATACTTTGTTCAGTTTGACGCATACTTTGTTCAGTTCGACGCATACTTTGTTCAGCTTAATGCACACTTTGTTCAGCTTAATGCATACTTTGTTCAGTTTGACGCATACTTTGTTCAGCTTAATGCACACTTTGTTCAGCTTAATGCATACTTTGTTCAGCTTAATGCACACTTTGTTCAGCTTAATGCATACTTTGTTCAGTTTGACGCATACTTTGTTCAGTTCGACACATACTTTGTTCAGCTTAATGCATACTTTGTTTAGTTCCACGCATACATTTGTTCAGTTCGACGCATACTTTGTTTAGTTCGACGCATACTTTGTTCAGTTTGACGCATACTTTGTTCAGTTCGACGCATACTTTGTTCAGCTTAATGCACACTTTGTTCAGCTTAATGCATACTTTGTTCAGCTTAATGCATACTTTGTTCAGCTTAATTTCTTTACTTTGTTCAGTTCGACGCACACTTTCTTCAACTTAATGCATACTTTGTTCAGTTCGATGTATACTTTGTTCAATTTAATGCATATTTGTTCAGTTCGACGTATACTTTGTTCAAATGAATGCATACTGAGAAGAACACTGACACTCGCACCGATTTTTAACCAGATTTTATGTCCTCAAGTGAATAAATCTGTTGAACAATGTTCTCTTTCTGACCTATACCTGGTTCTCTTCTCTTTAACCTGCTACCGTTACTCCTGACGTGAAATGTACAGCGAATATTGTGAGTCAACGCTGACTCGAAGGATGACGCTTGCTCGACAAATAATCTCATGGTGGGAACATCCGCAATGTAATGAGTAGCTCTGCATGATGTGTCACTTGTGAATCCAGCAGTGTAAAGACAACATGATAATTCTGAGATATCGTAAAATCGCAATGCCAAATACGAGCTCTCTTTTATGTCTTGGCACCGCTTTTCTTGGTCTACACCTGTCTCGTCATCCTGGAACCAGGTTTTTAATTACTGTTATTTCCAACCCATTGTGTATTTGACGCTAATATAATATATATAAAATTTTTGTAAAGTATTTTTGTTATCTTCAAGCTATTTTAGTGTGTCTTAGTTTTTCTTGTCATTATTTCAGGCATTTTAGGACAGAATCAAAATATCGCATACATTCTAGAACAATTGGAAGTAGATTTGTTATATCACAGAGACATTAGCTGAAAGATACAATTGTCATCAAAACGTGACCTTTAAATGATGTCAAAAATTGTGTGAAAAGTGCAATGAATCACATATTATCTCCCAACAGACAAGAGTTTCTGATGGTCAAAGTTTACTTTGAAGACTTGAACTATGAGAGATTATCAGAGACTGAAGATTACGAGGTAAACAATGATATTACAATTTAAAGCACATACTGTCATGTTACAGAATACAATGTCACAAATATTATATCACATGACAAGACTTCCTTTTAAATGACAAATATAAGCAACACACATATTGCTAATGTTTATTTTCTATAGAACAGTAAGTATTTGGTTTACATTGATTTTAACATTTTAAAATATTGGTTAGAAATTAATGACATTATGATGCAAACATTGACTAATATCATTCAGGGACTGGGTAATCCAGAAGTAAGACGTCTGCCTCGGGACGGTAAGGTCCTGGGTTTGATCCCTACCATAGGTCGTGGAAATTTTTCAAATATCGGACCCGTGGTTTCTTCGTGGCTCAACCATCCCCCCCCCCCCCCCCCCACGCCACCGCTCACTCCTTTTTTCGTGTCTCTGTGTAGTTAGTTTTGATGTCTAGCCGGCCCAACACATCCGACTTCAGCATGTATAATTAATATTTACACTTACACATTAAAAAAAAATTAGCAAAAGCTGTTTATGTAGTGTCTAATCACAACAATTTAAGAAGGAGTTCAAACTGCAGGGTCTAAATATCAATTCATTGCTTATGAATACATCGTCTTAATTAAAATAAGTATTCGCTTGCCACAATTCCAATTTCAAAAAGTCCAGGCTCCATCAAACCTTTAGTTTTCAAATTCATTATCTGATGGTAGCTGCAGTCTAATATAACCTAGAGGAGTTAGTCTCAGCTGGAACTGATCGTGTAACCTAGAGGAGTTAGTCTCAGCTGGAACTGATCGTGTAACCTAGAGGAGTTAGTCTCAGCTGGAACTGATCGTGTAACCTAGATGAGTTAGTCTCAGCTGGAACTGATCGTGTAACCTAGATGAGTTAGTCTCAGCTGGAACTGATCGTGTAACCTAGAGGAGTTAGTCTCAGCTGGAACTGATCGTGTAACCTAGAGGAGTTAGTCTCAGCTGGAAATGATCGTGTAACCTATAGGAGTTAGTCGTGTAACCTAGAGGAGTTAGTCTCTGCTGGAACTGATCGTGTAACCTAGAGGAGTTAGTCTCAGCTACAGCTGATCGTGTAACCTGGAGGAGTTACTCTCAGCGGGAACTGATATGGAAACTAGAGGAGTTAGTCTCAGCTGGAACTGATCGTGTAACCTAGAGGATTTAGTCTCAGCTGGAAATGATCGTGTAACCTAGAGGAGTTAGTCTCAGCTGCAACTAATCGTGTAACCTAGAGGAGTTAGTCTCGGCTGGAACTGATCGTGGAAACTAGAGGAGTTAGTCTCAGCTGGAACTGATCGTGTAACCTAGAGGAGTTAGACTCAGTTGCAACTGATCGTGTAACCTAGAGGAGTTAATCTCACCTGGAACTGATCGTGTAACCTAGAGGAGTTAGTCTCAGCTGGAACTGATCGTGTAACCTACAGGAGTTAGTCTCAGCTGCAACTGATCGTGTAACCTAGAGGAGTTAGTCTCAGCTGGAACTGATCGTGTAACCTAGAGGAGTAAGTCTCAGCTGGAACTGATCGTGTAACCTAGATGAGTCAGTCTCAGCTGGAACTGATCGTTTTACCTAGAGGAGTTAGTCTCAGCTGGAACTGATCGTTTCACCTAGAGGAGTTAGTCTCAGCTGGAACTGATCGTGTAACCTAGATGAGTTAGTCTCAGCTGGAACTGATCGTGTAACCTAGAGGAGTTAGTCTCAGCTGGAACTGATCGTGTAACCTAGAGGAGTTAGTCTCAGCTGGAAATGATCGTGTAACCTAGAGGAGTTAGTCGTGTAACCTAGAGGAGTTAGTCTCTGCTGGAACTGATCGTGTGACCTAGAGGAGTTAGTCTCAGCTACAGCTGATCGTGTAACCTGGAGGAGTTAGTCTCAGCTGGAACTGATCGTGGAAACTAGAGGAGTTAGTCTCAGCTGGAACTGATCGTGTAACCTAGAGGAGTTAGTCTCAGCTGGAAATGATCGTGTAACCTAGAGGAGTTAGTCTCAGTTGCAACTGATCGTGTAACCTAGAGGAGTTAGTCTCAGCTGGAACTGATCGTGGAAACTAGAGGAGTTAGTCTCAGCTGGAACTGATCGTGTAACCTAGAGGAGTTAGTCTCAGCTGGAACTGATCGTGTAACCTAGAGGAGTTAATCTCAGCTGGAACTGATCGTGTAACCTAGATGAGTCAGTCTCAGCTGGAACTGATCGTTTCACCTAGAGGAGTTAGTCTCAGCTGGAACTGATCGTGTAACCTAGAGGAGTTAGTCTCAGCTGGAACTGATCGTGTAACCTAGATGAGTTAGTCTCAGCTGGAACTGATCGTGTAACCTAGAGGAGTTAGTCTCAGCTGGAACTGATAGTGTAACCTAGAGGAGTTAGTCTCAGCTGGAAATGATCGTGTAACCTAGAGGAGTTAGTCGTGTAACCTAGAGGAGTTAGTCTCTGCTGGAACTGATCGTGTGACCTAGAGGAGTTAGTCTCAGCTACAGCTGATCGTGTAACCTGGAGGAGTTAGTCTCAGCTGGAACTGATCGTGGAAACTAGAGGAGTTAGTCTCAGCTGGAACTGATCGTGTAACCTAGAGGAGTTAGTCTCAGCTGGAAATGATCGTGTAACCTAGAGGAGTTAGTCTCAGTTGCAACTGATCGTGTAACCTAGAGGAGTTAGTCTCAGCTGGAACTGATCGTGGAAACTAGAGGAGTTAGTCTCAGCTGGAACTGATCGTGTAACCTAGAGGAGTTAGTCTCAGCTGGAACTGATCGTGTAACCTAGAGGAGTTAATCTCAGCTGGAACTGATCGTGTAACCTAGAGGAGTTAGTCTCAGCTGGAACTGATCGTGTAACCTAGAGGAGTTAGTCTCAGCTGGAATTGATCGTGTAACCTAGAGGAGTTAGTCTCAGCTGCAACTGAACGTGGGACCTATAGGAGTTAGTCTCAGCTGGAACTGATTGTGTAACCTAGAGGAGTTAGTCTCAGCTGGAACTGATAGTGTAACCTAGAGGAGTTAGTCTCAGCTGGAACTGATCGTGTAACCTAGAGGAGTTAGTCTCAGCTGGAACTGATCGTGTAACCTAGAGGAGTTAGTCTCAGCTGGAACTGATCGTGTAACCTAGAGGAGTTAGTCTCAGCTGGAACTGATCGTGTAACCTATTGGAGTTAGTCTCAGCTGGTACTGATCGTGTAAGCTAGAGAAGTTAGTCTCAGCTGGAACTGATCGTGTAACCTAGAGGAGTTAGTCTCAGCTGGAACTTATCGTGTAACCTAAAGGAGTTAGTCTTAGCTGGAACTGATCGTGTAACCTAGAGGAGTTAGTCTCAGCTGGAACTGATCGTGTAACCTAAAGGAGTTAGTCTCAGCTGTAACTGATCGTGTAACCTAGAAGTGTTAGTTTCAGCTGGAACTGATCCTGCAACCTAGAGGAGTTAGTCTCAGTTGCAACTGATCGTGTAATCTATAGGAGTTAGTCTCAGCTGGAACTGATTGTGTAACCTAGAGGAGTTAGTCTCAGGTGCAACTGATCGTGCATCGCCAAGAAGTTGGTAACAGCCCTGAAGACAAGACTCGTCTTAAAAAAATGGAGCTGTGAACCAAACTATTTTATTCTCTATTGTCAAAGTTGTTGTTACACCCACCATTTTTCTCAAGGTTTGATTTATAGTCTTATCTATAGGTAAATGCCTTATAAGTGGCAATGGTGGTAGTGATGGTGGTAGCGACGGTTGTTATTTGGCACATTGACCTGCCATAAAATAAAATAACACAAGCAATATAACATTGTGAAATGCATTATGTTCATTCTGACAGCCAAATAAATTGTTTGCTCCTAAATTGAATTAAAAACATACTCCCCTTAATTAGTATTTTTCTGTTGTTGTTTTTTTTTTTGGTTATTTTTTTTCTGAGTGTTGTAAAACATACCTCTTCCTCCTATGACACGCTGAATTATCGCCTCGGAAGTTTCCCTCTATAATAATATTCATTTATTATTATTTGTCTCCTGTATAAAAACCACTGGAAACTACTATACGTGCAGTTTCGTCCTATAAATGTTTGTCTGCAACAAAAGTATTCAGCCTTACCAAGAGCTACTTGTCTTAATAGTAAAGTACAGAAATACAATTACTTCCCGAGCTGTGATCGTAACCCTATGCTATAGTCATGATCTGCATGAAATACATCGTCCACGATAGCTAATTTTTTAGTTAGCTGAGTGGCAGTGTTCCCTAGCGTTCGACTTCTCGTGGCAAGGAGTAGTGCCAAGGAGTACGGATTCGATTCTGCTTCGGACTATATATTGTTCTTTATTTTTTTTTTTGTTTATTTGTCATTTTTTTCTGATTGCTGTAAAACATACCTTTTCCTCCTATGATTTGCTCTCCCCTTTATGCCTCTGTATCCTCTTAATGCCCATAAACTCCCCTTATTGCCCATATCGATAATAATTTTCAGTAAATTTAATTATTTATGAGTCATATTTTTTTTCAGTCTTGGGCAAATATTATCCTAACTGCCGTTGAATTTTAACAAAATCTCTAATTTTTTTTATTGAAAAATAAAGTAAAGAAAATTAATATGGTTCTGCAGAAGCGCTACCAAATACATGACTAACGTTTTTTTTATGACCCTTTTTATTACATTCTCAAACAAAAATCAATTTCTTAAAAACGCATCTACTTCGATAACAAAACAAGTTTAAAATAAATGCGTTTCCCGGGAAATCAGTAGCAAGAAGTAAACGATTGTTGTGGGCTATCAGTAGCGAGAAGTAAACGATTGTTGCGGGCTATCAGTAGCGAGAAGTAAACGATTGTTGTGGGCTATCAGTAGCGAGAAGTAAACGATTGTTGTGGGCTATCAGTAGCGAGAAGTAAACGATTGTTTTGGGCTATCAGTAGCAAGAAGTTAACGATCGTTTTGGGCTATCAGTAGCGAGAAGTAAACGATTGTTGTGGGCTATCAGTAGCGAGAAGTAAACGATTGTTGTGGGCAATCAGTAGCGAGAAGTAAACGATTGTTGTGGGCTATCAGTAGCGAGAAGTAAACGATTGTTGTGGGCTATCAGTAGCCAGAAATAAACGATCGTTGTGGGCTATCAGTAGCGAGAAGTAAACGAATGTTGTGCGCTATCAGTAGCAAGAAGTTAACGATCGTTTTGGGCTATCAGTAGCAAGAAGTAAACGATCGTTGTGGGCAATCAGTAGCAAGAAGTAAACGATTGTTGTGGGCTATCAGTAGCGAGAAGTAAACGATTGTTGTGAGCTATCAGTAGCGAGAAGTAAACGATTGTTGTGAGCTATCAGTAGCGAGAAGTAAACGATTGTTGTGGACTATCAGTACCGAGAAGTAAACGATTGTTTCTGGGCTATCAGTACCGAGAAGTAAACGACTGTTGTGAGCTATCAGTAGCGAGAAGTAAACGATTGTTGTGGGCTATCAGTAGCGAGAAGTAAACGATTGTTGTGAGCTATCAGTAGCGAGAAGAAAACGATTGTTGTGAGCTATCAGTAGCGAGAGAAGAAAACGATTGTTGTGAGCTATCAGTAGCGAGAAGTAAACGATTGTTGTGAGCTATCAGTAAACGATTGTTGTGGGCTATCAGTAGCGAGAAGTAAACGATTGTTGTGAGCTATCAGTAGCGAGAAGTAAACGATTGTTGTGGGCTATCAGTACCGAGAAGTAAACGATCGTGATGAGCTATCAGTAGCGAGAAGTAAACGATTGTTGTGGGCTATCAGTAGCGAGAAGTAAACGATCGTTGTGAGCTATCAGTAGCGAGAAGTAAACGATTGTTGTGGGCTATCAGTAGCGAGAAGTAAACGATTGTTGTGAGCTATCAGTAGCGAGAAGTAAACGATTATTGTGAACTATCAGTAGCGAGAAGTAAACGATTGTTGTGAGCTATCAGTAGCGAGAAGTAAACGATTGTTGTGGGCTATCAGAAGCGAGAAGTAAACGATTGTTGTGAGCTATCAGTAGCGAGAAGTAAACGATTGTTGTGAGCTATCAGTAGCAAGAAGTAAACGTTCGTTGTGGGCTATCTGTAGCAAGAAGTAAACGATCGTTGCGGGCTATCAGTAGCAAGAAGTTAACGATTGTTGATGGCTATCAGTAGCAAGAAGTTAACGATCGTTGTGGGCTATCAGTAGCAAGAAGTAAACGATTGTGGTGGGCTATCAGTAGCGAGAAGTTAACGATCGTTGTGGGCTATCAGTAGCCAGAAGTAAACGATCGTTTTGGGCTATCAGTAGCAAGAAGTAAACGATTGTTGTGTGCTATCAGTAGCAAGAAGTAAACGATTGTTGTGGGCTATCAGTAGCAAGAAGTAAACGATTGTTGTGGGCTATCAGTAGCAAGAAGTTAACGATTGTTGTGGGCTATCAGTAGCAAGAAGTAAACGATTGTTGTGGGCTATCAGTAGCAAGAAGTAAACGATTGTTGTGGGCTATCAGTAGCAAGAAGTTAACGATTGTTGTGGGCTATCAGTAGCAAGAAGTAAACGATTGTTGTGTGCTATCAGTAGCGAGAAGTAAACGATCGTTGTGGGCTATCAGTAGCGAAAAGTAAACGATCGTTGGGGGCTATCAGTACCAAGAAGTTAACGATCGTTGTAGGCTATCTGTAGCGAGAAGTAAACGATCTTTGTGGGCTATCAGTAGCGAGAAGTAAACGATCGTTGCGGGCTATCAGTAGCGGGAGGTATACGATTGTTGTGGGCTATCAGTAGCGAGAAGTAAACGATTGTTGTTGGCTATCAGTAGCCAGAAGTAAATGATCGTTGTGGGCTATCAGTAGCGAGAAGTAAACGAATGTTGTGGGCTATCAGTAGCAAGAAGTAAACGATCGTTGCGGGCTATCAGTAGCGAGAAGTAAACAATCGTTGTGGGCTATCAGTAGCAAGAACTAAACGATCGTTGTGGGCTATCAGTAGCAAGAAGTAAATGATTGTTGTGGGCTATCAGTATCAAGAAGTTAACGATTGTTGTGCGGCTATCAGTAGCAAGAAGCAAACGAATGTTGTGGGCTATCAGTAGCGAGAAGTAAACGATCGTTGTGGGCTATCAGTAGCGAGAAGTAAACGAACGTTGTGGGCTATCAGTAGCGAGAAGTTAACGATCGTTGTAGGCTATCTGTAGCGAGAAATAAACGAACGTTGTGGGCTATCAGTAGCGAGAAGTAAACGATCGTTGTGGGCTATCAGTAGCAAGAAGAAACCGATTGTTGTGAGCTATCAGTAGCGAGAAGTAAACGATTGTTGTGGGCTATCAGTAGCGAGAAGTAAACGATTGTTTTGGGCTATCAGTAGCAAGAAGTTAACGATCGTTTTGGGCTATCAGTAGCAAGAAGTAAACGATCGTTGTGGGCAATCAGTAGCAAGAAGTAAACGATTGTTGTGGACTATCAGTAGCAAGAAGTAAACGATTGTTGTGGGCTATCGGTAGCGAGAAGTAAACGATTGTTTCTGGGCTATCAGTAGCGAGAAGTAAACGATTGTTGTGAGCTATCAGTAGCGAGAAGTAAACGATTGTTGTGAGCTATCAGTAGCGAGAAGTAAACGATTGTTGTGGACTATCAGTACCGAGAAGTAAACGATTGTTTCTGGGCTATCAGTACCGAGAAGTAAACGACTGTTGTGAGCTATCAGTAGCGAGAAGTAAACGATTGTTGTGGGCTATCAGTAGCGAGAAGTAAACGATTGTTGTGAGCTATCAGTAGCGAGAAGAAAACGATTGTTGTGAGCTATCAGTAGCGAGAAGTAAACGATTGTTGTGGGCTATCAGTACCGAGAAGTAAACGATCGTTGTGAGCTATCAGTAGCGAGAAGTAAACGATCGTTGTGAGCTATCAGTAGCGAGAAGTAAACGATTGTTGTGAGCTATCAGTAGCGAGAAGTAAACGATTGTTGTGGGCTATCAGTAGCGAGAAGTAAACGATTGTTTTGAGCTATCAGTAGCGAGAAGTAAAAGATTGTTGTGAGCTATCAGTAGCGAGAAGTAAGCGATTGTTGTGAGCTATCAGTAGCGAGAAGTAAACGATTGTTGTGGGCTATCAGTACCGAGAAGTAAACGATCGTGATGAGCTATCAGTAGCGAGAAGTAAACGATTGTTGTGGGCTATCAGTAGCGAGAAGTAAACGATCGTTGTGAGCTATCAGTAGCGAGAAGTAAACGATTGTTGTGGGCTATCAGTAGCGAGAAGTAAACGATTGTTGTGAGCTATCAGTAGCTATCTATCTATCTTTCGTTCGCCTGAAGCATTGTCTATATCTGCAATGTCGTTTCCTGTATAAATGTTACTGTCTTTTGTAATTCTTGCAGTGGCCCATATAGTTTTGTCTGTAGTGTTGTATCTATGGGCCAATGGATTTTCCTCAGTCTACTATATTCAGTGCAGTCTTGAAGTATGTGTTCAGCAGTCTGGGGCGCCTGTCCACATGTACAAGTAGTTGAGGTGCCGATCTTGAATTTTGTATACATGTGACTATGGAGTCGATTGTGTCCTGTTCTGAGACGTATAATGATAACTTGTTCATATCTATTCATATTATAAAAGGCATCCTGATTTGGGGCTTGTGGTCCTCTGATTGATTTGATTATCTGTTTCTTATGATGGTATGTAACAGGTGTATCTAGTTGTGTGCCTGTTGAACCTTCCTTTGCCAACTGATCTGCTTTCTCATTTCCTGGTATTCCACAGTGAGATGGGATCCACTGCAGGGCAACCCTGTGGTGCTTGCAGAGTTCAGTCAATAAGGTCTGCAGATGTGGTAATTTTCTGGATTGTAGTGCCTGGAGTACTGATCTTGCATCTGTCAAAAACACTACAGGCTGCGGGCTAAGATTAATGTTCAGCAGTTTTTCTATTGCTAACTTTATTGCTTGTATTTCTGCATCATAATTGTGACAATATTTCCCTGTTGCTATTTTATTCATATCCCTAGTGTTATTTGGGTATTCTATATATGCACCTGCTCCCCCATTTTTTACTGCATTCTGTGCTGATCCATCTGTATACACACGAATCCATAGGTCTTGTGGGTATTCTTCATCCAGGAAACTGAGAGTTATTGTTTTTCGCTGTAGACTATTCTGTTCCTCTTTATCAACTATTCCTTTCACTTCTGTCCGTATTTGAACTGATAATCCAGATTCCTCTGTCCAGGGAGTCTGTTCTGGTATGGGCAGTAGGGGGTTAACAGCTCTTGGCATGTCTGGTGTTTGTCTACTAATACGCTTGGCTTGGTGGATAAAACTGCTTCTCTTAAGTCGTCCCAATGCAAGATTTTGGAATCGGTCCTTCATTGGATGTCTCGGCATGCAAGCAAATTTTTCTGCCTGTATCAGCACCTTTGTGTCCCTCCGTTCTCTCAGTGCTGGTATCCTCCACAATTTCTCCATCTCTAATATTGGTGTTGATTTCATTGCTCCTGTGATGACCCTAAGTGCCTGGTTTTGTACTTTATCCAGTTCTTGAAGTGTGGTGTTTGATGCTGAACACCATGCAGATGATCCATATTCTAAATGTGGGCGTATACTCTGTTGGTAAACTTTACTGAGTATTTTCCCACTCGCACCCCACGTAGTTCCACACAGCTTTCTTAGAATAGCCAATTTTCTCCTTGCTTTTTGGGTTGCCTTATTTATCTGCTGTTTCCAAGATAGTTTGTTATCAAATGTAACTCCGAGATACGTAGCCTGTATGTCTTCTTTCACAGGCTCATTGTTTATATAGATGGCTCCTGCTTTTTGTTTTGGGGAAAGAGTGAAAAGTGTAGTACTGCATTTGTCTGTATTGATGCTGATACACCATCTATTTGTCCATGAATTCAGTGCATTCATAGCTCTTTGTAACAATTTGGAGGCCACTGTTGCATACTCCTCTGTGCACCACATTACCAAGTCATCTGCATACATTGCCACTTTGATACCATGTGGTAGTTCAGTAACTAGGTCATTGATGTAGATCAGAAAAAGTGTTGGAGATAGTACCCCTCCCTGTGGAACGCCCTGGCGCAGTAAGACCTTCTTACTCTTAAGACCATCCAGTTGCACTCTGGCTCTCCTGTTATGCAGGTATGCTTTGACCCATTTGTACATCCTGCCATTTACTCCATAATTTCTCAGTTTCTTCAAAAGCCCTTCCTTCCATACCTTATCAAATGCTTTCTTTAGGTCTATCCATGCTGCTAGTACCAGTTTCTTTTCTTGAAACGCATCCTCAATTTCCTGGGAAAGATAGGTTGCCTGATCTTCGGTAGAGTAACACTGTCTAAAGCCTGCTTGTTGTGGGACAAGGAGATTTTCACTTTCCAGGTACCACTGCAGTCTGAGATTGATTATACGTTCCATTGTTTTACACAAACAGCTTGTAAGGCTGATTGGTCTATAGCTGGATGTCATTGAACCATCTTTTCCTGGCTTTAGTAATGGTATCATAATTGCTTCTCTCCATGCCTGTGGCACTTTACCTGTGATCCAGCAAATGTTGTAGATCTGCAGTAGTTTTGCTTTAGCTGCAGTTCCCAAGTTCTTAATCATTTCATTAGACACTCCATCACTACCTGGTGACTTTTTCATTTTTAATTTGGATATTGCCAGCTCTAGCTCTCTTTGTGTAATGGGTATTTCCATGACTTCATGTGCAGTCTCTTCTTGTCTTGCATTTTGTTGTTTTAGACGGGTCTCTTGACGTTTCTCTAGGCTAATTTCAATATTGTTGTCATTTGCAAAGGAGTCTGCAAAGTGATTTGCTGCATGTTTACCTGTTAGAATGTTTCCATCCTTCTTCAGTGTAATTTTTGTGTTCCCTTCTGTACCCTCATCATTCAGCTGTTTTACAAGCTTCCACACTTTTCTTGTGTCTCGTTCTAGATTCATGTACTCTGTTTTCTCTTTCCAACTTCTCCGTCTGGCTTGTAGTTTAGCCCATTGAAATTTGGCTTTAGCATGCTGATAGTTATTGTGGTGTTCCTGGCAGGGGTTATTTTCTGCTTGTTTTCGAGATGTTTCCATGTCATTGTGCAGTTGCTCTAGTTCACTATTCCAGTATGGTTTGTAGTGTTTCCGTGCCCCTCTGGGTATTGTTTCACTGGCAGCTTGTATTATTAGTCTACTGAATTCATCAACTATTTTGTTGATGTCTCTGTCTGTATTTAGATCTTTAGTCAGTACACTGGTGTAATGTTGATACATTTTCCAGTCTGCCTTTTTGTAATTCCATCTGGAGAGAGTGCTGCTCTCCCTGACGGCCTCATTTTGCACCACTAAAAAGACAGGTCGGTGGTCGCTGCCTCCAAGTTGTTTCCCAACAATACGTGTGATATTCCAATCCAGGTCTGGTGAATGGAAAGCAAGGTCTGGTGTAGATGTGGTATGCCATGATCTGGAATAGAATGTTGGTGGATCTGTTGCCTGGTTTAATAGTATAAGCCCATTGTCATCCTGCCAATTTTCAAGTTCTTCACCTCTCTTGTCCATATCTTCATAGCCCCAGCTCTGTGAATGGCTGTTAAAGTCTCCACATACAATTATTCTTTCTTTTAATGTAATTGTGTCTAGTGCTAGTGGGCGGTCACTCGGACAGTAATAGTTAAGTAGATGGAAGTCTGTATTTCCTGTCCTGAGGTGCAGTATTTGATATTCCGCCCCATCCATATACACTTCAATCTGACATGCATTAATGTTGTTCCTTACAAGAGTCAGTATTCCGCCCTTTTGTCTGTTTTTCCTGTCAGATCGGTAGCACTGGTATCCCCTAATCTTCAAGGCTATGTCGTTGTTTAGATGGGTTTCCTGCAAACAGCATATGCTTACTTGTTCTTCATGCAGGATATTTTCTAATTCTATCTTTTTACTGTACCCATCTCTTTTGCTGTTGATGCCTTCAGCATTCCAGTGCATTATTTTGAGTGGTCTTATTTTGGGTTGGCCAGTAACTCTATTCTCTCGCCCCCTGACTCCACAGAGCGATTGAGAAGGACATCCAGTAATATAGGTTGGGCCCTTTCGAGGCTGAGGGCCCGGCGCTGCACCTGCCTGAGTGTCCATCACAGGGCGAGTGCCATATCGATTTGCAGTTATAGGCATGCTTCCCATTGGCGTGAGTGCGTGGCATCCTGATTTTTGTAGTGCGCCTTTTGGCTGGTTGCCTCCGACTTCAGCACTTAAAATTGCTAGAGCAGACTGTGGTCTTGCACGGGTGTAGGAAGGCCTGGCCAGTCTTGGTTTTCAGTCCCTGGTGACTGTTAAGCCCCATCCCCACGACAAGGAGCTGGCCTTGATGGGGGCTATCAGTAGCGAGAAGTAAACGATTATTGTGAACTATCAGTAGCGAGAAGTAAACGATTGTTGTGAGCTATCAGTAGCGAGAAGTAAACGATTGTTGTGGGCTATCAGTAGCGAGAAGTAAACGATTGTTGTGAGCTATCAGTAGCGAGAAGTAAACGATTGTTGTGAGCTATCAGTAGCAAGAAGTAAACGTTCGTTGTGGGCTATCTGTAGCAAGAAGTAAACGATCGTTGCGGGCTATCAGTAGCAAGAAGTTAACGATTGTTGATGGCTATCAGTAGCAAGAAGTTAACGATCGTTGTGGGCTATCAGTAGCAAGAAGTAAACGATTGTGGTGGGCTATCAGTAGCGAGAAGTTAACGATCGTTGTGGGCTATCAGTAGCCAGAAGTAAACGATCGTTTTGGGCTATCAGTAGCAAGAAGTAAACGATTGTTGTGTGCTATCAGTAGCAAGAAGTAAACGATTGTTGTGGGCTATCAGTAGCAAGAAGTAAACGATTGTTGTGGGCTATCAGTAGCAAGAAGTTAACGATTGTTGTGGGCTATCAGTAGCAAGAAGTAAACGATTGTTGTGGGCTATCAGTAGCAAGAAGTAAACGATTGTTGTGGGCTATCAGTAGCAAGAAGTTAACGATTGTTGTGGGCTATCAGTAGCAAGAAGTAAACGATTGTTGTGTGCTATCAGTAGCGAGAAGTAAACGATCGTTGTGGGCTATCAGTAGCGAAAAGTAAACGATCGTTGGGGGCTATCAGTACCAAGAAGTAAACGATTGTTGTGGGCTATCAGTAGCGAGGTGTAAACGATTGTTGTGGGCTATCAATAGCAAGAAGTTAACGATCGTTGTAGGCTATCTGTAGCGAGAAGTAAACGATCTTTGTGGGCTATCAGTAGCGAGAAGTAAACGATCGTTGCGGGCTATCAGTAGCGGGAGGTATACGATTGTTGTGGGCTATCAGTAGCGAGAAGTAAACGATTGTTGTTGGCTATCAGTAGCCAGAAGTAAATGATCGTTGTGGGCTATCAGTAGCGAGAAGTAAACGAATGTTGTGGGCTATCAGTAGCAAGAAGTAAACGATCGTTGCGGGCTATCAGTAGCGAGAAGTAAACAATCGTTGTGGGCTATCAGTAGCAAGAACTAAACGATCGTTGTGGGCTATCAGTAGCAAGAAGTAAATGATTGTTGTGGGCTATCAGTATCAAGAAGTTAACGATTGTTGTGCGGCTATCAGTAGCAAGAAGCAAACGAATGTTGTGGGCTATCAGTAGCGAGAAGTAAACGATCGTTCTGGGCTATCAGTAGCGAGAAGTAAACGAACGTTGTGGGCTATCAGTAGCGAGAAGTTAACGATCGTTGTAGGCTATCAGTAGCGAGAAATAAACGAACGTTGTGGGCTATCAGTAGCGAGAAATAAACGAACGTTGTGGGCTATCAGTAGCGAGAAGTAAACGATCGTTGTGGGCTATCAGTAGCAAGAAGAAACCGATTGTTGTGAGCTATCTGTAGCGAGAAGTAAACGATTGTTGTGGGCTATCAGTAGCAAGAAGAAACCGATTGTTGTGAGCTATCAGTAGCAAGAAGAAACCGATTGTTGTGAGCTATCTGTAGCGAGAAGTAAACGATTGTTGTGGGCTATCAGTAGCAAGAAGAAACCGATTGTTGTGGGCTATCAGTAGCAAGAAGTTAACGATTGTTGTGGGCTATCAGTAGCAAGAAGTAAACGATTGTTGTGGGCTATCAGTAGCAAGAAGTAAACGATTGTTGTGGGCTATCAGTAGCAAGAAGTTAACGATTGTTGTGGGCTATCAGTAGCAAGAAGTAAACGATTGTTGTGTGCTATCAGTAGCGAGAAGTAAACGATCGTTGTGGGCTATCAGTAGCGAAAAGTAAACGATCGTTGGGGGCTATCAGTACCAAGAAGTAAACGATTGTTGTGGGCTATCAGTAGCGAGGTGTAAACGATTGTTGTGGGCTATCAATAGCAAGAAGTTAACGATCGTTGTAGGCTATCTGTAGCGAGAAGTAAACGATCTTTGTGGGCTATCAGTAGCGAGAAGTAAACGATCGTTGCGGGCTATCAGTAGCGGGAGGTATACGATTGTTGTGGGCTATCAGTAGCGAGAAGTAAACGATTGTTGTTGGCTATCAGTAGCCAGAAGTAAATGATCGTTGTGGGCTATCAGTAGCGAGAAGTAAACGAATGTTGTGGGCTATCAGTAGCAAGAAGTAAACGATCGTTGCGGGCTATCAGTAGCGAGAAGTAAACAATCGTTGTGGGCTATCAGTAGCAAGAACTAAACGATCGTTGTGGGCTATCAGTAGCAAGAAGTAAATGATTGTTGTGGGCTATCAGTATCAAGAAGTTAACGATTGTTGTGCGGCTATCAGTAGCAAGAAGCAAACGAATGTTGTGGGCTATCAGTAGCGAGAAGTAAACGATCGTTGTGGGCTATCAGTAGCGAGAAGTAAACGAACGTTGTGGGCTATCAGTAGCGAGAAGTTAACGATCGTTGTAGGCTATCAGTAGCGAGAAATAAACGAACGTTGTGGGCTATCAGTAGCGAGAAATAAACGAACGTTGTGGGCTATCAGTAGCGAGAAGTAAACGATCGTTGTGGGCTATCAGTAGCAAGAAGAAACCGATTGTTGTGAGCTATCTGTAGCGAGAAGTAAACGATTGTTGTGGGCTATCAGTAGCAAGAAGAAACCGATTGTTGTGAGCTATCAGTAGCAAGAAGAAACCGATTGTTGTGAGCTATCTGTAGCGAGAAGTAAACGATTGTTGTGGGCTATCAGTAGCAAGAAGAAACCGATTGTTGTGGGCTATCAGTAGCAAGAAGAAACCGATTGTTGTGAGCTATCTGTAGCGAGAAGTAAACGATTGTTGTGGGCTTTCATTTTTTAACTGGCTAAATATAACACGATATGAATGTGTGCGAACATGGAAAGATATTTGTTCAATGTCATTCATTTTATTTGTTTGCCTCTATTGTTGTTAAAAATAAAAATGTGACACTATTTGCGTTGAGAGTCAAATCAGACATCATGTAATTTGTTTCATTAATTGTTTCTACCGCTCCTGTGTTCACGCATCGACTCTTTCGATCAGGTTTGCGAACACTGCGGTGTTCCCTTCTAGATAAGAGATTCTCCTACTCCAATAAAAGACGAAACTCCTCTGCTGAAGGTTTCATCTAACCGCTCCAAGAATGGGCGCTAGTCTCTTACTAAAATAACATCTCATTTTTATCTTATTTATTTTTACTAAAAGATAGTCTTATTCATGTCTGCTAAAAAGTTTCTAAAAAAATAATAAAGATGGTTCGTCTCAGAGAAGTGACTTAACTTTTAAAAAACAATTCACATCTCAAACTTCCCAATATGGATTCTCATGACTTTCTGACGCTATATTCTAGCTCTGAAGAAATGTGTTTTATTATTGCATCGGGAATTGTTTTATGATATTTCATTGTGTACAGTTCAGTAGTTTAGTACAGGAGAGCGTCTTAGCTAATATGAGAAAAGCTCATCGAAATGAGAAACTATTAATAATCGAAATAAAATAAATATGAACCACAAAGTACAGTATATAAGACTCTCTATAGGAGGATATTCAACTTTCATCGTGTTCAGAATTACTGTTGTATATATTCGTTGATAAATACTTTGGAGTTTTTTTTATTAAAGTAATCAGAATCGATTGATAATTAGAAATTCCGTTTGAACCTAATCCTGTTTTATTTTAGAGTCATTTTAAGGTAAGTCAATTTATTTTAAAATTTAATTCATTCTGAAATGATGTTCTTTGATTTTGTGAGTCAATGATTCTTTGGTCCACAGCTCATCCAGTTCTTCTCAGACATTGGTGGGACTATCGGCTTGTGGATCGGGCTCTCAATCCTGGGACTGTGCGAAGTCCTCCATTTAGCCGTTGAGTTGTTGAGTTATGTTTGTAAAACATATTGTTTTCACCGGAGAGTCTACAGATATAACTAATGTTATATAGTACCGTTTCTTAAAGCAAGAAACGATGACAACTGAGGGAGATAGGCAAGCCTACATTTTCTTATCCAAGATATTTAAGACACAATATAAAAGACAAAACACATACAAGACTTATAAAAGACAATTACTATTGTGGATGATGCAGATATTTGTTATACAGAAGGATTTAAAATATACGAAACGACGGCAATATAAGGGCATCGTGGGTATAATGTATTGATGCAAATGAGAACAGAAGGAAAAAAGTCGAATGGTTAAAGCTTTACTCAGGTGAGTAACAAAACAAAAGCAGAACGATGTTTCGGCTTAGTAGACCTTCAGCTGGAACAATAAACAACAACACAAAAATATTTAAAGATTCACGCATAAATCTAATTACATGAGAATAATATGCTAGACTATTTGAAAGGGAAATAAGTCACTACCTTGCAGTCAGGAGCATGGTCAAACACCGACTGTTCTGAAATCACAGTGTATAAAACATTGCGAGATGACATTAACATTCCTTTCAGTTTCTATATCTTTTGAGAAATAACATTCTTTATGATGTTGTAAAAGACAAGGTATAGAATGAACTGGTCATCGCTTAATCAAACATAAATAGCGTAATGTATGATATCTATAGAGAATCTTCCATCTTAAAGGTAACGATGGCTCGATGATTGGTATTTTATTGTTCAGTAATGGTTAGGTATTTATTATATTTTGTTTGTATTAGCTATGCTCCTTCATGTGCATGAACTTGGCTGGACAATCAGAAAATAGCCGGCATGTACAATCCATTAAACTACCTCCTCGCCATATTCTCAGTGAAATCAAAGTGACTATGTCCAGCCTCCCATGTTCTTATCCTTGTCATTAGTCAAAGATTAGCTGTACATACTCCCATCGCTACTTTGACCACTGTCAGTCATCATTCTAGTTTTTAGTGAGCTGTCAATATTCTCTTCTTCTTTACCCACTGCAAATTACTATCTTGGTCGATGGTGAGCTGTTAGTATCCCTTACTATTTTACCCACTGCAAATTATTATCTTGGTCGATGGTGAGCTGTCAGTATCCCCTTCTACTTTACCCACTGCAAATTACTATCTCGGTCGATGGTGAGCTGTCAGTATCCCTTACTATTTTACCCACTGCAAATACCTATCCAATAAACAAACCAATATATGCCTGCTTTATAGACTACACCAAAGCTTTCGATAGAATACACCATAACCAACTTATAAACTGCCTAAAGGATATAAATCTAGACGACGCAGACATAAGACTAATATGTAATTTGTACTGGGAGCAAACAGCAATAATAAGATATAACAAGGAGAACTCTACACCCATGGACATAAAAAGAGGAGTAAGACAAGGATGCATCCTATCACCAAGCTTGTTCAATCTATACACTGAGCAAATCTTTAAAAACATCTCAGATATACCAGGCCTAAACATTAATGGAAAGATAATCAATAACCTAAGATATGCTGATGATACTGTTCTACTAGCAGAAAATCCTAAAGACCTACAACACTTGCTTAATGTGATAAACACAACAAGCAAAAAATATGGACTAGAAATACATATCAAAAAGACTAAAACTATGGTCATAAACAAAGAAAATTCTCAAGACCTACAATTAAATATCACAGTTGAGAGAACACATCTGGAGACAGTCCAGAGTTACAACTACCTAGGACATACTATAACCAAGGTTGGAAAATGCAAAATTGAAATAAACAAAAGAATAGGTATGGCAAAAAGTAATTTTAATGATATGAAAAAATATACTAACAACAAAACAAATATCAGCAGGGCTGAAACTAAGAATGGCAAAATGTTACATCTCGATATTCCTGTATGGTGCAGAAACATGGACATTGGACAAGAAAACAGAACAGAAAAATGAAGCCTTTGAAATGTGGATTTATAGAAGAATAGGTAGAATTGGATGGAAACAAAAGATAACAAACGATGAAGTTTTAAAACAACTGAAAATAAAAAGAGAACTACTAAATACAATTAAGACAAGACAAATTAAATTTTTGGGACACGTTAAAAGACACAACAGCCTACTAAAAGTCATATTGGAAGGAAAAATACAAGGTAAAAGAGGCAGAGGCAGACCAAGACTAACATGGACGAGTAACATCAAAAGATGGACAAGTCAATCTATGTCAGCCTGCACCATCAAAGCAAGAAACAGAGTAGAATGGCGATCCATGGTAGCCAACCTTCGTTGCGATGATGATGAAATACCTATCTTGGTCAATAATGAGCTGTCAGTATCCCCTACTATTTTACCCACTGCAAATACCCATTTTGGTCGATAATGAGATGTCAACATCCCTTACTATTTTTCCCACTGCAAATAACTATCTTGGTCGATAATGAGCTGTCAGTATCCCCTTCTACTTTAACCACTGCAAGTACCTATCTTGGTTAATAATGAGCTGTCAGTATCCCCTTCTACTTTAACCACTGTAAGTACCTATCTTGGTCAATAATGAGCTGTCAGTATCCCCTACTATTTTACCCACTGCAAGTACGTATCTTGGTCAATAATGAGCTGTCAGTATCCCCTTCTACTTTAACCACTGCAAGTACCTATCTTGGTCAATAATGAGCTGTCAGTATCCCCTACTATTTTACCCACTGCAAGTACGTATCTTGGTCAATAATGAGCTGTCAGTATCCCCTTCTACTTTAACCACTGCAAGTACCTATCTTGGTCAATAATGAGCTGTCAGTATCCCCTACTATTTTACCCACTGCAAGTACGTATCTTGGTCAATAATGAGCTGTCAGTATCCCTTCTACTTTAACCACTGCAAGTACCTATCTTGGTCAATAATGAGCTGTCAGTATCCCCTTCTACTTTAACCACTGCAAGTACCTATCTTGGTCAATAATGAGCTGTCAGTATCCCCTACTATTTTACCCACTGCAAGTACGTATCTTGGTCAATAATGAACTGTCAGTATCCCCTTCTACTTTAACCACTGCAAGTACCTATCTTGGTCAATAATGAGCTGTCAGTATCCCTTCTATTTTACCCACTGCAAGTACGTATCTTGGTCAATAATGAGCTGTCAGTATCCCCTTCTACTTTAACCACTGCAAGTACCTATCTTGGTTAATAATGAGCTGTCAGTATCCCCTTCTACTTTAACCACTGCAAGTACCTATCTTGGTCAATAATGAACTGTCAGTATCCCCTACTATTTTACCCACTGCAAATAACTATCTTGGTCGATAGTGAGCTGTCAATATTTCGTTCCACTTATTATTGCGTTATCCTTTTTGGTTGATACGTAGCTGTTTATATTTACTTGGTCTTTGCGCACTCCCAGTTATTCAAAGCTGTTGCTAGGTCGTCAAGCGACTACCACAAGCAGATTATTGAACTGTTGCTGTTTTCAAGACCGGATGTTTATTTTCCTACATAAAAATCAGAGTACCACTTTTGTGATTTACCCATTCCTGGGTTAACAGCTTGTTAAATTGACATCGAAGTAAAGCATTCTTGAACACAACCTCTCGGGGAGTAGTAGGCCTTGTCATTGTATACACTCTGAAAACGCTCATGATGTCAACTCACAAAATACATCAAAACATAAAAATGAAGGTTGTATTTATATTTATATCAAGACGCTTATGCCTCTAACTTTGAACACAAAAACAAATCTTCAAAGTCGGTAACATGGCTTCATTAAACATGGCGAGCAGAAAACAATCTAAGGCTATAAGAGTAACCATAGTTACAGTATATATACAAGGATATTGATCAATACAACCAAATAGAAAATACAGACTTCTATAATTATAAACACATTTTGAAGAAATTTCTGAACATCAAAATGTACAACAAAATCAGATATGACGAAATCTTAAAAAGAACAACAGCGGTCAATCCAGCAGCAGAAAATTAAAAAGAAAAATTGAGAAAATGACACACAAAATAAACCTGGCGTCAGCACAGCTAGACAAGCATTGTTATGAAACCAGCAGGGTAGAGAAAACAGGGAAGGCACAAGAAAACACGAAGAAAAGATGTTATGAAAATGGATGGTTTGAGTGGAAGGAAATAGATAAAGTGTCCACTAGTAGTGATGGATAAAAAGTGTAGACTAGTAATGATGGATAGAAAGTGTCCACAGGTAGTGATGGACAGAAAGCGTCCACTAGTAGTGATAGACAGAGAGTGTCCACTAGTAGTGATAGATAGAGTGTCCACTAGTAGTGATGAATAGAAAGTGTCCACTAGTAGTGATGAATAAAAAGTGTCCACTAGTAGTGATGGACAGAAAGCGTCCACTAGTAGTGATGGACAGAAAGTGTCCACTAGTAGTGATGGACAGAAAGTGTCCACTAGTAGTGATGAATAGAAAGTGTCCACTAGTAGTGATGAATAGAAAGTGTCCACTAGTAATGATGGACAGAAAGTATCCACTAGTAGTGATGGACAGAAAGTGTCCACTAGTAGTGATGAATAGAAAGTGTCCACCAGTAGTGATGAATAGAAAGTGTCCACTAGTAATGATGGACAGAAAGTGTCCACTAGTAATGATGGACAGAAAGTGTCCACTAGTAGTGATGAATAGAAAGTGTCCACTAGTAGTGATGAATAGAAAGTGTCCACTAGTAATGATGGACAGAAAGTGTCCACTAGTAGTGATGGACAGAAAGCGTCCACTAGTAGTGATGGACAGAAAGTGTCCACTAGTAGTGATGAATAGAAAGTGTCCACTAGTAGTGATGAATAGAAAGTGTCCACTAGTAATGATGGACAGAAAGTGTCCACTAGTAGTAATGAATAGAAAGTGTCCACTAGTAATGATAGACAGAAAGTGTCCACTAGTAGTGATGAATAGAAAGTGTCCACTAGTGGTGATGAATAGAAAGTGTCCACTAGTAGTGATGAATAAAAAGTGTCCACTAGTAGTGATGGACAGAAAGCGTCCACTAGTAGTGATGGACAGAAAGTGTCCACTAGTAATGATGAATAGAAAGTGTCCACTAGTAATGATGGACAGAAAATGTCCACTAGTAATGATGGACAGAAAGTGTCCACTAGTAATGATGGACAGAAAGTGTCCACTAGTAATGATGGACAGAAAGAGTCCACTAGTAATTATGGACAGAAAGCGCCCACTAGTAGTGATGAATAGAAAGTGTCCACTAGTAGTGATGAATAGAAAGTGTCCATTAGTAGTGATGAATAGAAAGCGTCCACTAGTAATGATAGACAGAAAGTGTCCACTAGTAGTGATGGACAGTGAGCGTCCACTAGTAATGATGGACAGAAAGTGTCCACAAGCAGTGATAGACAGAAAGCGTCCACTAGTAGTGATGGACAGAAAGTGTCCACTAGTAGTGATGAATAGAAAGTGTCCACTAGTAATGATGGACAGTGAGCGTCCACTAGTAGTGATAGACAGAAAGCGTCCACTAGTAATGATGGACATAAAGTGTCCACAAGCAGTGATAGACAGAAAGTGTCCACTAGTAATGATGGACAGAAAGTGTCCACTAGCAATGATGGACAGAAAGTGTCCACTAGTAATGATGGACAGAAAGTGTCCACAAGCAGTGATAGACAGAAAGTGTCCACAAGCAGTGATAGACAGAAAGCGTCCACTAGTAATGATAGACAGAAAGTGTCCACTAGCAGTGATAGACAGAAAGCGTCCACTAGTAATGATAGACAGAAAGTGTCCACAAGCAGTGATAGACAGAAAGCGTCCACTAGTAATGATAGACAGAAAGTGTCCACAAGCAGTGATAGACAGAAAGTGTCCACAAGCAGTGATAGACAGAAAGTGTCCACAAGCAGTGATAGACAGAAAGTGTCCACAAGCAGTGATAGACAGAAAGCGTCCACTAGTAATGATAGACAGAAAGTGTCCACTAGCAGTGATAGACAGAAAGTGTCCACTAGCAGTGATAGACAGAAAGTGTCCACAAGTAATGATGGATAGAAAGTGTCCACAAGTAATGATGGACAGAAAGTGTCCACTAGCAGTGATGGACAGAAAGTGTCCACTAGTAATGATGGACAGAAAGTGTCCACTAGTAATGATAGACAGAAAGTGTCCACTGGTAATGATGGACAGAAAGTGTCCACTAGTAATGATAGATAGAAAGTGTCCACTAGTAATGATAGATAGAAAGTGTCCACTAGCAGTGATGGATAGAAAGAGGATGTTATTGGCCTACTGCCAAGAAGAGCTTACATTAATTGGTTGATGGATTTGTTTTCGTTCCGTTAAGGTTCTCAATTTTGAAATATTAGAACATGCATTTTGCCCTTAAAACAGGTTGGCGAGCATCCTTGTTAATTCAGTTTTTCTGTACGCTTGCGAAACATTGATCCTTATAGCAGAGCTTCCTTTCTTTCTTTTTTTCTTTCTCTCTTCCTTTCTTTCGTTCTTCACTTCCTCATGTGTCCGTTCTGGTGTAGGAGGCTATCAAAGTACTGGTTCTCGCTCTTTTTTGCGGCTTCACTTTTTGTCAATTAATGTTGATTGTCCATCTTCCTCTAGGTCTGCCACTTGCTCTTATCCATTCTCCTCTTTTTTTTTAATAAATGCTTTGTATGGTAAGGAATCGCTTGGTATTCTTTCTAGATAGGCAAACCGGAGTCATTGTTGTTTCTGTATATAGCTTATGATTGACTTAATGGCTACTCTTTCTCATCTAATATCATGTCTGATTCTGTCCTTTCTGGTCACACCAAACACATTTTCAAGACCCAGTGGTGACAAGCTTTATAACACGCTTAGACGTAAGCAACCATTTCTGGCATTGTTAGCACAATGTTTTGAATGAATAAACTCTGAATAAGATGTTTGTTGGTGGTAAAAGGTAGCAGAGCTGCAGAAAAATGCAGACTATAGCGATGAAATGTTATCTTAAGGTTCCGAGCATCTTTTACATAAGATTATATCACGAATGACAAAAATTAGCAAAAAGATCAATTTTAGTACGTGATGATCTGATGACTAGTGTGAAGAATCGCAAACTGAAATGGTTTAGCCACTTATCTCAATGAACTGGAGCCTTGCAAAGACCATTCTGCAAACAACTGTGAAAGAAGAAAGAAGAGGTAGACAGAGAAAGACAATAAAAGATAACATCAAAGAATGACCAGCCTTCCCAGAGTCCCAACAAAGACAGAGATAAATGGACAAGTTTGTCAGTAGTTCCCCAGGAACTCCGGTGTTTTTCGATGAAGGTGAAAGAGAATAATAAAGACTATATGTTGTAGAGGTGATGATATATATGTCTGGTTTTCTTTCATAGCACCATTGTAAGATACATAAAGCAAACTCTGTGTGTATCTTGCAGATCTAATGGACAACGACCAACATGCATTTACCTCACATCCTAAATCAAAAACAAAACTACCTTTAATAAAAGACGAAATACCCTTTTTTTAATGAATTTGAATACTTTTATTCATATTGCGTTTTTTTAATGTAGTCTTTTTTAATGTATTTAGTGCAGTGTAGAGATTTGGATGTTTCTTGTGTGGTTATTACTTTAAGTAACAATTAATATATTAATAATGTCGACTGTAACTGTTATTTCATTGTTTGTTTTAACACGTGGGTAGAGAACATGTTTATATACTTAATTATCATCTTTTATTTACTTTATTTTCATGTAACTTCGGTGGTGTAAATCAATATTAAAGATATTGAATGTCATGGTGTTGTATTGTATTTGTTATTGTTTTATTTCTTCACTTGTTTGATTATTATGCACGTGTCCATATTCCGTTCTTGTTTATAGGACCGTATGCTATCGAAAATGGTGGGACATGATGCAACCCGCATATTGGTTCTATTGGTTATGGAAGGCCTCGGTATCACTGCAAACGAATTAAAATCCATAATCGCTCAACCGCCCGTGCCAGTGGAATCATCCGAATTACTAACTCATCTCCCAAACAAAGAAAGGTAATTGTAGTCCCCATCGTAGCAGTCTTAGCACACGCCAAAAGACATAAGGCGAAACCGCGCAGAAAGTGAACACAGCCAACTGTTCCCTGTCATACGATATCATCATTCATCGTAAACAATTGGAATATCGAAACATGATCAAAACGGATGAGAGACACAGCTCAGGGTGTGCACAGAGCACTTAACTCAGTAGCTCCTGCAACAAGCCGGACTTGGAATATGAGGAAACTGCAACAAGGAACACTTTTCAGACATAGCCTTCAATGATTCCTGCCGCCTATCCACCATATACCGGAAGTTCACGTCCTCCCGAAAATGATAATTGTCATATTGAGAACAAAAATATCTATAGCGCTTGATGATGTTAGGACATATTTCTTGACTCCAACCGAAAATATAAACACACAGTCTTCGAATTATCCCCGTCACACATCAAACAACAGACCCTACGGTTAGCGTACAACGAACGAAACACAGTGCGAATTCCCCAAAGAGGAAAATCTTCGGTCAACTTGACGGAGCAGTCCACAATGCGTTTCAGCATGTAAATCACTTGCGTCAAACAATTCCAATGTCGGCCATTGAACAGCACTCAATCTGACGTAAACCGCATGTCAACACAAGACGGTGAAGGTCGCTTTTACAATACTTGACTTGTCAAAAAGGAACATTGCTGTGTGTACTCGGCGGCGCAGATTTGTCCACTTCGTCGGCGCTGATTTGCTAAGTAGAACATCATGTTGATTTCAACACAGAAAACTGCATCACAGAGCCAAAATTAATCAAACCCCATATGCATTTTCTACAGCGAAAAAAGAGAACGTGAAACGTTCCATCATTTTGAAACGGAAGTTTCAGCCCGCATATGTGCGGATACAATCACACATAAGAAGACACTCCGCATTGTGCACATCACAACTGAGATGGAACTAATGTTTAGTCTATTTCCTAGATCTACGTCGATTAAAAAAGAAAGAAATGCTCGAGCAATACAAACGATCCAAAGATCACATGATGTGCAAATGAGAAACATTCAACATCATCATCAAGTACCACGCCTGCTGGCGTAGGTGATCATGTCTCTTACAAATTTAAATCTCGACAGTTATTTATCATCTCTGTTGTTGACCTTCTGCCAAGTCAATCAATTGAGCTGTCTGATATCTTTTCTCTTTTCTTCCCTCTATCTCTTCGTCCCTCAATTTTTTCCAGTTGTTACAATATATTCCAGCTGTTCCCTTCTCATTACTTATTATTACTTACTTACTACATTATTAATGATGTAAATTAGCTTTTTTTTTTTTTGCTTTTCATTATTTCAGAATGTTTTCATTACTCTTCTTAGCTATCCATGGTATTTTCAATCATCATCATCATCGAGTGCCGTCTCCGCATCGAAGGTTGGCTACCATGGAGCGCCATTCCACTCTGTCTCTTGCTGTGATGGTGCAGATTGTCATAAGCTGACTTGTTCATCTTTTGATGTTACTCGTCCATATTAGTATTGGTCTACCTCTGCCAATTTTACCTTGTACTTTCCCCTCTAATGTTACTTTTATTAACTGTTGTGTCTTTTAACATGACCCAAAAATGTCATTTGTCTTGCTCTAATTGTGTTTAGTAGTTCTCTTTTCATTTTTAGTTGTTTTAAAACTTCCTCATTTGTTTTCTTTTCTTTCCACCCAATTCTGCCTGTTCTTCTATAAATCCACATTTTAAAGGCTTCAATTTTCTGTTCTAATGTCCTTGTTTCTGCACCATGTAGGAATATTGAGAAGATGTAACATTTTGCTATTCTTAGTTTTAGCCCTGGTGTTATTTGTTTTGATGTTAGTATATTTTTCATGGCATTGAAATTACTATTTGCCATACCTGTTCTTTTATTTATTTTAGTTGTACATTTACATCACTGGTTATAGTATGTCCCTGGTAGTTGTAGTTCTGAACTGTCTATAGATGTATTCTTTCCACTTTGATATTTAATTGTAGGTCTTGATAATTTTCTTTGTTTATGATCATAGTTTTAGTCTTTTTGATATTCATTTCTAATCCATGAAGCAATTGTAGATCTTTAGGATTTTCTGCTAGTAGTACATCATCGTCAGCATATCTTAGGTTAGTGATTATCTTTCCATTAATTTGTAGGCCTAGCATCTCTATGATGTTTTTAAAGATTTGCTCAGTGTATAGATTGAACAAGGTTGGTGATAGGATGCATCCCTGTCTTACTCCTCTTTTTATATCAATGGGTGTAGAGTTCTCTTTGTTATATTTTATTATTGCTGTTTGCTCCCAGTATAGATTACATATTAGTCGTATGTCCATGTCATCTAGATGTATCTCTTCTAGGCATTCTATAAGTTGTTTGTGGTGTACTCTATCAAAAGCTTTGCTGTAGTCTAGGAAGCAGGCATATATTGGTTTGTTTACTTCTGTGTACTTTTCGATTAATGTTCTCATGCAGAATATGGCTTCTTTTGTCCGATATTTTTCCTAAACCCAAATTGCTGCTCATCTAATTCAGTATTGATTTTATTCTGAATCCTTCCTTGTATAACTTTTAGCAAGATTTGTGTAACATTGATCATTAGGCTTATTGTTCTAAAGTCACTGCATTCAAATGCACCAGTCTTTTTAGGCAACGCAATGCAAGTTGATGTTTTTAGTTCATTTGGTATGTATCCTGTGTGGTATAGGTCGTTGCATATGTCTGTAATCACTTCAATGCCAAAAACTTCTAGTGCCTGTATCATATATATCTGTATGCTGTCAGGTCCTGCTGCTTTTCCCTTTTTCATTGATTTTATAGCTTTTTCCACCTCATATTTTAAGATGTTATAGCCTGATGTACATTTTATAACTGATATTCTCAATATTCTTCTGTAAAACTACTTTTTACAGCCTCCAGTGATTTTCCTGTCTTTTGTCTTATTGTTCATGACTCACATCCATTTGTTAAGGCTAGCTAAAATCATAACCTTTAAATACTCTTTTTTTTTGTTTCTATTGTCATAAATAGATACACAGTATCTTCCTCATTTTTTTGAAAAGTTGCTATTGTCTGAACTATTCTGCATCTCACCTCTGTTATACATTTACCATCATATGCAAATATTGTTCCTAAATATTTAAATGCATTTACCTGTTTTTAATATTATTCTACTTGTCTTTAGTATGCATTGCATTCATGTCATTTTTCTTTGTTCCTACCATTACTTCTACATTTTCGCTATAGAGGCTGTCCTTTATTTTTGCTTTCTTTCATTGTAATGTCTTGCATTACTTATAACTCATGTTCAACAAATCGACACTGTTTATCATTAATAATCTGGACTGATTTTGTTTCGCACTCTTCGCACGATGATTCTTAGTGATATCTTAGGCATGTGACTCATAGAGCATGTCATAGCTTTAAAATGTCATCTGCCATCCATTTCTTTCGTGAATTTGCTCTCAATGGCGGTATGAATTCTTGTGAAGTTAGCTGCATTGATTCTCTGAGCATTTCCCACTGTTCATCGATGCTTTGTATCTTATCTATTGCGTTGTGCCGGCTCTAAATTGTGATGTTATATTTGTCTTGTAATCTATTATCTGATTTAAAAAAAAAAAAAACAAATATAACTTGATATTAACCGAGGTTTTTTTTGTTGCTGTTTTTAATTTTACTCTAATCTTTCCCACAACTGGTACATGAACACTATTTTAACATGCCCCAACTCTAGTTTTCACACATACCAGACTGTTTCTAAATCTGTTATTTATCATGATGTAATCAATTTGATTACGTGCATTGTCTCCTGGGCTTTTCCTTGTCCACAGACGTCTTGGATGTTGCTTAAACCAGGTGTTTCCTATCATCAAGGTGTGATATTCTTACCCAGTCAATAAGTTTGTCACCTCTTTCATTTCTTTCGCCTAACCCATAATTAGCCAAACTACTTCCTCAAATCTTTCCTTTCCTACTTTTTTGCTTTGAACTCCCACAGAACTATGGGGTTTTTTTTTTTTTTTTAAATTTGGTTTGTCTTGACGAAGTACCATATTAAGCTCGTGGTAACATTTATCAACTGTTTCGTCTGGACTGTCTGCTGTTGATGGATAAATTTGTATAAGATTTATTGACTTTCCATTCAATTTCACCGAAAGGACTCTGTCAGATATTGCCCAAAGCCTTTCACTGTTTTTTGCTGTTTCTTCATTCAAGATACCCACTCCTCTTTGGTGTTCACAACCTCCAGAATAGATTATTTTATGTTCATCATGATATAAATCTTCCCTGATGCAATTTATCTCCTTTCACATAGTCCCAATAAATGTAAACCAATCCTTTTCATTTCCTGTTTAATGGCTTCCAGTGTTTTCTTCGCAGGAGTGTTCATACGTTCCAATTGTCAGTGTTTGTTTTGTCTTTAACTTGCTTACAGTAGCTTAATGACGATCGGGTATCACCTGTTGCACATGTCCCCTACCGAACGAGGTTATGCCATTGAACCCTATTAAGGTTGTTGTGAATTCTAAAATGTTGACAACCCATGATTAAACAAAGAACTTACGACGGTGGTTTACTGCGACCTTCTGTCAGTTTGTTTACGGTTGACTCCACTAGCATAGACTAAAAAATCTCAATCACAGGGAGGTAGGGTTGTTATACTTTGGGGTACCCTCTCATAGCCTTTTACTTTCCCGAGAATATCTGCTAGGCAGCAGGACAGTCGCAGGTTGTACTATCCACTGCATACTAGTAGTAACATGCATCTTGAGAAACATTAAAGAACACTAAATATATTGCTAAATATATGTCAAAAAGTGTGCTTCATCTATACTATAGGACGAAAATAAAAACACTGAATATAATCTGTGTCTGGTACTAATTAACCGCCATTACAGACAGGTTATGGTTAGTCGTTCAATACTGAATTTATAAAATTCCACTAAAATATCTTTATCTTCATTAAAAAAAAAGAAAACTGAAAAGACATGGCTATTGTCAGACATCGCTATTCTCAGACATTGCAATTGTCAGACATCGCTATTCTCAGACATTGCAATTGCCAGACATAGCTATTCTCAGACATTGCAATTGCCAGACATCGCTATTTTCAGACATTGCAATTGCCAGACATCGCTATTGTCTTGTCAGTTTTGTGTGCTATTAAAACTTGATTTACCAATATTGTGTTCTGCATTTCCGTCTTCATTTGTTTCTTCAAGGCTGCTTTTTTTAGACACAGTTTTTATTGATCTGGGATCTGTGTTGTTAGTTACTGGAGGTGTTGTTTGAAACCGCTGACTGATTGTATTCTATATTGTTAGTTACTGGAGGTGTTGTTTGAAACCGCTGACTGATTGTATTCTATATTGTTAGTTACTGGAGGTGTTGTTTGAAACCGCTGACTGATTGTATTCTATATTGTTAGTTACAGGAGGTGTTGTTTGAAACCGCTGACTGATTGTATTCTATATTGTTAGTTACTGGAGGTGTTGTTTGAAACCGCTGACTGTGTATTCTATATTGTTAGTTGCGAATGTTGTTTGAAACCTCTGACTGATTGTACTATATGTTGTTAGTTACTGGAGGTGTTGTTTGAAACCGCTGACTGATTGTATTCTATATTGTTAGTTACTGGAGGTGTTGTTTGAAACCGCTGACTGTGTATTCTATATTGTTAGTTGCGAATGTTGTTTGAAACCTCTGACTGATTGTACTCAATATTGTTAGCTACTGGAGGTGTTGTTTGAAACCTCTGACTGATTGTACTCAATATTGTTAGCTACTGGAGGTGTTGTTTGAAACCTCTGACTGATTGTACTCATTATTGTTAGCTACTGGAGGTGTTGTTTGAAACCCCTGACTGATTGTACTCAATACTGTTAGCTACTGGAGGTGTTGTTTGAAACCCCTGACTGATTGTACTCAATACTGTTAGCTACTGGAGGTGTTGTTTGAAACTCCTGCCTGATTGTATTCAATAGTGTTAGTTACTGGAGGTGTTGCTTGAAACCTCTGACTGATTGCATTCTATGTTGTTAGTTACTGGAGGTGTTGTTTGAAACCTCTGACTGATTGTACTCAATATTGTTAGCTACTGGAGGTGTTGTTTGAAACCTCTGACTGATTGTACTCATTATTGTTAGCTACTGGAGGTGTTGTTTGAAACCCCTGACTGATTGTACTCAATACTGTTAGCTACTGGAGGTGTTGTTTGAAACCCCTGACTGATTGTACTCAATACTGTTAGCTACTGGAGGTGTTGTTTGAAACTCCTGCCTGATTGTACTCAATATTGTTGCTACTAGAGGTGTTGTTTGAAACCTCTGACTGATTGTACTCAATATTGTTAGCTACTAGAGGTGTTGTTTGAAACCTCTGACTGATTGTACTCAATATTGTTAGCTACTAGAGGTGTTGTTTGAAACCCCTGACTGATTGTATTCAATATTGTTAGTTACTGGAGGTGTTGCTTGAAACCTCTGACTGATTGCATTCTATATTGTTAGTTACTGGAGGTGTTGTTTGAAACCTCTGACTGATTGTATTCAATAGTGTTAGTTACTGAAGGTGTTGCTTGAAACCTCTGACTAATTGTACTCTATGTTGTTAGTTACTGGAGGTGTTGTTTGAAACCTCTGACTCATTGTACTATATGATGTTAGTTAATGGAGGTGTTGTTTGAAACCTCTGACTGATTGTACTCTATGTTGTTAGTTACTGGAGGTGTTGTTTGAAACCTCTGACTCATTGTACTATATGATGTTAGTTAATGGAGGTGTTGTTTAAAACCTCTGACTGATTGTACTATATGATGTTAGTTAATGGAGGTGTTGTTTGAAACCTCTGACTGATTGTATTCTATATTGTTAGTTACTGGAGGTGTTGTTTGAAACCTCTGACTGATTGTATTCTATATTGTTAGTTACTGGAGGTGTTGTTTGAAACCTCTGACTGATTGTATTCTATATTGTTAGTTACTGGAGGTGTTGTTTGAAACCCCTAATTGATTGTACTCTATGGCTCGATATGCTCAGTCTCTATTGGTCTTCTCATTTTCGTTGTTTCATCTAGTGTCCAGTTGATTACCAGAATGTGAATTTATTATTTTGTTTCATTCATTTCATTTCATAAACAGTGTTATATTGAAAGTAATAAATAATAATAAAGAAAGTAATAGATAATAGAAGTGAGAAAGAGAGATGTTCATCGGTGCTATACAGAGCCAAATCTGACCTATGGAAGCGAATCATGGACTGTAGACAAACAAATGAAAAGACGATTAGAGGTTATAGATATGGGATTTCACAGAAGAATGTTGAAAGTTCCCTGGACAGCTAATGAGACCAACGAGGGAATTCTCAAAGAGGCCAACACAAAAAGGGAGCTCATAAGAAACATCAGAGAGAAACAATCAACATTTGTGGGCACATCATGAAAAAAGGAAATTTGTAATATTTGTACTTGATTACGCCTGGCAAAATACAGGGAAAGCGAGATCGCGGACGACAAAGAGAGAAAATACTAGAAAGCTTGGTTTCATGGCATGGAAAACAGTCAACAACAGAATTGATACGATGAACGGTGGATAGAAAATCGTGGAAGGACATGATCGTCCACGCCTACCGGTATGGCACATGATCATGATCAGAGAGTATTAAAACAGCCACTGTATTGGGATGGAAGTACAAATGAGTAGTATAGTGACCCAGGTAATTGTTTCAAATGAGAGAAGAATGATGATATTATGTAGTCCTGTTTACTTTTACTCAGTAAATTATAGCCATAGATGAACGAATGTCTTTCTTCATGCCTTTCTCTTTATTTCTTTTACCGTGGTATTTTTTCCAAAACAAATATTGTATGCGAACTTATTGTCGCAAAGAGACCACACGGGCAGACCAGTGCTAAGATATAAGGATGTTTGCAGGGCTTCCTTAAGGGAATTCTCCATCAGTGAAAGAAGCTGGGAATAAGTGGTTGCAGATGGTAGTACATGGAGAACAAAAATAACAAATGGCACAGCAACTTTCGAGACAGTGCTGATATAAAAGTGAGAAGACAAAAGGCGCAGCAGAAAGGAGACGAGGTCAGGCACCACAGATCTTTGTTCATTCTGCGGTTGGATCTGTATATCCAATATTGGCAGATTCAGCCACGAAAGAAGCTGTTCAGCACCCAACATAAAACACTAATTATAAATCAAACTACTGACTTGTGTTTGCTTGCTACTGACCGTCTGTGAAGATTTTTCACTTACTCTTTGGAAGCATATGAACCAGTTGTTCTTTACGCCCCATGTCTCTGCTACAAATATTCTTTATCGTTGGTTGAATTTGTTATAATTATCGCTCGTCCGTTAAGTTGGGACTATGTAGCACATTGTTATCTGATATGCCCTTATGGTAAGTGCTTGGTGTTTAGTGCATGGGGATTAGAAAGTTTAGAAGTTTACATTCATCCATTTACCTTGGAAGTCACCTCATAGGATAATCATATGTTTGTATGTGCTGTACTAATGTGAAATCACATCAGATTAAATACCACCAGCAGCTCACTTATTATCTGGAATTGCTAGGACGTTTCTTGTATCCACTTTGGGAATATTGAATATAACACCTGACAACCCATGGTACAACGTTGACTTCGAAATAAAACAAAGATATTTCTATGAGAGGCCGTACCATTTATAAAATATTGAAATGTTCAGCAAACTAAGTTTTCTAAAGCACGTGTACCTGCAGTATAAAATAAAGTATAATTCTCAGCAATGGCCGTATATGTGAAAATTGTAATCAGTAAAGACACAGCCGAAATTAAATAAAATATAGAAAACAATATAACTTCAGGGGCTAGAATTTTGCTAAAGTAAAAAGTGCTTAAAATCTACCAGGAAAGCTGAAATTTTAATGAAAAAAAGCAAAATTCGCACATAGAAAAATATAGCACCACGGTATGAAGTACTAGACGTGTGTACCAGTAGAATAACAGGCCCTTCCATTACTATTTGGAACAAACAATATTGTTTATTTTAATAGGAGAAAGAAAAATCAGCACAAGAATTTTTTTTTATCCACTGAAAGCACTGCAAATAAACATCAGATCTCAAACAAAGAAGAGAACAAACGCAAACCCACTGAAGATACCAGATGAAGGTATTCATTTCCGTTTGTTGTGGGCGTGGAGTGCGATGTCAATGGGCCAAAGACAGCACTTTGGGACTCGTAACATATTTTGTAACCGTTTCTGTCAGGAGACATCTAGATCTAATCAGCTTTGTTGTTGTGATAAGAGTCAACCTCTGCCTTTTAGATACTCTCCGCGTATATTAGTGAATACCACCACTTCAGATATTTATATTGGATCGTTTTTAAGGACTCTTAGTTTTTTACGTTTTCGTACAGAAGGGTCGGCCTTCATATCTTGTCATCGAACAGGAAGTGCTTTTTGTGTGTCAAAATTAGAAAAATAAACAGACTTTAGACAAATTCAAACTTTGTTTTAATTTGTTTAATATATCTGTTCACTTTTTTTAAATATTCTGTGCTACATCGTGTGATTTAAACGTAGGTCAAACATGCATTGAAGATAATAACATTGAAAGAATGATCAATCTGTACTCAACAGTGGTATTATTGTTCCACTGGTTGCATCATCCACACAAACATGAGGTAACATTTCAATAATCATAATTATGCGTTCCCTGTAACAATTTGTATTTTAATGTAAAATTAATGTAACCAAGGAGGTAATAGGCAAACAATAGCAGTGCTGCGGTAAAGCTGGTAGGAAGGTGCAGTTGATGGGGTGTAACATACACTACCAGAACGTATGGTGACAGCTTTACAAAGGACGAACAAAACAAACTCATGACGTTTCGGCCTACATGTGGCCTTCTTCAGAAAAAAACGAACGCAGAAACGGAGAATAACTGAACTGCATGTTCTAGAGTAACCAAAACTGTTGGATCTAGAATAGAGAGAGGAAATAGAAGAGAAGGCAAAGTACGATCTTACAGGATATTAATTAATAAAAAATTAGAAATAAATTATATATAAGAATAAAATCGCTTAGCTGGAAGTCTGTAGCTTCGATCCGCACTTGAATGGTCGTCAGGTGTAAATAAGAGAGAAAGTAAGGGTAGAAACGAGCCGATAGAAGGGGAATTGACAAAGATTTGATTCGGATGAGAAGAAGCGGGTAATAGCTAGAAAAGAAACTAAAATACAAGGTGTCAGTCCGCTAGGAATGACAAAGGTATGAACAAACTGATGAAGGTGGCTGCACCTATGGGCAATAGCATCCGTAAATATGATTACAGGAGACTAGATAGTCCCAAGGGGTACAATTTAAGTAGAAGGATGGTATGGTAGTATATATGATGGAGGTAGTTAAATGGTAGATAGGAGGGAATAGTAAAGAGCAAGTAATGAGGTGCTCAAATACCCGCGGCGAAAGATAAGAAAATAGTAAAATAAATGCTGTTACTGAAAATAAATATTAGTTGGAAAGGAGGAATCATAACGCCTATAGACGGGTGCCAACGTAAATACAAATATATAGCTTATGGAATACGGGTATCCTAGGGAAATCATACCAGGGTGCAAGAGGTTCACCTGCACAGCAGGCGAAGGGGAGGGAAGAGAGAGAGAGAGAGAGAGAGAGAGAGAGAAGAGTGAATGGGAGAGGGGGAATGAAGAGAGAGGGACATATAAGAAGAAACGGGGTGGTGGAGAAAAAAAAGGTGCAAGAGAAATATTTTATGTAAGAAAGGGATACATTAATCTTGCGTGAGGCGAGGCAACACATACGAACCATCAGACTATTCTCTAAGGCAAATCGGCTACGGCTGTCAAGAGATCAAGACTCTACTCTGTCATGTAACCAACATGTGTGCGTGATAAAGGATGAATAAATATCGTTGTGTCTAAGAAATAATATCGTGGGATTATAATGTTATCATTCCAGTGCAGAAATACGAGTATACGTGTTGGTCAATTTCCCATTCCAATCCAAAGTCGAGGATAAAACAGGTTCCAATTTGTTCTATTCCCATAAAGTGTGCCTTGTGCCATATAACCAGTGTAATATATCACGTGTCCACCCGACAACCAGCCACTCCACCATCCAAAAGTACCCCCAGATATTACCACATGTTCACACTTGGAGAGAATTGCCATATGAACATGATGAGAAACCGGGGGCATTATAAATGAACTCTTTCCCGACAAATTATCCTTGCACCATTTGAGGTCATCACTTGCAATAAAAAATGTAACTTTTTTATCGGAGAACTTTGATCTCATCCAATCAAAGGCCTTTAAAAAATATGATTTTTCAGGCACTCCGTAGCCTTTATGTTGACGATTGAGAAAATCCCCTCGTCGAACGTGAACTCCCACGATCAAAGAGGATTTCTCTTTAGCTTGAAAATTGTTCAAAATAAAGGTAGCTTCATTCGCAATATTGTCTCTAAAAGTGAACTCCTGCCTGACGATATCCATTATATCTGAGAAATAAAGGAAGGACTGAAGAAATCCTTTAATCCGTACGTGACCTTGGGGAAGCTGCTTCAGCTTGGGGTCAAGTTGAACAGATTGATATATCGTCGTCCACCTTAAATAGAAATGACAAAATACATTTGAGCAATATTTTCATGAACGAGGTGACCACAAAAACACTACTTGATTTCAGGTAGTTATGAAATTGAAACTTACTGGAACATTCTCTTACATCGGCAGCGACAAGTTGCATTCATTCATAAAGTTTCATGTGGTATCAGTTTGTACCAAACACAGCTTCAATGTGCGACCCAGTCGTTACTCGCAAACATCGATGCAATAATCCAACTCGGACAAGACTTTGTAGCATATCCGGCGAAATCAGAATCAACGACGTTCTTCCTGTAGAACATCCAGATTCGATGCCGGTAATGGAGGTACATGTCTTCCACATCTCCTCAAAATAAAAAGGCACAACCATTTAGGTCCGATCATATCGGAGACTACTTATAGAATTCTTGGATATTTTGTCCAGCGTAGCCAATCCATTTTTTAGCATGCGCTCCTTTAAATATTTTCGAACCGCGAGATGCCAGTGCGGCGATGCTCCATTTTGCTACAAAATATGGAGGTAGTCACCACAGCAGCTATTTCTGGAATCAACCAGTTGGTCGCGTTTCGAGAAACATAGCCCACTATCGGTTTGTCCCACAATGATAAGTGCGCCCTACACAGTCCGCTCTGATACTAAACTAAACACGTTCCTGTTTGAAGAGTCGCATTCTACCTCCAGACTTGCATACGGACTCTCATTTCCTCTTATCCTTCACATTGTGCATGTTGACCTTTCCACTGAAGTGAAAAGTCGCCTCATTTCTGACAATGAACTTTGAAATCAGGTTAACATCATTTTAAAATAATGCATTGAGATTTCATCACATATATGGACAATGTATGCAAATTAGCATGCCCAATCAAAGGAAATATACCAACACGGATGATAACAAACGATAACACAAAAGAGAACGAAATATACGTACCAGAAAACAACAGAAGAGAGGAAGAAATAAATGAAATACTATTTTCAGACGACCAAGTTCTGATACATGAAACAACTGAGGACCTACAAGAACATATCAACAGGCTAAACAACACTTGTAAACAATACAACATGAAGATCAACATAAGCAAAACCGAAGTAATGGCAATAGCGAGAAAGAAAGAAAAACTAAATATCATAATAGATAATACATCTTTGAAGCAAGTTGACAATTTTAAATATCTGGGTAGCACGTTAACACAAGACAATAACGGCAAGAGACCGAGATAGATATAAGGTGTAACAAAGCAAGCCAAGTTAAAGGCCAAGTATCAACACTATTGAAAAACAAAGAAATAACTACGGAAGCAAAAAGGACAATATACAAATCAATTTTTCTACCAACTCTGTGCTATCAGTGCCAGAATTTGACGCTGGACTTTAGAACAATAAGAAAGATAACGACCACCGAAATGAAATGTGTCAGAAGAATGACAGGAAACAGCTTAAGGGACAGAGTAAGAATCACTGACCTGAGGAAGAAACTCGAAATTGAACCAGCCATCGAATACATAAAGAAACAACAGATAAATTGGTTCGGCCACATAACAAGACAAAAAGAACTAACAATGAATCAAAGAGCCATAAACAAACGCTACGAAAACGCCAGATTAAGAGGAAGACCGAGAAAGAGATGGATAAAGGGAATACTAGAGTCACTAGGAGGGATAACATCAGAAGAGACCAACAGAAGAGCAAAGAATCGCAGATTTTTTCTCCCCTCGACTTCAACGGCAGCAGAGGAAGGATAGAAGAGGAAGAAGAAGCATTGTGATTCTAGAAAAAAAACCCAAGTTTCGTTTCATTGTCTTGCGAGTATAACATCTGGACTGGCTGTAACTGGTAAAGGTGAAGCCATGAAAGCGTGGAAGATCACGCATCCTGTGGTTTGTGAAACATCTTGCATCCTGCGGTTTGTGAAACATCTTGCATAATGCGGTTTGTGAAACATCTTGCATTATGCAGTTTGTGAAACATCTTGCATCCTGCGGTTTGTGAAACATCTTGCATAATGCGGTTTGTGAAACATCTTGCATAATGCGATTTGTGAAACATCTTGCATCCTGCGGTTTGTGAAACATCTTGCATAATGCGGTTTGTGAAACATCTTGCATAATGCGGTTTGTGAAACATCTTGCATCCTGGGGTTTGTGAAACATCTTGCATCCTGCGGTTTGTGAAACATCTTGCATAATGAGGTTTGTGAAACATCTTGCATCCTGCGGTTTGTGAAACATCTTGCATAATGAGGTTTGTGAAACATCTTGCATAATGCGGTTTGTGAAACATCTTGCATAATGCGGTTTGCGGAATGTTAGCTCTCGGCTAATTCTGCTCTTTGGAATCTTGGAGTTGCACAGAAATGCTTCCTTCACATCGATCAACAACTTGTTCTGACACCGATTGTCGATTTAAATGGCCCTTGCTTTGATCAGATGCTTTTATCTCAATTAAATTGTCACAGTTCTGTTTCAGCAAATTCCAACAAGCACAATCAGCTTTGCTGTGTGGTAGGCACCATCTTGGATTTCAGCGCCATCTGGTGGGGGAGGAGTGCATAAAGATTGTATGAAACAGAAAACAATATTTTTAGCAAACCTGGATGATCTGTTAATCTATGTTCCCAATGCAACAGGGAAAAGTGGCAGGGCCTGACTGACAACGTGCAGATAGAAACGATAAAGGCACTAGAAGATTTGGCATTGAAGTGATCACATCCAAATGAAACGGTATATACCTTACAGGATGCAGACCAAATGAACTAAAAACATTAACATTCTTTGCATTCATTCCTTCATCATGTGCCATACCGGTTGGCGTATGCGATCATGTCCTTCCACATTTCTATCCACAGTGCATCGTATCAGTTCTGTTGTTGACTGTTTTCAATGCCATGAAACCAAGCTATCCAGTATTTTCTCTCTTTGTCGTCCGCGATATCTCTTTCCTTATATTTTGCCAGTTGCAACCAAGTATTCCAACTCTCCTCTTCTCATGATGTGCCCGAAAAATGTTGATTGTTTCTTTCTTATGCTTTTTAGGAGCTACCTTTTTGTGTTGGCCTCATTGCATTACCTAAAAGGAATGGTGCAGTTGAATGCATTGACTTTAGAACAATATGCCTAACCAAGAATGTAACACAAATCTTTTTTAAAGTTATACAAGAAGGATTCATAATAAAATAAATACAGAATTTGAAGAACAACAATTTGGATTTAGCAAAAACAGTGAGACAAAAGAAGCCATATTCTGCATGAGGACATTAATCGAAAAGTAGACAGAAGTACACAAACCATTGTATGCCTGCTTCATAGACTATACACCAAGGTTTTAACAGAACGCACCATATACAACTTAAAGACTGCCTAAAAGATATACATCTAGATGACACAGATATACGATTAATATGTAATTTATACTGGGAACAAACAGTAATAATAAAATATAACAAAGAGAACTCTACACCCATTGATATATAAAGAGGGGTAATACATGGACGCATACTATCACTAAGCTTGTTCAATCAATACACTCAGCAAATATTTAAAAACATCACAGTGATGTTAGGCTTAAACATTAAGGGAAAGATGCAAAAACCTTAGAAATGCTGACGATAATGTATTACTAGCAGAAAATCATAAATATCTACAACGATTACTTAGTGGCAAAAACATGACAAGCAAAACATGGATTAGATATGAATATAGAAAAGGACTATAACTGTGATTATAAACAAAGATAATACTCAAAAGCTACAAGTGGATATCTAGCTTGAAGGAACAGACCTGGAGACAATTCAGAGCTACAACTACCTTAATTTTCATCATCATGTGCCATACCGGTTGGAGTAGGCGATGATGTCCTTCCACAACCTTCTATCAAGAGTAACTCGTATCAGTTCTGTTGTTGACTGTTTTCTATGCTATGACACCAAGCTATCTATAAAGTATTTCCTCTCTTTGACGCCCGCGATCTTTCCTTCCTTTTATTTTGCCAGTTGTAACCAAGTATTCCAACTTTTCTCTTCTCATGATGTGCCAGAAAAATGTAGATTGTTTTTTTCTGATGTTTTTTAGGAGCACCCTTTTTGTGTTGGCCACTTTGATAATTTCCTCGTTGGTCTCTTTAGCTGTCCAGGAAATTTTCAACATTCTTTTTAGAAATCCAATCTTCGTGGCCTCTGACCGTCTTTTCATTTGTTTGTTTACTGTCCATGATTCGCTTCCATACGTAAGAATTGGTTCTATATATCACCGATGAACTCTTTTTCTCACTTCTATTGACATAGATTGGTTGCATAAGATATTTTTCATTTTCTGAAATGCAATTTTGGCCTGAGCTATTCTGCTTTTTATTTATGTGTTGCATCGTCCATCTGATGTTATCACTGTGCCCAAGTATTTCAAACGTTGCACTTGTTTCAGATTTGTCTTGTATATTTCTATGCTGCATGACGGTGATTATTGTTTCTTCGATATAACCATTACTTCTGTTTTCTTACTATTCAGACTGAGGCCTTTCTTGTTGCTTTCTTTTACTATTATATCTACAATTTCTTGTAGCTCATTCTCTGTCTCTGCTATTAAGACTGTGTCATCCGCATATCGTAAATTATTTATGTTGTGACCGTTGACTTCAATTCCCTTTTATGAGTACCTGTATTACAATAAATATCAGAATAATGAACTGTAATATATATACTTTGTTGATTAATGCTAATTTTTTAATATCGATATCCTACATCGTTCTTGTTCAAGCAAATTGTTATCCATTTTGGTTCGTTCTGTGTTTATTTTTTTATACAAGATTGACAATAGAGATAATTATAATTTATTAGCAAAACTAATTATTTGCACCATGTGTTGCTGAAATCTGTTACATCCTGATGTTTACATATATATATTTTTTTTTACTTCTGAGAAGATGGAGACCATGGTTGCAGGCCCTTTTAGAAAGAGTCGATCACTTAGAAACAGCTGTTCTGTGAAGTGGGAACTGACAACAGGCATTCTCTTTTCGGTGGTAGCTTTTGTAATTGTCGCTGCGAAATGTGACTTGACTCGCACTGCAGTTCGGCTTTGCTAAGGCCGCAACCGTCAATGTAAAATGGCGACTTCTCGCTCTGGTTTCGCAGAGACTAATCGCTTCAACTGGCTCGATTTTTTTTCTTGTATTTTTTAATTTGTGTTTGGATGAAACTGTAGCGAGGAGGTGACTGTATACTCTCTTTTCGGTGAAAGTCGTTTGAAACCGTCACCTGTACCGCCGATGAGGGTTGTATAGTAATCCACTTTGTCAACAGAATTTGCTAACGCCAACGAGCTTTAGAGGAATATGTGACATTCATGGAGCGGATATGTGTTATTGCCGCCTGCAGTGAATTTTATTCCATAAATAAAACATATCAATGTCCATTTTGTTTAACTCAAGACTTACCTAACTTGATGTCAATGACAGTTAGAAAAAAACAACATCTTATAACTATTTTCAAATTTATTACTGGATAATATTGATTGATATAATAGACAGTGCATAATTGTATCTCTATACATTTGGAATATGCAAAGTGATCAACTTTCTCAATTCCATTAACTGTTGAATGGTGATTAATCTATTACAAATCTTCTCGTTACCGTCTTTTTTGTTTATTTGTGTCAAAGTTGATTATAAACCGCATAATTATTGTTATTATTTTCCTTAAGTTGTATATTTATACTGAAACTAGTCTGAAACAGACTGAATCAGCAAGTCTGTGATATCATAGCTAACAATTAAGTTTCGAACACGAAGAGCTTCTGTATGGTGCGACTTATTTAAGATGACAGCTTAGTCAAATCAGATTAGGGCTCGTAGAATGTTTGCAACAGTGTGATTTTAAGTGATTCTTACTGGTTTGGAAGTTGTTTTTTGTTCATTTGCGAAGAAAGATAACGATACGTATGTAAGAAGATGGGCTGCACAGTAATCCACGTTGTCAAAGAAAGTTTGCCAAGGAGCGTTGAGCGTCGTAGGTGGAAACTGAGATATGTACGGGAGCGGATATATGTAATTCCGGACTGGAGTGAGACTAGATCCATGAACAGAACAGAATAGTCAGTAGGTAGGTATTTACGTCGGTAGTTAAGATGGTTGTCAGACAGGTAGATAGCTATGTAAATAGGTGGCAAGGCAAGTTGGAATGAAGGCAGGCGGGCAGGCAGATAGATAGATAGATAGATAGATAGATAGATAGATAGATAGATAGATAGATAGATAGATAGATAGATAGATAGATAGATAGATAGATAGATAGATAGATAGATAGATAGATAGATAGATAGATAGATAGATAGATAGATAGATAGATAGATAGATAGATAGATAGATAGATAGATAGATAGATAGATAGGTAGTTAGGTAGATATTTTGGGTATATCCCGTGAACATTATATCGTGTGTAAAAACCTGTGTGAAAACGATTAGTGAGTGACGGGCATAATTGCACAGCATAATATAAGCTATTTGAGGACATACAGAACATGTTATGTGTGCTTAGTAGTGAAATATCAGGCATTCTATGTAAGTTATGAGAAGCGCCGGATGCTTCTGACACGGTGCGGCATATGAGTAATGTAGGCATTCTTCTGACACGGAGCGAGATATGAGTAATGTAGGCATTCTTCTGGCACGGTGTGGGATATGAGTAATGTAGGCATTCTTCTGACACGGTGCGCGATATGAGTAATGTAGGCATTCTTCTGACACGGTACGCGATATGAGTAATGTAGGCATTCTTCTGGCACGGTGTGGGATATGAGTAATGTAGGCATTCTTCTGGCACGGTGTGGGATATGAGTAATGTAGGCATTCTTCTGGCACGGTGTGGGATATGAGTAATGTAGGCATTCTTCTGATACGGTGCGCGATATGAGTAATGTAGGCATTCTTCTGACACGGAGCGAGATATGAGTAATGTAGGCATTGTTCTGGCACGGTGTGGGATATGAGTAATGTAGGCATTCTTCTGGCACGGTGTGGGATATGAGTAATGTAGGCATTCTTCTGGCACGGTGTGGGATATGAGTAATGTAGACATTCGTCTGGCACGGTGCGCGATAAGAGTAATGTAGGCATTCTTCTGGCACGGTGCGGGTTATGTGTAATGTAGACATTCTTATGGCACGGTGCGCGATATGAGTAATGTAGACATTCGTCTGGCACGGTGCGCGATATGAGTAATGTAGGCATTCTTCTGGCACGGTGCGGGATATGAGTAATGTAGGCATTCTTCTGGCACGGTGCGGGTTATGAGTAATGTAGGCATTCTTCTGGCACGATGCGGGTTATTAGTAATGTAGGCATTCTTCTGGCACGGTGTGGGATATGAGTAATGTAGGCATTCTTCTGGCACGGTGTGGGATATGAGTAATGTAGGCATTCTTCTGGCACGGAGCGGGATATGAGTAATGTAGACATTCTTCTGACACGGAGCGGGATATGAGTAATGTAGACATTCTTCTGGCACGGTGCGGGATATGAGTAATGTAGACATTCTTCTGGCACGGTGCGGGATATGAGTAATGTAGACATTCTTCTGGCATGGTGCGAGATATGAGTAATGTAGACATTCTTCTGGCACGGTGCGGGATATGAGTCAAGACTTTGGCACATTGTGAGAGACAATTATGTTTGTCTTTTGCTTCTTCAAAGTGGATGATACTGCTTTTAAAGACACACAAGCTGATGCACTATTCTGTTGATCACGCAATTGAAATTAAGAAGAAAATGTGTGTTTTAAATGCATGTATATAATTGCTTGCGTACATACATACGTACTTACAGTACTTACCTCATGTTAGTCTCATTGTAGCTCACGTGTTGTAATTTGAAAGCTTTCTCCAAATCTGTACCAGGATATATAAACATCTTTCTGCCCTGAGCGATTGCTAAACCTAGCAACGATGCGTATTTGAACATCTGGTTTCCCAATCTTCCATCCTTCATTGATGCTGTGGTGAGACACCACGTGACATGTTGACTGACTTTACTCGTTGTTTGTACATCAGTTACACTGTTGAGTCCAACGCTGCTGTTGGCGAGTGCAGTCAGGCGGTTAATTACGTGCGATTTGTAGATTACATTATTTGTTATATCTTTACTGGCGTTGCCGAAACCTGAAATGTTGCACTTAAGTGGACTGTTTTCTTGCGACTCGTATTTACTTTGTGAATGTAGGAAACAAAATTAAAACGATATTACTTGTAATAATTAAGTACAAATCATAGCTATATATATATATATATACATAAAATCACTAATCGTGTTTTGAAAGAACTTCAAGAAATGACAGACATATTAGTAAAAGAAAGCAACTAGAAATTCTCAGTCTGAATAATAAGAAAACAGAGGCAATGGTCATATCGAAGAAGCAATCATCACTATCATGCAGCATAAAAATAAACAGGATAGATTCAAAACAAGCGTAACGCTTCAAATACTTGGACACAATTATAATTTCAGGTGGAATATGCACCACAGAAATTAAAAGCAGAATAGCTCAGTCCAAACTAGCATTTCAGAAAAAGAAAAACGCATTATGTAACACAAATATTTCAACAGACATGAAGAAGAGAGTTCATCCGTTCTATATTGAGCCTATTCTGACCTATGGAAGCGAATCATTGACATTAGGCAAACAAATGAAAAGACGATTAGAGGCCACAGAGATGGGATTTCTCAGAAGAATTTTAAAAGTTCCATGGACAGCTAAAAAGACCAATGAGGAAGTTCTCAAAGAGGCCAACACAAAAAGGCAGCTCCTAAAAAACATCAGAAAGAAACAATCAACATTTTTTGGGCACATCATGAGAAGAGAAAAATTAGAATACTTGGTTACAACTGGCAAAATAGAAGGAAAGAGAGATCGCGGACGACAAAGAGAGAAAATATTGGATAGCCTTGTGTCATGGCATGGAAAACAGTCAACAACAGAAATGATAAATGCACTTTAGATAGAAGATTGTGGAAGGACATGATCGCCTACGCCAACCGGTATGGCGCATGGTGAATCGTATTTATGAATTACTGTTCCTGAAATGTAATTTTTCCTAATTTTTCCAAAGCAAATTTCTATTGGTTCCACCATCAGTCACACAGCAAAGTCATCTATAGTTCTATTAAGGCCTGAGAACGCAGAGGGAAGTCCCGAAATCACCTAAAATGTGTGACGTCTTCAGCTATAGACGGCTGTTACCACAACTGCTCCTGCTGGCGAAGCTGAAAACGTTACCAACTTTGGGTTATTTCGGTCAGCCGGAGGTCTTGTTAATACTATAAATGGCTTTGATCACACTAAGGAGAAGAGATGTGTAAATGTCTAGTTCTTTTATCCAATTTCCACGAAATTTGCTGTTTAATAATACATATATAAAATAATTCATAATATAAAATAATTCCTAACATAAAATAATTCCTAACATAAAATAATACATAATAAAAAATAATACAAATATAAAATAATACAAATATAAAAAATGCAAATATAAAATAATACAAATATATAATAATACAAATATAAAATAATACAAATATAAAATAATGCATAATATAAAATAATACATATATAAAATAATTCATAATATAACATAATTCATAATATAAAATAATTCATAATATAAAATAATTCATAATATAAAATAATTTCATAATATAAATTAATTCATAATATAAAATATGTAATACAAATAAAATAAATCATGAAATAAAATAATTCATAATATAAAACATAACATAATATAAAATAATACAAATATAAAATAATACAAATATAAAATAATTCATAATATAAATAATTTCATAATATAAATTAATTCATAATATAAAATATGTAATACAAATAAAATAAATCATGAAATGAAATAATTCATAATATAAAACATAATATAATATAAAATAATATAAAATAATACAAATATAAAATAATACAAATATAAAATAATACAAATATAAAATAATACAAATATAAAATAATGCATAATATAAAATAATACATATATAAAATAATTCATAATATAATATAATTCATAATATAAAATAATTCATAATATAAAAAATGTAATACAAATAAAATAAATCATGAAATAAAATAATTCATAATATAAAACATAACATAATATAAAATAAGTCATAAATATCAAATAAGCATTATAAATTGTAAATAATGAAATAAAATAAGCCATACGTTCAAATTCATTACAACAATTTTACACTGACAGATTGCTTTCACGTCCAATCCAGTAGCAGACAAAAATAATGATAAGAAGACACAGCGTATTCGCAATAAGGAAGCCTCTTCCAGGCAATTTCATTGTCAAACACGAAACGGCTGTATGAAGTTATTTTACAACGCTCAACGCTGAGCTAGTCGAGTGATACACAAATAAGCACAGAATCGTATGTGATGTCAAGATACGGCACAGCTTGATACTACAGATGTGGTGGGAATGTGAGCATCGAACGCCTGCAACATATCCGATATTTGCTGGGTTCTTTTACATTTGATTCATATATATATATAGGCCAAAATAGCATTTCAGAAAATGAAAAATATCTTATGCAACAAATCTATGTCAATAGAAATGAGAAAGAGAGTTCAGCGGTGCTATATAGAACAAATTCTGACCTATGGAAGTGAAACATGGACAGTAGACAAACAAATGAAAAGACGATTAGAGGCCACAGATATGGGATTTCTCAGAAGAATGTTGAAAGTTCCCTGGACAGCTAAAAAAAAACCAATGAGGAAGTTCTCAAAGAGGCCAACACAATAAAGGGGCTGTTAAAAAAACATCAGAAAGAAGCAATCAAAATTCTTCGGGCCCATCATGAGCAGAGGAAATTTGGAATACTTGGTTACAACCGGCAAAATAAAAGGAAAGAAAGATCGCGGACGACAAAGAGAGAAAATACTGGATAGCTTGATGTCATGCCATGGAAAACAGTCAACAGAACTGATACGATGCACTGTGGATAGAAGATTGTGGAAGGACATGATCGCCTACGCCAACCGGTATGGCACATGATGATGATATATATATATATATACGTTATATATATTATATATATGTATATATATATATAAAAGTGTGCTAAGCACACACGTTATATATATATATATATATATATATATATATATATATATATATATATATATATATATAAAACGTGTGTGCTTAGCACACTTTTATATGGATCAGAAACATGGACAACATACTCAAATAACGATAAAAGATTAAATGTCTTCCACAGGCGATGTCTCCGCAGAATAAGGCACATCAAATGGTAGAACAAGATAACCAACTTAACTGTCCTGCAACGTGCTAGGACCCCAACAATCATGTCGACGCTCAGATGTCGAAGACTAAGATGGCTGGAGCACGTCCAACGAATTGAACAAAAACGCATCCGAAGGAAAATAGTATATGGTGAATTAATACACGGAAAAATACAAATCGGCAGACTAAAACTACGAAATAGAGATATCTGTAAATCATCTCTGAATGACTTCTCCATCTGTGAAAATGAGTGGGAACATCTGGCAAGTGATCGCACATCATGGAGAGCATGTATAAAGAACGGTATGACATCATTTGAGATTGTGCTAAGGCAAAACTTAGAAGAGAAAAAACTCATGAAAAAGGATGGAAAACTGTTGATCAGTGGGCCTGACAAACATTATAGCTTGTTTCATAACTCGTGCCCAACTTTTAAAATCGATAGCTTTTTAACCGCTTGTTGTAAGTTGTTCAAAATTTGCATGTAAAGTTATAATGATTAGAACCCAACAGGGAATAAATTTCAATAACAAAAACCATTTGGTTATTATTGTTGCTTATTTGATTTATATAAATTTATAACGACCCATTGATGTAGTCAAAACTTAATGTTTACAGTATTTTAAGTTAAAAATAGCGAGTAAAAATCCATACAGGGTAAAATTGACGTGTTTGCACGCTTTCGCCGTGGTTTTTTTGACACAATTAGACACTTGAGATATTGTGTGTTCCATTTCCGTTCATTCATAGGTATAGACGTGGAACGATAACATTTATCATGAGTCTTAAAATGAAATTCTGCTGTTTACAAAACATTGCAATAAAAATGTATGACTATTTTTGCAAAGAGGCTAAACGAGGAAGATTATTTCATTCTTTAGAAAACCCTGAGAATAGGACAAGGCACATTTTGGATTTATCTAAACGGTCATTTAATCGCTGGATTCAAGCACGTGACCGTCAATGTTCAAAATATACAAAATCACAAGGAAGAGCAAAAATGTTGGATAATTTCGACAGTGAACTTATTAGAAGTGAAATTCGCAAAATGTTGGGTATGAATGAAACTGTTACAATAAGAAAATTAAAAATTTCGCTGAAAAAGAACAATAGTATTGAAATATCAAAGTCTACATTATGGAGGAATGTGTGAGCTGCAGGCTTTACATTCAGAAAGTATTCCAATGGACGAAACATCATCTGTGAGAAGCCACATATAGTAGTCATGAGAAGCAAGTACTTACGTGAAGTAAAAGAGGTGCGCAAGCAAGGTTATGATATTGTGTGCTTGGATGAAACATGGATCAATGCTCACCACACTAACCAAAGGGAATGGCAGTCATCAGATGGAAAGATTAAGAGATTAATACCTAGCAGCAAAGGACAGCGCTTGATAATTGCTCATGCAGGTAGTCGACAACATGGACTAATACAGAATGCAGAGCTCATTTTTCTTTCAAAATCCATAGACAATCCGGATTATCACTCTGAGATGAATGATCACATATTTAGACATTGGATTGAAAATTCTGTTCTCCCATCACTATATCGACCATCTTGCCTAATAATGGACAATGCAGCGTACCACAACATTGTTGCACTTGAAGATAAAAGTCCCGACGTCATCCAGTACAAAAGATGCTATTAAGATATGGCTCACAAAGGAGCACATACAATTTAATAACATGTACTTAAAACCTGAATTACTATCTCTAGTAAAGCAAAAACAAAGGACAAAGATTTTTCAAATAGATAAGACTATCCAAGAGCACGGTCATATAAGTTTGAGGTTGCCACCTTACCATGCTCATTTAAATCCAATAGAACTAATCTGGGCAAAATTAAAAGGACAAGTGGCAGATGAAAATACAACATTCAAAATATGCGATGTAAAGACTCTTGCTAATCTCGCTTTATTAAATATAGACAAAGATTATTGGGCTAAATGTGAAAACCACGTCTTAAAACAGGAAGAGGAATATTGGAAAAATGATGGTTTGAGGAATGTTCAACCCCAAACAGTTATTAATCTTTTAGACTCGTCTGATTCAGAATGAAAGTATATAGCCCCCACAATGTTGGCCCCTATATTACCTTAAATTAGTTCAACAAACGGTCCTTTTCAGGCCCACACAACTATGAAAATTGGACATACAGGTATACCTTGATATTATCGTCCGTCCTCGAACTGAGAAGACAATAATTCTCCTGGTATTTCCCCATTACGGCCACGCCTTTACCTAGTGAAAATTAATCATAGACCAGCAACTACGGTAATTTCTATTATTTAGGGCTTCACAATTTACAATTTTTACAAACATCAATGAAATTCGCCGCTTTAAGAAAACTGCAGCTGCAAGATATTTGTTAAATATACATTTAAAGGGTCTTTTGCATTCTAATAACATTTGGAAAATTTCAACAGTTTTTAACAAACGGTTACTGAGCAATAGCGTTTTGAAGTTGGGCAAGTGATTTGAAACGAGCTATAGTAGAGTTATCCACGAGAGAAGCTGTTCGACAAAAACAAAACCTCAAAAAAATACACAATAGCCTCCATTAGACCGTCTGACAAGATGAAAAGAGCCATATGTAAATATATATATATATATAGGCAGTGTTGATGTCAAATTCACAACCCAAAAGATGCAAGAGAAAGGAGACAAGGCCGGGTACCGCGGGTACACCTTGCCCGTTCTGTGGATGGATCTGTCTGTCCAGGATTGGCAAATTCATCCATGAGAAAAGATGTTCAGTAAAGCAGCACCCAGTATGAGACACTAATGCTTTACCAAACTATTGACTTATCATGATTGCTTGCTACCAGCCGTCTGTCAAGACGACAAAGGCCATATAAATATGTGGTTAGTGAATTGGCCAAGTTAGGACAAGAGGTCGGGTTCGATCCTCATCGATGGCTTTCACGTTCACCCAGCCTTAAATGGGTACCAGAATTTTTTCTGGAAAAATACAGTGGCACAGGCGTAATACCGACCACATTACCCCAAAATTCATGTGCTGGCAACAATTATGGTCACTAACACCATTTCCGTTTACGTGATGGGCTCTTTACTTTTTCTTTTCTAAGTTCAAGCTTGTAAATTGCTTTTTTCTAGTTTTCAAAATGTTTGGGAAATGTGGTGTTACTGTTATTATGTGAATGTACTTAGGAGTAGCACTAACAATACGACCACGCTTATTATCTTTCTGAATAGTAGAAACATAGTCAACCATGAGGAAGTCATGTACTGCTTAGTCTACATTCGAATATACCCTCCTCGGCACATCCCTTTTGCATAGATGAGGCCAGGGTACATCAACCTATAGAAGCTGCTCGTTAGTGCCAGGAAACAAACACATTTACCTGGGTGACCGTTATTAACCACTTAGAGGGTTCAATCGGTATCGTGCATGTTAAATCCAAGTACACACTAACAGTTCTGGTATTTGTTATGTAGCGGTTAACGCTCTTACTTCACGTATCAGTTATGTTTAGCGCATTCTCAATTAGTTTGTTAATTCGTTGGTTGGTTGATTTGATTTGTTATTAGTTGGCCAGTTAAATAGTTAGTAAATAAGGTAGATAGTTCGTTCTTTCTCGGGCTGAAGACAGTACATAGAGCAGAAATAACAAATCCCCACTGTGTCGATACATTGCTAGGTTTTGTAGGCCATGTTGTGTTCTTAAATCCATAGTTAAGCCATTAATTGTTCCTTATAATTTCGTTTGGTCTTCCTCGTTTTCTCTTGTCACCGCTGCGAGGAAAACCATCGATACTTATGCAGATGACTGGATACACGTATACACTGATGGTACATCTACTAAGGCCACAGAAAAAAGTCGGTTATACAATTTTATAGTCCGTTCAGAAATTCATAATCACACCTGAATTAGTTTTGCGTGATAACCGTTTGTTATTTTGGTTTCAAATTCTGCATGCAATCTTAGAATATTGATGACGTAAAGATTTTGGTATTTTTTATTCCACAAACACAACAGATTTTGCACATCAGCGAACTCCTTTGATCTTTTATGACGACATCACACAAGTTGATTCAAATTTTAGAGTTTACAGTAATCGTGTTAAATGTTTCAGTTTACTGCAATTCTTGCCAGAGGCGTATCTACATAGTGCTTAATTGTGGGTGTTGTTCGTTATGTGTATTTGCAAACATGAATTCAATTGGTTACAATTAGTCTTGTCCTTCGGTCACCATTAGAGCCCAGGACGTCCTAACTGCAGCTGGAATTGAATTCATCTTAATTTTAATCATTCCGAATCTGACGATTCCAAGAGGTTGATAATCATTACTGGCTGGACAAGTAGTAATCCATCTCGTTTCCAGTACTCATCTTCCACACGCAGCACATGTTCAACACACTTCTTCCAGAAAGGAATGTCTTTTTTTGAGAGAGACTCGCGTGTCAGAACTTCAACATCACACATTTTAAACGTCCTGTTCTGTTCTGCAACTTGTCCTTTGACGTGAGCCCAGACAAGTTCGAATGGATTAAGGTGCGCATGATATGCAGGGAGTCGAAGAGAGGTATGGCCGTATTTCTCAATGATTTTGTCAACATGATACACCTTTTTCTTAATCGTATTCTTCACAAGTTGTAACAATTCGGGTTTTAAATATGTGTCGTCAAATTTGACATTTTCATTCGCAAGCCATGTCCTAATTTGCTCTTTTGTATTTGATGCAGTAGGCACTTTGTCTTCCTCTGATACGACATTGTGGTATGATGCATTATCCATGACTATGCATGAAGGTCTCTCCAGGATTGGTAAAAGATCGTTCTCCAACCAGTGCCTGAAAATGTTTCCATTCATTTCAGTATGGTAGTCCCTATCGTCGCTACTTTTTGATTGGAAAATAAGTCCCGCATCATGGACAAGGCCGTTTTCAGTTCTTCCAGCATGCGTTAATATAATGCGCTGGTCTTTTCTGCTCGGAATTGTTCTTTTGAGTTTGCCATTTACTGTCTGCCATTCTTTAGCATAGGTGTGGTGTGCGTTGACCCATGATTCGTCCAAATATACAATATCATACCGTTCATTCCGCCGCTCACGGATCTGTCTCAGGTATTTCCTTCGAGCAATGACCAAGTGTGGTTTTTCACAAATAATATTCCTGCCCCCAACAGTTTTTCTGAAAGTGAAGCCGGCTCCTCGCACAATCTTCCATAGAGTACTTTTAGAAATGTCAATATTGCAGTCTGCATGCAATTTTAATTTCAAATTCCTGAGAGTAACAAGTACATTATTAGCAAACATTTTCAATATCTCAAGCTTTATGACATCCATGTCAAAGCTGTCGACTTTCCTTTTCCTTCCTTGATTGACATGAGTGCACTCTGAGTCTTGTTTAATCCAACGAGAAAATGACGATCTATTAAGACCAAGCGCGAGTTACGTTCGTCTCTCTGGGTCATGAATATCACAACATGTCATCATAACAGTGTTAACATCGGACTTTTGTATCTGCTGAATGTGATGCAGCTTCCAGTATCTCCATCAACAGATACAGTGTTAAAATTGGACTTTTGTATCTGCCCAATATGATGCAGTTTCCAGTATCTCCATCAACAGACACAGTGTTAACATCGGACTCTTGTATCTGCTGAATGTGATGCAGTTTCCAGTATCTCCATCAACAGACAGTGTTAACATCGAACTCTTGTATCTGCTGAATTTGATACAGCTTCCAGTATCTCCATCAACTGACAGTGTTAACATCGGACTCTTGTATCTGCTGAATGTGATACATCTCCCAGTATCTCCACCAACAGACACAGTGTTTACATGAAAGCAGTTTTTTTTTCCATTTCAAGACGTAATCCTCTAGCCAAGAAGCTAGATCTGTCACATCCGTGTGTAAAAGCTCACAAGTCATCATTAACCCATAATATTTCTTAACGATGTAAATGGTGTTATAATGACTGAGCCAGCGCACATCTGGATCCTTTGGAATTTTCAGCATAGGATCTTAAAATAATATTTCTTTGAATGTCACGAAGAACTATCTCTCAAGTTGTGGATTGGTGAACAGGCTTGTATATGCCTCTGACGACATAAAAAAACACCTGTTCACATATGGAAGCACTTGTCACACGTGACACAACATTAGCCCTGCTATGTATGCAGGGAATCGTCATTCCTGGTTTATGTGAACTCTGGAGATCTGTCTGAAAAATTAGAACTTCCATCAAAAACATAAGCAATGAGATTACCAAATGGCATACCTCGTTTATTTATTTCACTTTCAATGCAGCTTGTGATGGTTTCAGCTATTGTATTTTGAATTGGAATTATGCACAAAAATATCTCTCTAATTTCTCCACAGTCTGTCACATATCTCTCACATATATCTCTCATACATATCTCTCACACATATCTCACATATATAGACAGTTCAGATTTGTTGACAGTGTTTGTGGATTCATCATCTTTAAAGCAAATCGTTTCCCCTTAATACCAGCACACAAACAGTTTATCAAGTAGCTCTCCCATGTAACATGTCACAAGCTGTGTCTTTACTACAATATGTAGCTCTCCCATGTAACATGTCATAAGCTGTGTCTTTACTACAATATGTAGCTCTCCCATGTAACATGTCACAAGCTGTGTCTTTACTACAATATGTAGCTCTCCCATGTAACATGTCACAAGCTTTGTCTTTACTACAATATGTAGCTCGCCCTTGTAACATATCATAAGCTGTGTCTTTACTACAATATGTAGCTCTCCCATGTAACATGTCACAAGCTTTGCCTTTACTACAATATGTAGCTCTCCCATGTAAAATGCCACAAGCTTTGTCTTTACTACAATATGTAGCTCTGCCATGTAACATGTCACAAGCTTTGTCTTTACTACAATATGTAGCCCCGCCATGTAAAATGTCAAAAGCTTTGTCTTTACTTCAATATGTAGCCCTCCCATGTAACATGTCACAAGCTGTGTCTTTACTACAATATGTAGCTCTCCCATGTAACATGTCACAAGCTGTGTCTCTACTACAATACGTAGCTCTCCCATGTAACATGTCACAAGCTTTGTCTTTGCTTCAATATGTAGCTATCCCATGTAACATGTCACAAGCTTTGTCTTTACTACAATAAGTAGCTCTCCCATGTAACATGTCACAAGCTTTGTCTTTACTACAATAAGTAGCTCTCCCATGTAACATGTCACAAGCTTTGTCTTTACTACAATATGTAGCTCTCCCATGTAACATGTCACAAGCTTTGTCTTTACTACAATATGTAGCTCTCCCATGTGACATGTCACAAGCTGTGTCTTTACTACAATATGTAGCTCTGCCATGTAACATGTCACAAGATTTGTCTTTACTACAATATGTAGCTCTCCCATGTAACATGTCACAAGCTTTGTCTTTACTACAATATGTAGCTCTCCCATGTAACATGTCACAAGCTTTGTCTTTACTTCAATATGTAGCTCTCCCATGTAACATGTCACAAGCTTTGTCTTTACTACAATATGTAGCTCTCCCATGTAACATGTCACAAGCTTTGTCTTTAATACAATATGTAGCTCTCCCATGTAACATGTCACAAGCTTTGTCTTTACTACATTATGTAGCTCTCCCATGTAACATGTCACAAGCTTTGTCTTTACTACAATATGTAGCTCTCTTATGTAACATGTCACAAGCTTTGTCTTTACTTCAATATGTAGCTCTCCCATGTAACATGTCACAAGCTGTGTCTTTACTACAATATGTAGCTCTCCCATGTAACATGCCACAAGCTTTGTCTTTACTACAATATGTAGCTCTGCCATGTAACATGTCACAAGCTTTGTCTTTACTACAATATGTAGCTCTGCCATGTAACATGTCACAAGCTTTGTCTTTACTTCAATATGTAGCCCTCCCATGTAACATGTCACAAGCTGTGTCTTTACTACAGTATGTAGCTCTCCCATGTAACATGTCACAAGCTGTGTCTCTACTACAATATGTAGCTCTCCCATGTAACATGTCACAAGCTTTGTCTTTACTACAATATGTAGCTCTCCCATGTAACATGTCACAAGCTTTGTCTTTACTACAATATGTAGCTCTCCCATGTATCATGTCACAAGCTTTGTCTTTACTACAATATGTAGCTCTCCCATGTAACATGTCACAAGCTTTGTCTTTACTACAATATGTAGCTCTCCCATGTAACATGTCACAAGCTTTGTCTTTACTTCAATATGTAGCTCTCCCATGTGACATGTCACAAGCTTTGTCTTTACTACAATATGTAGCTCTCCCATGTAACATGTCACAAGCTTTGTCTTTACTTCAATATGTAGCTCTCCCATGTAACATGTCACAAGCTTTGTCTTTACTACATTATGTAGCTCTCCCATGTAACATGTCACAAGCTTTGTCTTTACTACAATATGTAGCTCTCCCATGTAACATGTCACAAGCTGTGTCTTTACTTCAATATGTAGCTCTCCCATGTAACATGTCACAAGCTGTGTCTTTACTACAATATGTAGCTCTCCCATGTAACATGTCACAATCTTTGTCTTTACTTCAATATGTAGCCCTCCCATGTAACATGTCACAAGCTGTGTCTTTACTACAATATGTAGCTCTCACATGTAACATGTCACAAGCTGTGTCTCTACTACAATATGTAGCTCTCCCATGTAACATGTCACAAGCTTTGTCTTTACTTCAATATGTACCTCTCCCATGTAACATGTCACAAGCTTTGTCTTTACTACAATATGTACCTCTCCCATGTAACATGTCACAAGCTTTGTCTTTACTACAATATGTAGCTGTCTCCCATGTAACATGTCACAAGCTTTGTCTTTACTTCAATATGTAGCTCTCCCATGTAACATGTCACAAGCTGTGTCTTTACTACAATATGTAGCTCTCCCATGTAACATGTCACAAGCTTTGTCTTTACTACAATATGTAGCTCTCCCATGTAACATGTCACAAGCTTTGTCTTTAATACAATATGTAGCTCACCCATGTAACATGTCACAAGCTTTGTCTTTACTACATTATGTAGCTCTCCCATGTAACATGTCACAAGCTTTGCCTTTACTACAATATGTAGCTCTCTTATGTAACATGTCACAAGCTTTGTCTTTACTTCAATATGTAGCTCTCCCATGTAACATGTCACAAGCTGTGTCTTTACTACAATATGTAGCTCTCCCATGTAACATGCCACAAGCTTTGTCTTTACTACAATATGTAGCTCTGCCATGTAACATGTCACAAGCTTTGTCTTTACTACAATATGTAGCTCTGCCATGTAACATGTCACAAGCTTTGTCTTTACTTCAATATGTAGCCCTCCCATGTAACATGTCACAAGCTGTGTCTTTACTACAGTATGTAGCTCTCCCATGTAACATGTCACAAGCTGTGTCTCTACTACAATATGTAGCTCTCCCATGTAACATGTCACAAGCTTTGTCTTTACTTCAATATGTAGCTCTCCCATGTAACATGTCACAAGCTTTGTCTTTACTACAATATGTAGCTCTCCCATGTATCATGTCACAAGCTTTGTCTTTACTACAATATGTAGCTCTCCCATGTAACATGTCACAAGCTTTGTCTTTACTACAATATGTAGCTCTCCCACGTAACATGTCACAAGCTTTGTCTTTACTTCAATATGTAGCTCTCCCATGTGACATGTCAAAAGCTGTGTCTTTACTACAATATGTAGCTCTCCCATGTAACATGTCACAAGATTTGTCTTTACTACAATATGTAGCTCTCCCATGTAACATGTCACAAGCTTTGTCTTTACTACAATATGTAGCTCTCCCATTTAACATGTCACAAGCTGTGTCTTTACTTCAATATGTAGCTCTCCCATGTAACATGTCACAAGCTTTGTCTTTACTACAATATGTAGCTCTCCCATGTAACATGTCACAAGCTTTGTCTTTAATACAATATGTAGCTCTCCCATGTAACATGTCACAAGCTGTGTCTTTACTTCAATATGTAGCTCTCCCATGTAACATGCCACAAGCTGTGTCTTTACTACAATATGTAGCTCTCCCATGTAACATGTCACAATCTTTGTCTTTACTTCAATATGTAGCCCTCCCATGTAACATGTCACAAGCTGTGTCTTTACTACAATATGTAGCTCTCCCATGTAACATGTCACAAGCTGTGTCTCTACTACAATATGTAGCTCTCCCATGTAACATGTCACAAGCTTTGTCTTTACTTCAATATGTACCTCTCCCATGTAACATGTCACAAGCTTTGTCTTTACTACAATATGTAGCTCTCCCATGTAACATGTCACAAGCTTTGTCTTTACTACAATATGTAGCTGTCTCCCATGTAACATGTCACAAGCTTTGTCTTTACTTCAATATGTAGCTCTCCCATGTAACATGTCACAAGCTGTGTCTTTACTACAATATGTAGCTCTCCCATGTAACATGTCACAAGATTTGTCTTTACTACAATATGTAGCTCTCCCATGTAACATGTCACAAGCTTTGTCTTTACTACAATATGTAGCTCTCCCATGTAACATGTCACAAGCTTTGTCTTTACTTCAATATGTAGCTCTCCCATGTAACATGTTACAAGTTGTGTCTTTACTACAATATGTAGCTCTCCCATGTAACATGTCACAAGCTTTGTCTTTACTACAATATGTAGCTCTTCCATAATACATGTCACAAGCTTTGTCTTTACTACAATATGTAGCTCTCCCATGTAACATGTCACAAGCTTTGTCTTTACTACAATATGAAGCTCTCCCATGTAACATGTCACAAGCTTTGTCTTTACTACAATATGTAGCTCTCCCATGTAACATGTCACAAGCTGTGTCTTTACTTCAATATGTAGCTCTCCCATGTAACATGTCACAAGCTGTGTCTTTACTACAATATGTAGCTCTCCCATGTAACATGTCTCAAGCTTTGTCTTTACTACAATATGTAGCTCTCCCATGTAACATGTCACAAGCTTTGTCTTTACTTCAATATGTAGCTCTCCCGTGTAACATGTCACAAGCTTTGTCTTCACCACAATATGTAGCTCTCCCATGTACCATGTCACAAGCTGTGTCTCTACTACAATATGTAGCTCTCCCATGTAACATGTCACAAGTTTTGTCTTTACTTCAATATGTAGCTCTCCCATGTAACATGTCACAAGCTGTGTCTTTACTACAATATGTAGCTCTCCCATGTAACATGTCACAAGCTTTGTCTTTACTACAATATGTAGCTCTCCCATGTAACATGTCACAAGCTTTGTCTTTACTTCAATATGTAGCTCTCCCATGTAACATGTCACAAGCTTTGTCTTTACTACAATATGTAGCTCTCCCATGTAACATGTCACAAGCTTTGTCTTTACTACAATATGAAGCTCTCCCATGTAACATGTCACAAGCTTTGTCTTTACTACAATATGTAGCTCTCCCATGTAACATGTCACAAGCTGTGTCTTTACTTCAATATGTAGCTCTCCCATGTAACATGTCACAAGCTGTGTCTTTACTACAATATGTAGCTCTCCCATGTAACATGTCTCAAGCTTTGTCTTTACTACAATATGTAGCTCTCCCATGTAACATGTCACAAGCTTTGTCTTTACTTCAATATGTAGCTCTCCCGTGTAACATGTCACAAGCTTTGTCTTCACCACAATATGTAGCTCTCCCATGTACCATGTCACAAGCTGTGTCTCTACTACAATATGTAGCTCTCCCATGTAACATGTCACAAGTTTTGTCTTTACTTCAATATGTAGCTCTCCCATGTAACATGTCACAAGCTGTGTCTTTACTACAATATGTAGCTCTCCCATGTAACATGTCACAAGCTTTGTCTTTACTACAATATGTAGCTCTCCCATGTAACATGTCACAAGATTTGTCTTTACTACAATATGTAGCTCTCCCATGTAACATGTCACATGCTTTGTCTTTACTACAATATGTAGCTCTCCCATGTAACATGTCACAAGCTTTGTCTTTACTTCAATATGTAGCTCTCCCATGTAACATGTCACAAGTTGTGTCTTTACTACAATATGTAGCTCTCCCATGTAACATGTCACAAGCTTTGTCTTTACTACAATATGTAGCTCTCCCATGTTACATGTCACAAGCTTTGTCTTTACTACAATATGTAGCTCTCCCATGTAACATGTCACAAGCTGTGTCTTTACTTCAATATGTAGCTCTCCCATGTAACATGTCACAAGCTGTGTCTTTACTACAATATGTAGCTCTCCCATGTAACATGTCTCAAGCTTTGTCTTTACTACAATATGTAGCTCTCCCATGTAACATGTCACAAGCTTTGTCTTTACTACAATATGTAGCTCTCCCATGTAACATGTCACAAGGTGTGTCTTTACTACAATATGTAGCTCTGCCATGTAACATGTCACAAGCTTTGTCTTTACTACAATATGTAGCTCTCCCATGTAACATGTCACAAGCTTTGTCTTTACTACAATATGTAGCTCTCCCATGTAACATGTCACAAGCTTTGTCCTTACTACAATATGTAGCTCTCCCATGTAACATGTCACAAGCTGTGTCTTTACCACAATATGTAGCTCTCCCATGTAATATGTCACAAGCTGTGTCTTTACTACAATATGTAGCTCTCCCATGTAACATGTCACAAGCTGTGTCTTTACTTCAATATGTAGCTCTCCCATGTAACATGTCACAAGCTGTGTCTTTACTACAATATGTAGCTCTCCCATGTAACATGTCACAAGCTTTGTCTTTACCACAATATGTAGCTCTCCCATGTAACATGTCACAAGCTGTGTCTTTACTACAATATGTAGCTCTCCCATGTAACATGTCACAAGCTGTGTCTTTACCACAATATGTAGCTCGTTCTCTCTGTTTGTAAAGTCAGCTACTTAAACACTTAACACCCGGTCCCATCAAACGTCTCACAATGTTTCATATTTTTGGTTGTGTGAGTTATCTCCTCTTTAAGTAGGAAATGTAAAATCCTCTTTAAGATACTTATCCCAGACCTATTTTCTGCAATGTCAGCTTTACATTGATGATATAAGATAGGGTGATCAAATAAAACTAAACAACCACAATCTCAATAAAGGAAAACTGTCTTGGTTCGAAAATATATATAAGGCCATACATACAAATTTCGTCTGTGTTGGCACACCAAACTAAGCCATTTGTCTCAACTTTGATTTATTGAAAGGTTTTATAAATATATATATCCCAATAGCGGTTGAAAGTAAATTATGTCACAGAATTGTAATAGTTTTCCGCTGGTGGGGGAGGGGGGTATTTTCTAAACCCCGGGGGTGAAGGTATTTCTCTCCGCAAACACCCCCCACCCCCCGCAATCTCCGGAAAAGTCCTGAAAGAAATCCTGCATAAGGCTAGTGTTGCAATGGATCCCAGGACACTTCAACATTTCTATTGCTTAAGATGAATGATGATATCGTATGACGAAGGACAGCTCGACTGCGTTCATTTTCGATGCGGCTTGGTCTTATGTCTTTTGGCGTGTGCTGTGGCTACTATGATGGGGATTGCAGCTGTCGTTCTTTGTTTGCATTCTTCAATGAGGTGTTAATTCAGATGATTCCACCGAAACGGGAGGTTGAGCAATTATGGATTTTAATTTTTTTGCAGCGATGCAGGGACCTTCGATTAACTATAATAACTATCTTTCTAAACACATAATAAGCAGACACATAATAAACTCACACTGTAGAGAAGACTGGATGGATCATGAGAAAACAAAGAAATAATCTTCAAAATTCATGACAAGTCCAAACCACCACGACAAAATTAACAGCCTAAAATGAAGAGACAAAAACATTCATCTTAAGACTAAGAACTTGGCTTGTTCCCTTGAGCAACCACATGAAGAGAGTACAATGGAAACAAAGTACAGCATGCCCGCTCTGTGAATATCCGCCAGAAACCAAAATAGTATAAAATCACATGTTTGACTCTCCAAAACTGGATTCTAGAGCAACTCTACATCAGCAAAGACTTGATAAATGGAATACCTTGTACAGAACTGTAGTGGTGTAGGCTTTCGTCTCTATCAACAGGTGTAAACAGCCTTGTTGTGACGTCTAATGTGACGCGACTCGTTCTCTGTTGACCCTGACCTTCCGACGTTCTCTAGAGCCAATGCTCTACCTGCTCGGACTCTCGCTAGCTTGGATCCAGTCCCCTCCCCTTTGATATTGCTTTGCGCTGTCTCTTGTGATGGCTGATGCAGGCCTCAACCCGGGTCTGCTCTGCCCGTCGCGGTTCGTTCATTGCCAGTTTAAGTACAATACCACACTGATGGGAAAGACTCAACAACACAGACTTTATAAAACAATGCTCAGTCTCACTCGACACTTATTCTGGTGGACCCCATCACCGTCTCATTCACTGCTGGTTCAACGATTTAAATTGTACAAATATAACTGGAAATCCCTTTCTCTCGCACTCCTTGAAATATAAAAGTTAAATCTAACAGCGTCATACTCGCCTACTTGACCAGCGAGTTTAAATATACACTTTGCACTAGTAAACTCTTTCTCTCGCACTATTTGAAATATAAAAGTTCAGTAAGAAAGTCACACTCGTTTACTTGAATCAGCGAATGTAACTATACACAGATCATTGGAATCTCTTTCCCTCGCACTTCTTTAAATATAAAGTTCAGTCAATAACATCACACTAGCCTGCCTTGATTAGCGAGTTTACTGAACAACAAATCAATGAAATCTAACTAAGTCGCTATTGACTCGATTCCTTGAAGCAACTCATAGCTCCATTTCACCCCTGGTTTCCACCGGTTTCCTATGACCAGTATAGTCGCTGTGGAACTACCTGCATATCCGTGAACTCACCCTGGTAGCTATCCCACTAGACTGAACATAGTAAACTGTCGATTCTTCACTTTTACAGCGGCCACACAAACACTCCCATCTGTGACAAAAATGAATAGCCTCTATGAAGGCTGGGAGGTCAACTGGCCACCTGCCTTCTGGACAAAGCTCATTTCTGTCCCACTATTCGAGCTACAATCTCACTTCTCCTGTCACATTCCTATTTCCTTGTTTGTCTCTACTCAGCCCCTCCCCCCCCCCCCCCCACACACACACTCTCTCTCTCAATTTCACGAGATTCTCTCAGCTCACCTAACCGACTCTCGTGCACACTGTCCCATTCTTCCCCGTATGAGTTTGCTACACCATTTCTCTATCACTCACTCCCCTATATTTCCTCCACTCCTTCCCCTTCCTTGTTATTCCTCTATTACAAGGGAACTTGGAAATACCTGCAGACATGATTAGGTGACGTTGGGCCGAGAGGTGTCAGCTTTCAGGCCGCTGGATCCATAACAACACTAGGTCTTTAAATGAAGGTCTGATGCTGCAGTTTTCCCTGTTTACACTTCAATAAACCCAAATGTTAGAAAATGTATGCCTTGTTCAAAGATCTAGGTATTAACACTGGCCACCTCATCTCTATATGATGTTTCTTATGAAAGTTCAAACACTGACTACCGACAAAATAACAAGGACGAACAACCTTAGATACCATTACTTGTTTTAAATGTCATGTTTCATATTTACTATCTTGTTCCTCTCGTATTGATATTTCATTATTTACTATCTTGTTCCTCTCGTATTGATATTTCATTATTTACTATCTTGTTCCTCTCGTATTTATATTTCATTATTTATTATCTTGTTCCTCTCGTATTGATATTTCATTATTTACTATCTTGTTCCTCTCGTATTTATATTTCATTATTTATTATCTTGTTACTCTCGTATTTATATTTCATTATTTATTATCTTCACAAGCACTCTTATTTGTTTGACGACGAGATTACACGACGTCTAAACTGATGTCTAGATCTCACAATTGACAATGTACAGAGATAATGACAGAGTCTCTATTACTGTATAAATGTCAGAGTTTGCATCTGTTTTTCTCTTACCAGATAAATATACCGTCGCTTGTGATGACATTTGGTAAGTGATTTGTTTAGATAATAGAACTATGTACGTCATCTGGCTATCCCGAAGGTTTCTAGTTCCTCCTTAAACAACGAAATGTGTGTTCCCCTGTTATGTGTACATTCGCCGCATGAAGATGTCCCTTTATATGTCCCTCAATATGTCCCTTTATATGTCCCTCAATATGTCCCTGTATATGTCCCTCAATATGTGCCTGTCTGACAATCGTTGAACTTTCAACTTTTAAAACCTTCAGCTAAGAAAGATACTCTCACCAAATGCAGTATTTTTTCTATAAAATTAGCCTGCGCTCTACGCCTCTAGTTTATCTCCTCTACCTATAATTACTGTCCCTTAACCTGAGACCAGTGCATTCATTTGTCAAGAGTACTTTATGAACAAAGGTAATAAACCCACATCAATTCCACAAGTGGAACAGTCTCTATGTATACCAGCTACTTTGATTCAGCTACGAATTATCCCCTCGTGTAAATGCAAAACTAATATTATTGCAATTCTCTTTACTGGTGTTTCAGAAAAATAACCCAGTAGAGAAAAGTCAACATCGCAATATAATTCTCTACTCGAGAGCTGAATAGCCCTTGTAGCAGTAATGTAGTAGCAATAGAAACAGTAGACTAGCAGTTGCACTACTATTAGTAGTAGAAGTAGTAGTAGCACTACAGACTCCAATTATCTCTCCACCAAATGACCATCTCACTCCAACAGTACAGCGACCACCATCATAGATCATAGTCTTGTTCCATCGATTAGTCATAATTAGGTGGCATTAGGCTTCGTTATGATCAAGTAATTTGATAAGTTTGAAATAATACAAGGGAACATATTTTATTAATTATTCAGAGATCGATTACATCTAAAGTAATGGCCTTTCCATACAGATTTCGTCAACCAACAATCTTCTTCTTCTTCTTTCTTCTTCTTTCCTTCCTCATCTGCCTTTCAGCGTCGAGGGGAGATATAATTTGCGGTCTTTTGCTCTTCTGTTCGCCTCTGCTGCTGTTATGTTTCCTAGTGCTTCTAATATTCCATCGATCCATCTTTTTCGTGGTCGACCCTTGGGTCTGTTGTTCTCACAACGTTTGTTGAAGGCTCGTTGTGTTGTGTTTTGTTCTTTCTGCCTTGTCACGTGGCCGAACCATTTTATTTGTTGTTTCCTTATATATTCTATGGCTGGGGCTATTCCTAGCTTTTTTCTCAGTTCTACATTTCTGATCTTATCTCTCAGACTGTTTCCTGTCATTCGTCTAACACATTTCATCTCTGTAGAGGTTATTTTTCTTATTGTTCTTGCATCTAGAGTCCAGGTCTGGCATTGGTAGCACAACGTTGGAATGAAGATTGTATTGTAGAGTGCTCGTTTTGCCTCCAGAGTTATTTCCTTGTTGGACAATAGTGGTGATAACTGTCCGATGATTTGACAAGCTTTGTTGCATCTTGATTCTATCTCTGCTGTTTGGGAATTGTCGTTTGTCATTAGACTTCCTAGGTATTTGAATTCCTCTACTTGTTTTAGTTGTCTGCCTTCTATAGTTATGTTGATGTTCTGTTTATTTTTGGCGACATTCATGACTTCTGTTTTGTTGATGTTGATTTTCATGTTGTATTTTGTTCCTAAGATGTTGAGTTTGTTTAAGTGTTCTTGTAGGTCTTCTATTGTTTCATGTATTAGTGCCTGGTCGTCTGCAAATAGAAGCTCGTTGATCTCCTCTGTCTCTGATGGGTTGGCTAGCTTGCATATATGGTCCATGTATGTAATAAACAGTAGGGTGGATAGTACGCACCCCTGTCTTACACCTGATCTAACTTCGAAGTGGTCTGTGTAGCCTGTTGCTGTTCTGACCCTGCAGCTGCTGCTGGCGTAGAGACTTTTAATAATGTTGGTTAGATGTTGGCTTACTCCGTATGTTGTTAGTATCTCCCACAGTTGTTCTCTGTTTACTCTGTCGAATGCTTTTTCCTGGTCAATGAAGGCTATGTATAAGTTTTGGTTGTGTTCTGTCGTTTTTTCTGCAAGCTGTTTTAGTGTGAATAGTGCGTCGGTACATCCTCTGTTTTTTCGGAACCCCATTTGAGAATCGCTTAACTGTAGTTCTATTATTGGTCTCAGTCTTTTTTCCAAGATTTTGGCGTATAGCTTTCCTACATGGCTAAGCAGAGATATACCTCTATATTGATTGCAGTCTCTTTTGCTACCTTTCTTTTTCCATATTGGTATGATGATTGCCTGTTGCCAGTCTTCTGGGGCTTGTTGTTGGTGCCATGCTGCATTAAATATTCTGTGCAGCCATTGCATTCCTGTTTCTCCCGCTGCTGCTATTATTTCTATTGGAATGTTATCTGTCCCTGGTGCTTTATTTCTTGGTGCATATTTGATTACTTCTTCTATTTCCTCTTTCATGATGTTGGGTTCAGTATTTGTGAGTTCTAGTGTGGTTTTTGTTGTCTTGTTGGTAGTTGGTATGTTTAACAGGTCTTCAAAATATTCTTTCCATCTCTGTTGCATACATTGGTTGTTTGATATTGGTTGTCCGTCTTTGTCATTTATCAGCTCAGTAGGATCATGGTTTTCTTTTCTCACTCTTGTGGCTTTTACTGCTTTGTAGAAATCTCTTGTGGCTGTCTTGAAGTCCCTGCTCATGTTTAGTCCGAATTCTGTCCAATTCCTTTGCTTAGCTTCTTTGATCAGCATTTTAACTCTTTTTCGAACTAAGGCATATCTTTCATATTTTTCTTGGTTCTTGTTCTCCCTCCAATTTTTAAACAGTTTCTTCTTTTCTTTAATTGCTTCTCTGATTGTTTCGTTCCACCACGGGGTGCTCTTTTTCCATTCTCTTGTTCTTAGCTTCGTTCCACAAACTGTTTTAGAGATGTTAGTTACTGTTTCCTTAAATTGTTTCCACTCTTCTTCTACTGTGCCTACTTCGTTAGGGAGTTTCTTGAATTCCTCTCTGAGTTTTTCTTCTAGGGTTTTCCTTGTTTCTTGATCTTTTAATTGTTTTATTTTTATTGTCTGTTCTTTTCGCTTCTTTTGTTTGTTTTCGTGTTTTCTCTTTATTTTTGGCTGTCTTAGTGTGATCATAACCATCTTGTGATCCGTGTCGTCTGTAATATTTGGGATTGCTCTACTGTCGGTTACTCTTTTCTTGTTCTCTTTTCTTGTTAGTATAAAATCTATCTGGCTTCTGCATGTTGTGTCATTCCATTTGTACCAGGTGTATACTTGCGACTCTCTGTGTTTGAAGAATGTGTTGGTGATAAATAAATTGTTTTGATTGCATAGATCCAGCAGTCTGCTTCCATTTTCGTTTATTTCAGCTGTTTTATCACCAAAGGGTCCTAAGATGTCACTGTTCTCACTGTTGCGTTTCCCAAGCCTTCCATTAAAATCTCCCATCACTAACATGTCGTCGCTTTCGTCAATCTTGTTAATAATTTCACTCAATGTGTCGTAGAATTCTTCGCTGTCTTTTACATTGTTGTTGCATGGTGCATAGATTTGAATGTAATTTGTTTTTCGGTCGTCTTCTAGCAGTTTAATTGAGATAATTCTTTCTGAATAGTATTTTATTTCTAGAATGTTCTTTGCGTGTTCTGGGTCGATGATAAAACCTACTCCATGTGTTGCTCTTTCTGTGTTGTCGACTCCCGAGAATATTTTCGTGTAGTTCATGTGTGTTTTCTTTATCTGTTGTCCTTTTACTCTGGTGTCCGCTAATCCTAGTATTTTAATTTTCCTTTTTGTCATTTCTTCTATAAGTTCGATTTCTTTATTTTTTATTCCGCATATGTTTATCGTTGCTACTTTGATCTCCATATTCTATGTATTTCTCTGAGCATAAATACAATTATCCCTTACCGACCTACTAAGTCAGTCGTAAGTTAAGGGCTTAGTTTAAGAGAAACACACGATGGGGGTTTAGCCCGGCTGATGTTTCCCCCCACGTGTGTGATCGCTAAGGTCTCACATGCGATCTTTTACGGTCTAAATATAAAACTTTACTTGGTTACATTTAAAAAAGTACTTATCAGTTCTTATCCTCCTCCTTGGTAGAACACTTTACACAACTTTCTGAAAATTATATCCCGCTGGAAACACTATATTTAATCACATTAATCACACAGTCTACACTCCGAATGTAAAAACACCCGCCATCTTGGATTTTCACATTGATATTTTAAACCAACAATATCAATGGCAATATAAATATGATATATCAATAATATATAAATATAATATATCAATGGCAATATAAATAAAATATATCAATAATATATAAATATAAATGGCAAACTCCACTAAGAGTTTCTGTTTCCTCTTTCATTCATCATTTGCCTTTCAGCGTTGAGGTAAAACAGGTCGAGATCCAACATGTCTATTGTAGCGCTTTCATGTCCGGTAGTTTAAAAATTGCTGTATGCAGACAACAATAATGTCTGCATCTGCTCTTCTGATTTACAGACATGTTCGATTGTTCAAAAAAGCAAAGGATTAACGGAGGATATCCTAAAATAAAGAATACAATGATAAAGATAAGAACATTTACAACAGATAGAAACATCCGAGGCGAGGAACAAGTTACATAGAGACAAGGGTAGTTTGTTAACACCAGGAAAGGTACTTAGAAAATAAGAAAATCACTGTCTCGTGTGTTAGATTGTATTAATGTAAAGCTAACAAGTGTATAAGCGACCAATGAAAAAGGAAAATCACTGTAGTAAATTCATTTAGAAATTTAGTGTGGTGCTTGAAGGACAGCTTACAGAAGCATTTGAAATAAGAACAGGAGTAAAGCAGGGAAGTCTCCATTTCTCTTTCTACTGGCCATAGATTGGATTATAAAAATAACTCAAAACAACAGAAATGGAATCCAATGGTCACTGACCAAGCAATTTGATGATTTAGACTTTGCTGATGACATAGCTCTCCTATCACACAGCCATTAACAGATGCAGGATAAAATGAGCATACTTGATAAAAGATCACAACAGCTAGGACTGAAGATTAATAGAGATAAGACCAACATTATGATAATTAATGCAGCTGGCAATAACCAAATAAAATTAGAAGAAACACCTCTACTAGATGTACAATCTTACATATATCTGGGCAGAAATATAGAAAAAGAGGGAGGAACAGAAAATGATACCAAGAAAGGATATCAATAGCAGTAGGAGCTTACGTTTCACTAGGAAACATGGAAATCCAAAGAAATTAGGTTAAATACAAAAATAAAAATTTTCAACTCAAATGTTAAGTCGGTCCTATTATATGACTGTGAAACATGGAGAACAACAAAATTGACAATCATGAAGATACAGACTTTCAGTAATGGATGCTTACGCAGAATAAAAGGATGGAAATGGCAGGACAAAATCACTAACATAGAAATATGGAAATGTACCAGTCAAATACCAGTGGATAAATAGATACAGCGAAGACGATCAGCGCTGGATAGGACACACACTGCGGAAGCCAACTGAGAGTATTACACAACAGGCCCTTTTTTGGAATCCCCAGGGGAAAAGACAAAGAGGAAGACCAAGGAATTCTTGGAGACAACAAATAGAAGCAGAGATGAAGATGATGGGGAAAACATGGAATGATCTTAAAAGAATGGCAAAAAAACAGATCGATTTGGAAAGTGTTTGTTGAAGACCTATGCTCCACAGGTAGCTAAAAGGTAGAAGAAATTCATTTATAGTCTCATGTTGTCACAACTACTGTAAATCAAATAGTAGACTTTAGGAAGATTCTTCTGGACCACCATCGTCCAGTGGACAGCTTCACGAGCTATAAGTGATGCCCAAACCGACAACAAGCCATTGTAAACAGTTAACAACAGAATAGATAAACAGCTATATATTTATCAATGTTATAAACTATTAAAAATACTACAGAAAAATCCTTAAGATACCTTGTATAATATAAAAGAGCAATGAAGACATATTAAAAGATTTTAACATTAAAAATAACTGGCTTAAAAATAAAATTCTAGAGTGGAAATTAAAATAATATGGCCTAGTCAAAAGAGACAGCGGACTGGATAGAGCAAAAATGGAAGTCAAGGTTCCTGGGCGGTGCATCAGGGGATGACCAAGAAAAAATGTGGTTTCAAGATATCAAGAAGACCTTGAACATGACAACAGAAGAATTGAGTGATCTGGCTAGGGACAGAAATTCTTTCAGACGGGCTGGGGTGAATGCAACTTTATGTGGGAGATCTGGCTAGAGACAAAGATTCTTTCAAACGCGCTGTGGTGAATTCACTATTGTGTGTGGCTGGAGACAAATTCTTTCAGACACGTTCAGTGGGAGATCTGGGTAGAGACAGAGATCATTTGACACGCTGTGGTGAATGCAACGATCTGTGGGAGATCTGGCAAGAGACATAGATCATTTCAGACGCGCTGTGGTGAATGCAAAGTTCTACAAAGGACATGCAACCTGATGAATAAAAAAAAAGCTACTATAGAGGATAAACGTGACAGATATACACATACACTAACTAAATTCAGACGTCTTCAAAATTAACATAAAAAGTATGGTTTATATATTAACTGTATCATGCGAGTCGATAGAAAATATATGAAACATAAAGCCGATAAAAAATCATATTAAATGTGTACATTGAGAGTAACTAGGTCAGTTTTTCATCACTTGAATTTGTAACATTTAGCAGCGAAGACTTCTTACTGGTGATGGCCGACGAGGTAAAGATTTCGACTAATTTCGTTTTCTTTTGTCGTTTCTTACATCGTCAGCATCGTCAGCTAGATTATTGTTTTATTTCCAGCATTTTCAGGGGAAAACACAAATAGAGGATTAACTGTTTCGAGTATGTGTGAGGATGTATAACTGATATCACTCGGGAGTACTGACAATAACAGATTTTAATTTTCTTTGCTTGAAATCACATTTAGTGTGGACTTTAGAGCTTGACAGGACAGGAGGGGTAGTGTGAGGAATCCCAATGACTGTTTATTAAGAGTAGTGACGTCAGGAATTATTAGAGGTAATTTGAACAGCACAGGAAGGGTCTAACTAGGTACTGGTAGATTATTGTTAACGAGAGGGCGGATCAGTTGTGTGCGTAATTAGCGAGCTATGCGAACCTACATCACGCATTCTAATTTCAAGCTGCTGATCGGGTCTTAATGAGATGAGTCTGTCAGGATGTCACATTTTGTTGATTAACGAACTCTTTCCTCTCGTGTTAATACTATTTTTAAATCACAAGTTATGTGACACGCCCTTGCCAGACACAACGATGAAAAGAATGTATGTGCATGGTACTTAATATTGTATAATAGCATTAATCCCTCTGTCCCCGAACCCGGGTCGCAAAGTTAGATTTGTTATAGATCAGCCATATACGGTTTTATATTTCCTGACCTGTTAAGATTATCAACATTAAAGCTATGTTTTTATATTTCCTGACTTGTTATATTATGAACATTAAAGCTATGTTTTTAAATTTCCTGGCTTGTTATATTATCAACATTAAAGCTATGGTTCTATATTTCCTGACTTGTTATATTATCAACATTAAAGCTATGGTATTATATTTCCTGACTTGTTATATTATCAACATTAAAGCTATGGTTCTATATTTCCTGACTTGTTATATTATCAACATTAAAGCTATGGTTCTATATTTCCTGACTTGTTATATTATCAACATTAAAGCTATGGTTCTATATTTCCTGACTTGTTATATTATCAACATTAAAGCTATGGTTCTATATTTCCTGACTTGTTATATTATCAACATTAAAGCTATGGTTTTATATTTCCTGAGCTGTTAAGATTATCAACATTAAAGCTACGGTATTATCAAAGAAGAGTATTGGTGCTGTCCTAATCAGTGCCTTACAGGGGACTGAGATGCATTAACATGTATTGTAAATATCCACGGGAAATTCCATTGACAATGAACATAAAAAAGTATAACACCGGCAGGTAGCGGTCAAGTTGTGGTAATGGTGAACTATCTGTTTGTTTCATTAAGAAATTGTAGCGCGCGAAATATGAACAGGGAATGGGAGGCACTCTGCAGCAACACAGCTGAAAGTTGTCAGCGACTCATTGCTGATGTCTAGATCGGTGAACTAAACTACAATAGTTAGTGGCTTAATAAGCGAACTAGAACAATAATTGACGATGGCTTGATCAGTGAACTAAAAATTAGTTGATGGTTTGATTGGCGGACTAGAACAACAGCTGATATCTTGATTGGCGAACTAGAAAAACAATTGATGTCTTGATCGCCAAACTAGAACAATAGCTGATGTTCTGATCAGTGAACTAGAACAATAGCTGATGCCTTAATCGACGAGAAATAACAATAGCTGATGGCTTCGTGGGCGAACTAGAATAGATACAGATGGCCTGATCGCTGAACTAGAACAATAGCTGATGCTTTGATCGGTGATATAGAACAATAGCTGATGCTTTGATCGGTGATATAGAACAATAGCTGATGCTTTGACGGTGATATAGAACAACAGCTGATGCTTTGATCGGTGATATAGAAAAATAGCTGTTGTCTTGATCGGTGAACTAGAATAATAGCTGATGTTCTGATCAGTGAACTAGAACAATAGCTGATGCCTTAATCGACGAGAAATAACAATAGCTGATGGCTTCGTGGGCGAACTAGAATAGATACAGATGGCCTGATCGCTGAACTAGAACAATAGCTGATGCTTTGATCGGTGATATAGAACAATAGCTGATGCCTTGATCGGTGATATAGAACAATAGCTGATGCTTTGACGGTGATATAGAAGAATAGCTGTTGTCTTGATCGGTGAACTAGAACAATATCTGATGTCTTGATCAGCGAATTAGAACAATAGCTGATGTCTTGATCGACGAGCAATAACAATAGCTGATGGATTGATCGGTGAACTAAAACAATAGCTGATGTCTTGATGAGCGGACTAGAATAATAACTGATTGCCTGATCGATGAACTAGAACAATAGCTGATCTCTTGATCGGCGAGTTGGAACAATAGCTGATGGATTGCTGGACCAACTAGAACACTAGTTGATGTCTTGATTGGTTAACTAGAACAATAGCTAATATCTGGATCGGCTAACTAAAATAATAGCTGAGGGGCTGATCGGTGAACTAGAACAATAGCTAATGGCTTGCTGGACCAATTGAAACAATAGTTGATGTCTTGATTGGTAAATTAGAACAATAGCAAATATCTTGATCGGCGAACAAAAATAAAAGCTGATGGCCTGATTGGTGAACTAGAAAGCTATCTGATATTTCTGGATCAGCAACCTAGAACAATAGCTGATCTCTTGATCGGCGAGCTAGAACAATAGCTGGTGGCTTGATCGGCGAACTAGAACAAACAATACCTGATGTCCTGATTGGTTAACCAGACCAATAGCTGATATTTGATTGGCGAACTAAAATACTAGCTGAGGGCTAAATCGGTGAACTAGAACAATAGCTGATGTCTTTATCAGCGAATTAGAACAGTAGCTGATGCCTGGATCAGCGAGGTAGATCAATATCTGATTGCCTGATCGGTGAACTAGAACAATATCTGATGTTTTGATCAGCGAACTAGAACTATAGCTGACTGCCTGATCGAAAAATCAGAACAATAGCTGATGTCTTGATCGACGAGCAATATCAATAGCTGATGGCTTGATCGGCGAACTAGAAGAATAGTTGCTGTTCTGACGGCAAACTAAAATAATAGCTGAGAGCCTAGTCGGTGAATTATAACAATAGCTGATACCTTGATCGGCGAACTAGAACAATATCTGATTGCCTGATCGGTGATATAGAACAATATCTGATGTATCGATCAGCAAACTAGAACAATATCTGATGTCTTGATCAGTGAATTAGAACAATAGCTGATGTCTTGATCGACGAGCAACAACAATAGCTGATGAATGGATCGGTGAAATATAACAATAGCTGATGTCTTGATGAGCGGACTAAAACAATAGCTGATGTCTTGATCAGCGAACTAGAACAATAGCTGTTGTCGTGATCAGCAAATTAGAACAATAGATGATGTCTTAATCAGCGAAATAGAACAATAGCTGAAGTCTTGATGAGCGAATTAGAATAATAACTGATTGGCTGATCGGTAAACTAGAACAATAGCTGATCTCTTGATCGGCGAGCTGGAACAATAGCTGATGGCTTGCTGGACCAACTAGAACACTAGTTGATGTCTTGATTGGTTAACTAGAACAATAGCTGATATCTTGATCGGAGAAGTAAAATAATAGCTGAGGGCCTGATCGGTGAACTAGAACAATAGCTGATGGCTTGCTGGACCAACTAGAACACTAGTTGATGTCTTGATTGGTTAACTAGAACAATAGCAAATGTCTTGATCGGCGAACAAAAATAAAAGCTGATGGCCTGATTGGTGAACTAGAAAGCTATCTGATATTTCTTGATCAGCAAACTGGAACAATAGCTGATCTATTGATCGGTGAGCTAGAACAATAGCTGGTGGCTTGATCGGCAAACTAGAACAAACAATAGCTGATGTCCTGATTGGTTAACCAGACCAATAGCTGATATTTGATTGGTGAACTAAAATACTAGCTGGGGGCCAAATCGGTGAACTAGAACAATAACTGATGTCTTTATCAGCGAATTAGAACAGTAGCTGATGCCTGGATCAGCGAGGTAGATCAATATCTGATTGCCTAATCGGTGAACTAGAACAATATCTGATGTTTTGATCAGCGAACTAGAACTATAGCTGACTGCCTGATCGAAAAATCAGAAAAATAGCTGATGTCTTGATCGACGAGCAATATCAATAGCTGATGGCTTGATCGGCGAACTAGAAGAATAGATGCTGTTCTGACGGCAAACTAAAATAATAGCTGAGAGCCTAGTCGGTGAATTATAACAATAGCTGATACCTTGATCGGCGAACTAGAACAATATATGATTGCCTGACCGGTGATATAGAACAATATCTGATGTATCGATCAGCGAACTAGAACTATAGCTGACTGCCTGATCGGGAAATCAGAACAATAACTGATGTCTTGATCGACGAGCAATAACAATAGCTGATGTATTAATCAGCGAACTATAACAATAGCTGATGTATTAATCAGCGAACTATAACAATAGCTGATGTCTTGATCGACGAACAATAACTAGAGCTGATGGCTTGACGGCGAACTAGAAGAATAGCTGATGTCTTGATGAGAGAAACAAAACAAATTTTGAATTATTGATGCGCGAATTAGAACACTAGAGATTGTCTTGATCAGCGAATTAGAACATTATCTGATTGACTGATTGGTGATCTAGAACAATAGCTGATCTCTTAATCGGCGAGCTAGAACAATAGCTGATGGCTTGCTGGGTAATTAGAACACTAGCTGATGTCTTGATTGGTTAACTACAACAATAGCTGATTGCGTGATAGACAAATTGGAAGAATAGCTGATTGTGTGATCGGCGATCTAGAAAACATAGCTGTATGGCTTGATCTGTGAATTAAAACAATAGCTGATGCCTTGATCGACGAATTAGAACAATAGATGATTATGTGATCGGCGAACTAGAACAATAGCTGTTGGCTTTATCGGTAAACTAGAACAATAGCTTATTTCTTGATCGTTAAACTAGAACAATAGTTGATGCCTTGATCGACGAACTAGAACAATAGCTGATGCCTTGATCGACGAACTAGAACAATAGCTTACTGTCTGATCGGCGAACTAGAACAATAGCTGATGGCTTCATTAGCGAACTAGAACAATAGCTGATTGTCTTATCGGCGAACTAGAACAAAAAGCTGATGGCTTCATTAGCGAACTAGAACAATAGCTGATTGTCTGATCTGCGACCTTGAACAATAGATGATTGCCTGATCGGCGAACTAGAACAATAGATGATTGCCTGATCGGCGAACTAGAACAATAGATGATTGCCTGATCGGCGAACTAATACAAGAGTTGATTGTTTGATTGGCGAACTAGAACAATAGATGATTGCCTGATCGGCGAACTAATACAAGAGTTGATTGTTTGATTGGCGAACTAGAACAATAGATGATTGCCTGATCGGCGAACTAATACAAGAGTTGATTGTTTGTTCGTGCCAATAGACACAAACTAACCGGTCTAGTCTGGCCTAGTGAGTGGGGATCGAAAGAATAGACCAGCCGGTACTCACAAAAGAAGGACTGAAGTCGAATGGGTTGGACTGAAAAGAGCAAATAATATCACAACTCTACTGTACACCACAACACATTTCCTTAACGCCTACCTAACGTCACGTGGCGCATTAATTTAATCATTGTGTATACGAAAGCGACTAAAATGTATTCCTTTATGAGCCAGATAAAAAAAAAAATAAATAAGTAATAGTAAAGATAATCCAGACAATGAATTATTTTACACATATTGGTGTGTTATGATTGGAGGATGTTGCATTTCTTAGATACGGCTCTCTTTGTGTGTGCATGTCTGTGTTAGTCACCTCTAGTGACTCGGGCAGATGGTGCTTGTTAACCTGGGGGAGGGGGGGGGGGGCAGATCAATCTAAGGGCAGAAACCCCCTACAGAAAAGACAATCTGCTGCCCTGCAGGAAGATTGGGGACAATCAAAGGCTAAGAAAGCAAACCTGAATAAAATTCTGGCTGAAATCGGATACACTGGGCCACTGGCGCAGTAACAGTGCGACGTTTTAACAGGTATTCAATCAGAGTGGATCTAACAGACTCTAATTATGATGTTCTGTCTGTGGGGTCGATCAATTCACTTAAACAGACAGCTGTCTTCATGTGAGAGTCTGGAATCCTACTCTGATTGAGTCCTGATCGCAGAGAGAGAGAGAGAGAGGGAGAGAGATACGGCTCGTTGCATCCCCTTTCCTCGCTTCCAACTCTTCAGGTATATATTTTCATCAATTGCTTTGTTTGTTCAAGAGGGCAGACACATATTATTTGAGGCTACATTAAAAATAAATATATGAACACTGTGGAGAAAAAAAAATGTATACCAGAAATAGTCAAAACATTTACTTCAGCCACAGAAGAAAGAAGTAAGTAATAATGAACAATCATCATCATCATCATCATCATGTGCCTTAAAGGTTGGCGTAGGCGGTCATGTCCTTTCACAATCCTCTATCTACAGTGTATCGTATCAGTTCTGTTGTTAACGCAGATTTGTTGCATAAGATATTTTTCATTTTCTGAAATGCTATTTTGGACTGAGTTATTCTGTTTTTTTTTATTTCTGTGGTGCATGTTCCATCTAGTGTTACTATTGGGCCCAAGTATTTGACGCGTTGCACTTGTTTCAGATTTATCCTGTTTATTTTTATGCTGCATGCTGGTGAGGATTTACCATTCGACCATTACTTCTGTTTTCTTACCATTCAGACATCGGCCTTTTTTGTTGCTTTCTTTTACTATTATGTCCATCATTTCTTGTAGTTCATTCACTGTCGCTGAACAAGCATCACAATGTTAATATTATACTAAGATTTTTTTGTGTTGCAATTATCATAATTCTTTCTTCCTGATCGCCCAGGTATGTAATGTTCACGTGAGTTACAGCGACTCAATTCCACTGATTGTTCATCGTACAAATAATAAGATATGTTTTACGTCATGTTTTCTTCTCTTTAAGGAACCTTCTAGATCTGTAGAGAGGGACGAGGAGGGACCCAGCAGCGACAAGACGGAAGATGTTGAGTTTAGAACCAGTTCCTTTCAGAAAAATACAAGGCGCATCTTGACAAAGTTCATGGACAGAAGTTCAATGACCGGCCTTCCTTTCATCAGAGACTCCGATAGTATTTTGATCAAGTTGGCCTGGTCGCTGCTTCTGTTTCTCGCCATTTGTGCTATGTTGTTTCATTTATTTTGGTAAGTTATGTCTCTCTCTAAGCGTATACTCTATATTATAAATTGCAGACATTACTGACTTGCACCCCACTAGTTATAACTATTTTATACTGATGCACATTAATAACGCACCATTTTACAGATTCAGGAACACTGTCGATTGTAAATATAAGTGTTTACTCCACGCCGTCGCCAAATCCGCACACGTCCATCAACAAAGGAGATGTTGAATACTTTCTCGTTTGTGAATAGGACAACATTCAACTGTAGTCTATCTAGTCCATCTGACATGTTGCTGTGTCAACTGTAGTCTAGTCCATTTGACATGTTGCTGTGTTAATTGTAGTCTAGTCCATCTGACATGTTGCTCTGTCAACTGTAGTCTAGTCCATCTGACATGTTGCTCTGTTAATTGTAGTCTAGTCCATTTGGCATGTTGCTCTGTTAATTGTAGTCTAGTCCATTTGGCATGTTGCTCTGTTAATTGTAGTCTAGTACATCTGACTAGTTGCTCTGTCAATTGTAGTCTAGTCCATCTGACTAGTTGCTCTGTCAACTGTAGTCTAGTTCATCTGACATATTGCTCTGTCAACTGTAGTCTAGTTCATCTGACATGTTGCTCTGTTAACTGTAGTCTAGTTCATCTGACATGTTGCTCTGTCAACTGTAGTCTAGTCCATCTGACATGTTGCTCTGTCAAATGTAGCCTAGTCCATCTGACATGTTGCTCTGTTAACTGTAGTCTAGTCATTCTGACATGATGCTCTGTTAACTGTAGTCTAGTCCATCTGACATGTTGCTCTGTCAACTGTAGTCTAGTTCATCTGACATGCTGCTCTGTTAACTGTAGTCTAGTTCATCTGACATGTTGCTCTGTCAACTGTAGTCTAGTTCATCTGACATGTTGCTCTGTTAACTGTAGTCTAGTTCATCTGACATGTTGCTCTGTCAACTGTAGTCTAGTTCATCTGACATGTTGCTCTGTTAACTGTAGTCTAGTTCATCTGACATGTTGCTCTGTCAACTGTAGTCTAGTCCATCTGACATGTTGCTCTGTCAACTGTGGTCTAGTTCATCTGACATGTTGCTCTGTCAACTGTAGTCTAGATCATCTGACATGTTGCTCTGTCAACTGTAGTCTAGTTCATCTGACATGTTGCTCTGTCAACTGTAGTCTAGTTCATCTGACATGTTGCTCTGTCAACTGTAGTCTATATTCCTCTGTAAATTACAGGCGGTGACGTCGATGCCGGGTGGTAAATCTTGGTCGCACATAAAGTCGTCTTGCAGTAAGACTTCTCTCTCATAGTCGTATGACTGTCATTCGAGAGATTTGCTTGCGTCTACTCAGGGGGCCAGTGGTGAGGAGTGTAGAACATTCCAAGGTATGAAGACAGCTTCACAAGGGAAGAACACAACACAATACTGACGTTTCGGCCTGAGGCCTTTTTCAGAGTACAAGGACAACGAAAACAAACGATGAAACACAATTATCTATAAATACATGATCAGAAGAAGAGGATAGAAAAGAAAAAAGTAGGATGATGAAAAAATGAAAAAAGAAGAGAGCTAAGATAAGAATATAGAAAGAATAGGATAATATATGTATAATTAAAATATAAAATATTTTAAAAAATATAAAATACAGAATCACTTAGCTTGATTCTGAATAATTCTCCTATTCTTTCTATATTCTTATCTTAGTTCTCTTCTTTTTTTCATTTTTTCATGACAGTTTTTTTTCTACATCCTTTTTATAGCACGTATACAGCCATTATGTGTTAACATGTTTAGGGTCACAGATATTGGGAATCATCTTGCATATGTAACTGTCATTGTTTTCATGTAGTCTTTACAGTTGTGTCATAGCTACCAAATTACTTTAGTACAACGTCTAATGTCACATAATTTTGACTGATAGATGGAGCAAGACTACGATTTATGATGATGGACGCTGTACTGTTGGACTGAGATGCAGATTTGTTGCAGAGGCACTTGAATTCCTTAGTGCTATAACTGCAGCAGTAAGTGGGGAGAGAAAGGGGGAGAGAGAAATGTTGGGAGCAATTTGATAAATGTTGGGAACAATGCAACAAATATTGGGAATAATGCGACACATATTGCGAACAATGCGACAAATAATGGCCACAATGTGATTAATGTTGGGAACAATGCGACTAATGTTGGGAACAATGCGACAAATATTGGGAACAATGCGACACATATTGGGAACAATGCGACAAATGATGGCCACAATGTCATAATTGTTGGAAACAATTCGACTAATATGGGAACAATGCGCAAATGTTGTGAACAATGCGACAAATGTTGGGAACATTGCAACAAATGTTGGCAACAATGCGACAAATGTTGGGAACAATGCGACAAATGTTGGGTACAATGCGGCAAATATTGGGAAAAATGCGACAAATGATGGCCACAATGTTAGAAATGGTATGTTGGGAACATTGCGACTAATGTTGGGAACAATGTGACAAATGTTGGGAACAATGCGACAAATGTTGGGAACAATGCGACAAATGTTGGGAACAATGCGACAAATGTTGGGAACATTGCGACTAATGTTGGGAACAATGGAATATTTTTTCTGGAAAAGTAAAGCGGCACGGGCGTAATACCGACCACATTACCCCAAAAATCATGTGCCGAAGGTCTGTAACATTTATGGTCACTAACACCATATTTCCTATACGCCACTTGGCGTGACGGGGGTACTTTACTTTTTTTTAAAATTAGCATTGATTAGATTATTTATATTACTTCCTCCAAATGTTATTCCAGGCATGCCTCTTATAGATCTTAAAATAACCCCACTATATTTATTGAATAAATATGGTGACAGCACATAAAACATGCCTTATACCCTGTTTTATTTGTTGAAACATTCCAAAATGATTCCTAGTTCTTATGAATGCTGTTTGTTGCCAGAACATATTGTTTATTATTTTTAGATCTAAGTGCCACATTAAGCTCGTGGTAATAAAATATATCAACTGTTTCCTCTGAATTGTCTGCTGTTGGTGCATAAACTTGTATAAGATGAATACCTATTGACTTTCCATTCAATTTCACTAAGAGGACCCGGTCAGATATTGCCCAAGAGGCTTTCACTGTTCTAGCTCTTTCTGCATCCAAGATGATACCTACACCTCTTTGGTGTTCAGTACTTCCAGAATAGATTATTTTATGTTCATCGGAATATATCTTCCTGATCCAGTGTATCTCATTTCACACAGTCCCAATAAATGTCAATCCATCCTTTTCATTTCCTGTTTGATGTTTTTCAGTTTTCCCAATTGCATGAGTGTTCTTACGTTCCAACTTCCTATTATCAGTGTATGTTTTGATGTTACCTTAGTTAACAGTAGCTTGATGGCGATCGGGTATCACCTGTAGCGCATGATGTCCCCTATCGAACGAGGGTATTATCTGCTCTCCGGCATTGGTGAATATGTGAGAGACGCTACGATATGCTGATAGTCTCAACAATTCAGAAGTGCATTATGTTTTAAGCACACTAGATGAAGCATTCTATAAGGAATATTTTATATAAGAAAACCTAAATCTATATCTAGTTAGGCGATTACTCGCTTTTTTTATAATCTCAAGAAAAATTTGCACATTTTAGACAAGTTAATGCCAATACTAAGATAATAGAGGAACGCCCTTAGGTTCTATTATTGTATATACTAGCTGACCTTGTTGGGCCAACATCGGTGAATTAATTTCTAGTTTTTACAGTAAAAAGTATTTTCTAAAACTTTTCTGACAGTGAGATTGACGAACGTTCGCTTTTTTTTTCGCATTCACAACAGTTCATTCTGTCATTAGCAGCACTTGATGGTGAATACACAACACACGCTAATGTGACCCTTCAAACTGAAGGGGAGAGTTAAGTATAACAGGCCACTGATGTTTGTCTACAAGCTATTTTTTATGTGTAAATGTCTGTATTGTCTTTAATGTTTTTTTGCACGTGTTGTCAATGCTAAGCCTAATTATGTATGTTCCGTGTGGTTGACAGCTATGTTCCGTGTGGTTGACAGCTATGTTCCGTGTGATCGTCAGCTATGTTCCTGTGGTCGACAGATATGTTCTGTGTGATCCACAGCTATGTTCTGTGTGGTCGACAGTTATGTTCTGTGTGATTGACAGCTATGTTCTGTATGATCCACAGCTATGTTCTGTGTGATCCAGAGCTATGTTCCGTGTGGTCGACAGTTATGTTTTATGTGATCGACAGTTATGTTTTGTGTGATCGACAGATTTGTTCTGTGTGATCGACAGCTATGTTCTGTGTGATCGACAGCTATGTTCGTTGTGATCGACAGCTTTGTTCTGTCTGATCGACAGCTATGTTCTGTGTGATCGACAGCTTTGTTCTGTGTGGTCGACAGTTATGTTCTGTGTGATCGACAGCTTTGTTCTGTGGGATTGACAGCTATGTTCTGTGTGATCGACAGCTATGTTCCTTGTGATCAACAGCTTTGTTCTTTGTGATCGACCGCTATGTTCTGTGTGATTGACAGCTTTGTTCTGTGTGATCGACAGCTATGTTAGTGTTTTATCGACAGCAATGTTCTGTGTGATTGACAGCTTTGTTCTGTGTGATCGACAGCTTTGTTCTGTGTGATCGACAGCTTTGTTCTGTGTGATCGACAGCTTTGTTTTGTGTGATCGACAGCTATGTTATGTGTGATCGACAGCTATGTTCTGTGTGATAGACAACTATGTTCTGTGTGAGCGACAGCTATGTTCTGTGTGATCGACAGCTATGTTCTGTATGATCAACAGCTATGTTCTGTGTGATCGACAGCTATGTTCTGTGTGATCGACAGCTATGTTCTGTGTGATCGACAGCTATGTTCTGTGTGATCGACAGCTATGTTCTGTGTGATTGACAGCTATGTTCTGTGTGATCGACAGCTATGTTCTGTGTGATTGACAGCTATGTTCTTTGTGATCGACAGCTATGTTCTGTGTGATCGACAGCGATGTGCTGTGTGATTTACAGCTATGTTCTGTGTGATCGACAGCTATGTTCTGTGTGATCGACAACTATGTTCTGTGTGATCGACAGCTATGTTCTGTGTGATCGACAGCTATGTTCTGTGTGATCGACAGCTATGTTCTGTGTGATCGACAGCTATGTTCTGTGTGATCGACAGCTATGTTCTGTGTGATTTACAGCTATGTTCTGTGTGATCGACAGCTATGTTCTGTGTGGTCGACAGTTATGTTTTATGTGATCGACAGCTATGTTCTTTGTGGTCGACAGTTATGTTTTATGTGATCGACAGTTATGTTTTATGTGAACGACAGTTATGTTCTGTGTGATCGACAGTTATGTTTTGTGTGATCGACAGTTATGTTTTATGTGATCGACAGTTATGTTTTGTGTGATCGACAGTTATGTTTTGTGTGATCGACAGCTATGTTCTGTTTGATCGACAGTTATGTTTTGTGTGATCGACAGCTATGTTCTGTGTGATCGACAGTTATGTTTTGTGTGATCAACAGCTATGTTCTGTGTCGTCGACAGTTATGTTTTGTGTGATCAACAGCTATGTTCTTTGTGGTCGACAGTTATGTTTTATGTGATCGACAGTTATGTTTTCTGTGATCGACAGCTAAGGTCTGTGTGGTCGACAGTTATGTTTTATGTGATCGACAGTTATGTTTTGTGTGATCGACAGCTATGTTCTGTGTGGTCGACAGTTATGTTTACCTAAATCTATATCTAGTTAGGCGATTACTCGCTTTTTTTATAATCTCAAGAAAAATTTGCACATTTTAGACAAGTTAATGCCAATACTAAGATAATAGAGGAACGCCCTTAGGTTCTGTTATTGTGTATACTAGCTGACCTTGTTGGCCAACATCGGTGAATTAATTTCTAGTTTTTACAGTAAAAATTATTTTCTAAAACTTTTCTGACAGTGAGATTGACGAACGTTCGCTTTTTTTTCGCATTCACAACAGTTCATTGTAGCATTAGCAGCACTTGATGGTGAATACACACGCTAAACTGACCCTTCAAACTAAAGGGGAGAGTTAAGTATAACAGGCCAATGATGTTTGTCTACAAGCTATTTTTTATGTGTAAATGTCTGTATTGTCTTTAATGTTTTTTTGCACGTGTTGTCAATGCTAAGCCTAATTATGTATGTTCCGTGTGGTTGACAGCTATGTTCCGTGTGGTTGACTGCTATGTTCCTGTGGTCGACAGATATGTTCTGTGTGATCCACAGCTATGTTCTGTGTGGTCGACAGTTATGTTCTGTGTGATTGACAGCTATGTTCTGTATGATCCACAGCTATGTTCTGTGTGATCCAGAGCTATGTTCTTGTGATCGACAGCTATGTTCTGTGTGATCGACAGCGATGTGCTGTGTGATTTACAGCTATGTTCTGTGTGATCGACAGCTATGTTCTGTGTGATCGACAACTATGTTCTGTGTGATCGACAGCTATGTTCTGTGTGATCGACAGCTATGTTCTGTGTGATCGACAGCTTTGTTCTGTGTGATCGACAGCTATGTTCCGTGTGGTCGACAGCTATGTTCTGTGTGATCGACAGCTTTGCTCTGTGTGATCGACAACTTGTTTTGTGTGATCGACAGCTATGTTCTGTGTGATCGACAGCTATGTTCTGTGTGATCGACAGCTATGTTCTGTGTGATCGACAGCTATGTTCTGTGTGATTGACAGCTATGTTCTGTGTGATCGACAGCTTTGCTCTGTGTGATCGACAACTTTGTTTTGTGTGATCGACAGCTATGTTCTGTGTGATCGACAGCTATGTTCTATGTGATCGACAGCTTTGTTCTGTGTGATCGACAGCTATGTTCTGTGTGACCGATAGCTATGTTCTGTGTGATCGACAGCTATGTTCTGTGTGATCGACAGCTATGTTCTGTGTGATCGACAGCTATGTTCTGTGTGATTTACAGCTATGTTCTGTGTGATCGACAGCTATGTTCTGTGTGAGCGACAGCTATGTTCTGTGTGATCGACAGCTATGTTCTGTTGTAACAGAGTATGCTAAAGAGAGCAGATACTGAATCGTCACCGCTCTTTGAATGGACGAGAGCAGTATCATATAGTGGCGACCAACAGATTTTAACTATGGTAATTTTCCAGGAATAACAGTTAGTCAGAGTGAGGAAGGAGAGAGGTAGAATAGAGGACGACACGATGAGAGTTAAGAGCCCATGGAATTTTCCATGCAACAGAAGATAGCGCAGTGTCTGCAGGGGTAGGGGTAGGACACCCACCAAACTAAGTTGTAGATGTCCATGCCAGGTTCACAAGAGCAAAGTTGTTGGAAAGGACCAGGTATGACTAGTAACATGCAACGACCTCGTGGTGTTATTGTCAGAGCTCCACGAGTGTCCATCATGTTCACAATAACTAGTGGTTGTTATTGTGATGAGCATGCGTTGATCCCATGACTTTGGCCGGTTAATAAATAAGTGGTCATCCAACTTCCAGGAGAGGTCATTGTCATGAGGTAACATTATGTCGCCAAGTAGGCGAAAAACAGGATGCTTTGTCCAAAAGATGGGAAAGTTCAGGTGAGTCACAGATGGTGGACACTAGACACGTAAACGTTGAGTGACAAATACTTGGATCATAGGGTCGCATGGGCACTCGGCAGCAGCTGATTGGCTGCTGAGCCTCAGGTGGAAGAGAGAGTTGAGGAGTATTTAAAGTCCTGCAGAAGAGTTTAAGCAGTTAAGCTAGGAGAGAACAAGGAGTTAGGAGAGAAGTTAAGCCAGAGAATTAGAAGAAGTAGAATGTAGACTAAGTCAGTTAAGTTAGGACAGAGTAGAAACATCTAGACAAGAAGCAGTTAAACAGTTAGAGTCAGAACAGTTAGAAAGTTAAGTTGGAAGTGTAGTAATAAATTTTGATGGAGTTAGTAAGAACAGTTAGAAATCTACAAGTTACAGCCATAAGTCAGTAATAGATTATTAAGACACTAGAGAAGTTATCAGTAGAAGTTGTTTTACAAGTGTCCAAGAATTGTGTTCCATTGTGTTACATATATTCTACATGTCGTAAGTAGACTCACAAGTTTGTAAGAAAATGAAGATGTTGATGAACAATGTTCCATACCAATAAACATTAATAGTTGAACATTGAAGAGAGACTTTATGTGCAAGTCTATTATATATACCATATTGTGTGTTGTGATCATTGAAGTACTAGCCACTATAGAAAGATAAAGAACAAAGAACATCACAACACTATAACATTTAATAATTAATTTGGTGTCCGAGACACAGCACGAACCTGAGTTGTCGCGGAGAGAAATCAAATAAATGAATGACAGAAAGTTAATGGAAGAATAAAAAGCCTGCCCAGTCTTCAACTTAGAAATCACGGAGAAATCACCGTGTACCGTCTACCGGGTCAAAAGTTCAACACGACCACAATTCTACCTGTTGTGCACTCCTGCCAGCTGAGATTGTAATTTTACCAATCAAGAATACCTGTCCTTCAGGTCAAAAAGTCAAATTACGCTGTTTGCGTAACACAAGTCTGAAATTTACCTGTGTCAAGTGTCTAAGAGAGGCACTAAAATTTTATTCAGCATTAAATCTGACCAGCCAAGAGATTGTCAAATTGTCAGTCAATATTACCTGTTTTGTTGGTATCAAGTCATAGCGTCAAGTTGCAACAAATCATTGTTTCGTCCACCTGAGATTCAAAGTTCATCAATGAGTCCGACCTTTGAACTGTGACCCACCACAGTGTTTATTTTGAAAGTATTCAGGAAGAGGCATAACTCTCAACAGATATCGTCATCGTCAGATAATCCCGACACATTTGTAATTGTCGAACATGTGTCGAATTTTCTCGTGGCAATTTATTGAGGGAAATTGTGAATTGTGATTGATAATTAATAATTCAAGTGGTGTAGTTTTTATTTAGAGAAACAAGTCAAGTAACAAGTAACAGTGTTTAGTAAAGTGTTACGATATTACGATGGCCATTCGCGAGTGTTGATAAATTAACATTAGAATTAGACATTAGACCATTAGAAGACCAGAAGGAAAGAAGACCGATCGTCAGCACAGCTGAGAAACAATAATTAATTAATTAGAGTTATTAAGTAATTTATTTATTTATTTATTAAGTAGTTGGTTATTAAATTTAATTAAGTAGTTAAGTAGTTAAGTAATTAATTTATTAAGTAGTTAAATATTAATGTATAATGTATTAAATAATTAGTTAATTAAGTTGTTATTAGTAGTGATTTGACATACCAGCAAGTATTGTAAACTTTTTAAAGTGCTGGTTGAATTTTTTTTAAATAGTACGAGTACTGTTATGTAGTTTGGTTTAAAAATAATTATTTTTAAATATTATTTATTATTAGTAAAGGTGACATACCATATGTTATATTTGTTCTGTAACCATTTTTAAATTGTACTGGATGTATTCTTTATTAGTGTTGAAATACTACATTGTTGTTTATTCCACAGGGAGATTTAAGATTAAATA